>JARHVA010008897.1:252500-403347 GCA_037957365.1 Torreya grandis | reverse complement strand
CTGCTTATAATCAATTCAACCTTCTCTTGTAAACTTATCAAGGATTTTCCACCTCTCTTAAACTCTCTTACAATAAATTAGTCACCTTAATTATCACCTATCTAAGCCTAAATCCATTTTTTATAATTATAAAAAAAATCAGCTCTGGTTGACCCTATATTGTAATTGGTAGCTACACATTATGGATCTAGGTCATCCTTGGCTAACCTAGACTAGGACCTAACTTATTTTTTTCATTTAAAAATAAAGGGTCACATTGAGCTAACCCTATCATCTAAACTTTTAGAAAGGTTTAGGGTTAGATTAAACTATATATGGATGTTCATTTTTTACAGATAATAAAGTTAATTATCCATTTGCACTTCTTTTCAATCTTCTCTTTGACCATTCTAATTCAAGAGTTATTGCTTAGGGTTTATAATTTGAGAAAAATATTTTCTTATGGAAAAGTCTTGGATGTTTAAGCCTATCTTAGTTATCCTTATAGACCACAACAATCACTTATGAATAACATTTGGCTAAGGGAGATATTGAGTTTCGATAGGTTCATCTCCAAGGTAAGTAGCTCTTACTTTCGTCATCTATTTTAGTAGATATAAGTAGCATAATTAATTTCTTTTGAATATATTTTTATTTCCATTCATTAGTAGTTATATCTCTACATATATTAATTATAATTATTCTATGCATGTTTACTTTTTATGTTTATTACCCTTATTTTGTGCCACAAGCTTTGGTGAGTACTAGATTATATTTTGCTTTCCTTTTCATATACTTGTGAATATTAAAACATAAGACCTAGCTAAGGTTATTAAATAGTGTTACTTGACTAGAGACTTTAGAACCCTATCTAGTGATGTTATTATTTTAAGATATCACTTGGTTAGTTGTAGTGTATCCATCTTGGTTATGAACTTGAATATATAATTTACCAACAAATGAATGTGCAAGTAGTATTTATCTTCTCTAAGATAGGATTGATTAATAGGTCAGTTGCATTTTGCTTTGTATAATTTTTTTTGAACTTGTTCTGAATCAAAATCTTGTAGGTTTTATTTCACACATTAATTTTATCATCATATTATATATTTTAATTTTTTTAGTATTGTATATAACCTATCGATATAGTTCTAATAATTTGTGTTTGTGTTTAACACAGTCACTCAAAAAACTATTTTTTGTTTGTGTAGGTCTTATCCAAATATAGTTGACTAGATCTATTAACATGGCACATTATTCTTCTAAAGTTATAGTATTTCATACATAGTCGAGCTAGTTAACTTTTTTCATAGTCCTTTTTCATCATACAAGTTTGCAAACATAGTCAAGCCAACTAACTTTATTCAAAAATATTTTTAACATATAGGTTGTGTAGATTCTATTGACCATATTCATAGAATATTTAAAATAAACACTTGAGAAACACAAAATAAAATTTATAAACTAAGAATATTCAAAGCCATAAAGTTTCATTCTTACCTTATCTATCATTTTAGTTTTTTTATACAATAATATTTTTCACCACATTACAGTTTATAAAACTGTAACCCTACAGCCAAATGGGTCAACTAGATTAACACAATTATTTATCATATCTTCTCTTTATGAGACATAATCAACCTTTTCTATTATGTTATTATGGATCTTGATTATGTAGAAAAATAGTGTTTCAATTGACTCTATTCTATATTATTTGCATATAGTGTCACCTAAACTAACAATATACTTTTCAAAATCAAGGGAGTTAACCTATTTTTATAGTAATTAATTCACTTTTATTTTTATTTTCTTTCATGATTAGAATAATCAGTTAGTTTTTTTAATTTATCAATTTAGTCACTCTATTTTTCTCTTTTTCACTCACTTACAATCAATTTACACAAAAAAATGTTAATCATATTTTCTTCCCAAGGCCTACCTACTTGGATTACATCACCAAGGGGGAAGTTGACTTGGTTTTTTGGTCAAGTATAAACATGTGGTTGATGGTATATATTGGAAAATAACTTGACACCCTTACCATTGTAGGATAATGAAGTTAGGGGGTAGGCCCTAATACTAAGCCAATACAATCACCAATACATATTCATTGCAGCCTAAACCACCTAAAACTATCCATAGATATATTTATAGTTCCTTATTTCAACTAACTCCCCATCACATTATTTTTATAATTTTTTATAGCTTAGCAACATTTAGGAATGACCAATTAGTTAGCATTTACATTTAAGTTTTTTTCTCTTTGATCATTATTTTTTATATTGGAAAATTTTCATTATCCAGTGTTATTGTAAGGTTTATGTTTTATGCTCCAATTATATCAACCAAATTGATCTAATTATTTGTGTGCTTCACTTTATTTTATCAAAATACTATGTTGTAAAAATTTTCCCTATCCACATATTCTCTTATAAACTATCAATCTTGCTTAATTTTATTACACTATTTCCCTATATAATTATGTATCTTTTTCTCTATACAATTTCTCAATTTCAACTACATAGTCAACATATCTAACTATGTATATTTTCATCTATTTAGTTTCTCCATCTGTAGTACACATTCAACCAATACAACTATGTATCTTCTAGGCCTATTTTACTTTTATCATTGTATAACATAGTTGATCAAATTGATTATGTATTTTACCTCCTATTATATGAACCTTTTTCATAGACTCTATCTACCTAGTTGACTTTGTACGTATTGGCCTATATTATTCTTTGCTTGGTTGACTATGTCCTTATTTTTCCTCCTTGACTTTTGATTTTAGATTCTACCTTCAAGAATCATGAAATACTCTATTATAATATTTTTGTACAACCTAAATCCATTTAGAATATATATGGGATGTTTTTCTTCCTACCTTCACTACCCAAGAGGATCGTCATTCTTGGAGCACTTTTTCTCCTCCCTCATATTTCAGTTTCAAGATGGTTCAAATCAATCCAATAGTTGAGATTGGTGGATTAATCCCATCACATATTTATCAAGGTAATTATCACCTTCAGACATATTACCATACTATGGGGAAATTTATATAATCCTAAAAAATAACCCCATAAGAAACCTTATCAACACCAATAACTTGCCTCCTACCAATCAACAACCTAGTAATCCTCCCCATAATACTAATTTTTAGAATCATCTCAACACCAACCCACCAATTAATACAGATCAAATTATTGAACACAAGTTCAACAAATTAATATAATTCAAAATTCTAACACATATCAAATGATGCAACTACAACATAGTTTAATACACACGGATAATTAGCCTCCCATTTTTCTTCCTCAAAATAATTAAAATTTTATCCATAAATCTCCTATAGATGCTATGGGAAATTTTATTCTTCAACATATCATGTAAGATAAGATGATTCAACACATTTAAATGATAATTTATCCAATTTAATTATATCTATTGATGTTGGTAATATATATCCAACTATTAAATATGATGGGACTAAAGACCCTGTATCTTTTCTCAAGGCATTTGGTAATCTTTATAAAGAGTGGATCCAAACTAATACCTTTGCCACTACTAGAAATTTATTTAAAAACTTCACTGGAGATGTACTAAAAAGGTATAACCAACTTCCCCATCATTATAAATGGTATATTGAGTATTCTTTTAATCCTTTCATTAAAAAATTCCAACATAAGGATCTTACCAAAAAATTGTCTTAGTCATTTCATCAATGCTAAGAAATCCCCTACTGAATCATCTCTTGATTTTATCAAATGTTGAAAATATTTATCTCACAAATCTGACCACAACATGATTGATGATGACTTGTTTAAAATTTTATTAATGGCCTTAACAACTTCCCTCCAATACAAGGTCCAAGATTTTTCTCCCCAAACATTAAATGATGCCATTGACCAAGCTAAGTGTCAAGATTGTATAATCAAATAGTTTAAACCTATCTAAACCATAAAAAGATATTTATAACACTCAACTAATTTAATAACCAAGGATCCTCCTAAAATACAAATAGGAGTAGCCAAAGCAAAAAATCCCTAACCTTCCCATATGGCATTAACCATGCAACAAATGGAATAACTTTTAGAGCCTTCTAAACCATTCACGTATCTTAATAATCCCATTAAATGGTATGATCCTAATAAATTTTTTTGGTTTCATGCCAATATAGGTCATTCCCATGATATATGTTAGGTGATTGAAAAAAATAGTTTTTTTATGCTAGGTGAGTCATTCAATCATGATGCCATGATTAAACTCCACCATCATGATTATGTTAATGCTTCTCAAAAGAAACAAGATTTGAAATATTCTTCCTATAACATCTAAAAAATTATCTACATCTAACCCTCAACAATCAAACAAGGATATTTTTGTGATTAAAAATGATTATGATCAATGTTATACCAATTCCCAGTATGTGAATTTGGTTAAGGTTAATTATTGATGCAAACTAGACCATAAAGATCCTATCACAAAACCAAACAAACCATCATTAAAAGATAAAAATATTAAATACACTACTACCACTCAGTTAAATTTAGAAACCAATGAGGAAAAAATTCCTCAATCTAAACCTCTAACTAATTCCCTTCTTACTAAACATATTTTACCTTTCAAGCCTTGTGTTGGTTCTTCCTCAAAACTCATTGGAATTTTTAGAGGAACTCAACTCTATGGCTTGTAAAATACGTAACATGGAGTTAGTTCACACTTATGCCTATCATTATAAATTTTTAATGCAAAAAAATTAATAACCAACTTCCTTAGAAGAGGAACAACCTTCTCATGAGCCTCATCTAGCAAAAGTTCATACCATTGAAACTAGTTTTCCTTCAAAATTATCAATAGATTTTATCAAAGAAAACATGATCAATGATGAAATTATCATTTGAGAAAATTTTCCACCTCTCTTTATAAAAATATCCATTAATACCACACTTATTTTTAAACTCATTTAACATGTTGTGGATTAGACAAGACTGATAAAAATCTACTTGGTTGTATTTGGCTACCTCTTACTATTGGACCCAAAAGTATATATATTAGGATTATGGTTTTCAACTTACCATTATCTTATAATATATGATTAAGATGCCCATAGCCTCATCACATGAGGCCTATTTTATCTTTTGATATACAATGTATCAATTCTATTCATAATGGCAAATGATATAAACATTAGCCCAATCCTAACCCATGGAGTATTTAGATTCCCAATCCCAAACCTCAGCATCAAATTCTAACTATTCCAAAAATTAATAGTGCACCTTTACCTAAATTCATCAATATAAATCTATAATTATAGGTCAATCTTATTTATTATGTCAATGATGATCCAAATGATTTATAAAACACATGCAATACTACCAAGCTACCTCCTTACATTTTTGAGTGGCTTCATCCTTCCTTGTTGCCTCATGATCATACCATCCCTCTTACTAATGAGATAACCAATTTATTTCCTCCATTCAGTGAACATGAAACTTATTATACAAAATATGATTTTACTTGAAATTATTATGGAGAATTGAAGTTATTTCAAGACCCTTTAACCATATCATTTAATAAATTTAGTGATATAGGTGTATCACCTTCAAAACTTAATTTAGAAACATAATCATGTACTATCTCTCCCACCTATGATGATAAACATATCATGGCCCAAGATCAACAAAGAGACTTATATGTTCAACACTATCAACAAAACACAGCTAAACTACATGATTTTAACCATGATTTTCACTTTATTTCCATGGATATTAAGTTAGAACCTGAAGGTCATGTAACTCTAATTAATTTTCCACTCCCTAATACTCATTATGTTATTGAAAAAATATTACCTCTCACAAATTTATATCATCTAGAACCTTATATACCTCCTATCCCATCCATTACTCTACTAGATCACTCCCCATTAATGATTCCAAAGATACATATATTTGCAAAATATTTGAATCTAGTTAAACTTTTGCCATATCTCTACCTACTATTGAGATCAATATTGATGCCAAGGCCATAAATTATGCTAAGATAATTTTTTAATATAATCATGATGGTAAAAAAAATTGATATTAAAGTATATGTGTAATATTATGGACCTATACCCACATTACCTAGTGATGAACCCATCCTCAAGTTCCATGCCTGATAACCTCAACTTACTTATTTACCATTGACCAAATTTTTATCCCAAGTCAAAATTGGTCACCCCATTTTGTTTTAAACTTAATATACGTGTCTAATTTTTGTCTTGGTCTTTTCATGGTCTCTAGTGGTCCTAAATTTATTAAATGAGGTCATATTTGCCCCTGTTTAGCATTGTCTAGGTTCTAGTCTTAGGTGTACTTGTTTAGTCCTATGGTCAAGTATAATTTATTGTATGGTAAAATTTGTTCCAAGGTTTAATATAATATAGGTTAATTAATAAATATTATTTGAATGTCATTTAATACCATAATATCATGTTTAACCTTTATTTGACTCTCACCTACAACAAATGTCAATTTGGCCACCTTTTTTGTGTATGAAGAAGAGTTGGGAATGAAACCTCAAGGAGATAATATTTAAGGAATATTATAAATGCCCCTAATGTTAGAAACAAGTTACATGTGGTTCTAGAATAGTCATATTCTGATAGAACTTGCATTTTAATCATTAATTTTGGTAAAAAGACACTTTTTAAACACTTATATGGCCTTGTAAGATCAATTTTTAGTTGAAAATGGTTTTTAAGTGTTCATTAGGATTTATTAGACCATTTTATATCTCTATATCAATTTCAAGTCAAATTGACATTCCAGATTACATTGTTCCTCCATCACTACCTTCACAAGCTTATGAAGGCAAATTTACATTAAATGGTATGGCCAGGAGAGTAAGAGTTATGAGATTAAAATTTTGGAATTTTTAGGTGTCTAATTAATATTTAAATAAGTTGAATTTTTTTAAATATTGGTGTCCTCTTATTTATGAATGATCATTAAGAGTAATACTGGTCGCTATGGCATATTCATTTGAGAGGAGTCTATTCTTACACCTATTTATCTAGCTCATAAATTGATAGAGATGAATTATTTTGAGGGTGTTTTTATATGTATTTTATCTCCCTTTCATTTTTCTTTCATTATTTGAATTATCCCCATGAATTACATTCACTTAGACAAATAATGCCTTATTGTACAAGCTATTTTAGTGAATTCTACTACAAATCTTTATTTTATATTAATGGTGGTCATATTCAAAGGTTTTTAGTACTTAATTATTCATATAAGCTATATAATTTTAATTTAATCCATGTTATTTTATTTGAATATGTATCTCTTTCTCGATGACTTTCAAGTGTACTTTCTTTTGGAGACATTGATATTGTTTAAACAAGTCTATTAGATTTGTATTACTAATTTAAGATCAATTACTAGTAAGATATCATAGTTTGAGGTTTGAAGTTAACATTTAACAATTTAAAGTGAATAAAATTCAATAAGAGATCCCAAATTCACACTTTTAAATGAAGATTCATAGTTAATTAAGTTATACATACTGTCAAAAAGTTTGAGGATGCGCAGAGTCATAGAAAAAGGCCTAATTCATATATCCATGAATTTAATGGTCTATAAACACCTCACTACTATCACTAATTTTATTCTAATTAACTATACTCTCCAATTATATAATCATAGGGATTATTCATAAAAGGATTAAACATACAATCTTTATAGGATTGAAAGGTGAAGTTTGAGGTGTTGAGAATCATGGTCATGAACCTTTGTAAACCATTTATAAATATTTATGAGGTTTTAAATAGTTTTACAATGTTTACATTTCTAAGGAATCAGGAAATATGACATTGTGTAGTCACTTGTAGTCAAATGAGACCTACAAGCCCTAAGCCTTTAGGTCCTTATTTGGACCTAATCAATATCAAAGAAAAAAAACATGGCTAAGATAATGGAATATTCTCCAAGTCTCCTCAATTAGATACAAATAGAGTCCAAATCCTTGAAGAGATAGTAGGTCACTTACATATTTGTTGAATGCCAAGAAACTACATATATAGTCTAAGGATCACATACAAGTACTATGTATAGATGGGAATAAATTAAAGATGGTTTGAAAATTCCAAGAAGTATATATACCTTGTATAGACAATGAATTAAATTTTTTTATATTTCAAAAATCATGGAATTGAAAGGAGTTTAGATCTTCAGACTCCTAACATAGTCAATACCCTAAGAGGCTACTAATAGGCCTAATTTAGGGTTACTTCCTTATCCAAGACTAAGGAAAGAGATCAAGGGTGTTGAGATATAATGAAATGTTTATTGAATGTAATTGGAAAAATCAAATAAGTTAAAAATCATGGAGAAAGATAATTGATGGTATGAAGGTAAAGTCTAAAACCCAAACATGATAGTCATAGCCCTTGAACATCACATATAGGCCTACTCATAGATGGATTGATATCAAGCATAAAGAATAAGGAATATATAATATGTTTTAAATATGTGTGAGAATCCATATAATACTAAAAAAAACAATATATACCATTTAATAGGTTAATACCATGAATTTGAAGTCTAAAAACTCCCACATAGTCAGTCAAAACCCTACAAGCATCTATAGGCATGTTTGAGAGATGTTCCATTTTCTATACCTAAAGAAAAACAATAGAGATGTCAAGATAGGATGTAAAAAAAAATTTACCTTAAAAAAAGTTCAAAAACCTATGGAATAGGATCACTAAGGTGAGAGGTGAGGTTATAAGCACAAAAGTGAAGTTAAAATCCCTCTAGGTCTAACTATATGCCTACTTAGAGGGTTTTCCATTCTTCAAAGCTAAGGAAAGTTTTAAGATATGTATGAGAAGAGATATGAACCTAATTAAATATTGAAATAAATTGTATATCATGTATAAGGTCACTAAGATGAGAGCGTAAGGTCTAAACATCAAAGACATAGTCAACACCCTAAAAGAGACACCTATAGGTGGCTAGACAAATAATTAGTGTTAATTCTAAAAGAATATTTTATAGAGATGTATTAAAGATGTCTTAAACCCTATTTATATTGAAATAAATTTAAATAATAATTATAAGTTATTTATTTTTAAGTTGATATTATAAAAGATCAAAATGTAGTTGATATCCTACAAGACACCTACAGGTTGCATGACAATGTTAACAAACTTTGAGCTTGAGTAAAAAATAATGAACATGTATGATATATTTTGAAACATAACTAAGAGAATCTATCTATTTTCATGAACCATTGATTAATATTATAGGTAAGGTCTAGATCTTAATACCTCATACATAATCTAAGAGATAACTCTCACATAGTAACTAGATAGCCTACAACTAGTTGAGATAAATTTGAGTTTTGGGAGTCCTTTAGATGTGACCACAGTCTAAAAATTAGTATATATGGTGTATGTAACTTTAAATATATATTCATGGTCTCTGTGAGATCATAAAAATAGTTGATATATCCACTATTTTGTCTCAGACCTAGCCCACTCCTCTAGTAAGGGGTAGTCAAGAGACTTAGGAGTCCACTTGAGATAAAATGCATGAATCATGTTTCTATACCTCATTAATATTTATAGAGGTAGTGTAAAATAATTTTAAAATTATCCATATAACTCTAGGTTTTAATAACACTCAATGTTCACTCCAAGGCCCTTAAGGGATATTAAAGAGAAGATGGGCTTTTAAACCCCGCACCCTGACTAGTATACCATGAACACACATAAGGGTAAAAAGGACTTAAAAGGAATTTATAATAATATAGGGGTATTTTTTAGAGGTTTTTAAACCTATAAAAATATTTATATGAAGTTTTGAGACCCAAAACTCATGTTTGAACTCTCTCTAGCTTCAATAGAGCTAAGAATGTCACTCGAAGAGAAACTTTAGATGCTCATACTTTTTACCAAAATTTACATGTTATTATAAGAATTTTTTATTATTTTAAGGGGTATATAAATATTTTTTTATAAGTTTAAGGATGTCATTTAATTATCTATTATTTATGAATAATTGTTAAGACCCTAAACAGGCCTTAAACCTCTCTTAAACCCTGATAGTGACCATTCATAGAGAAAATTACTGAATGCATATCTAATAACATATTTTTATCCTAAAACTTCATTTATGTTGTTTTGAACTACAAAGAGGTTACTAAAATGTATTTGGATGCTAATGTCACTTGTATATATTGGTACAATTACCCTATTTTTGCATGTTTTTGGTGCTTTGTAAGTTTTTTGAGAAGGGAGAACTAAAAAATCATGGGGTTAGGTCCTTTAGGAGTTTTATTAAATATTAAATTAAAAAATTCATTGCATATTCTATATATTATGAAACTAGGCCCATTTTTCAAGGTAATCTCAAACAAGCTCAAAATAAGAATAGGCGATAAGGCCTTTTCTTGGTTTGCATACTTTCATGGGATCTCAAGACCCCAAAATTGGAATGGATGTTGGTTTTGTCCTAGGAAAAGTAAAAAAAGGGTTTGCACTTAGAGTCTAAAGATGAAATTTTAATTTGAGATATAAATACATATAGGGTCCTATAATTTTCCCTTATTTTTTGAATATCATATGTAAAACACCCTACACAATTAGGTTTATAGGTAAAAAGGGTTACAAGGAACCCAGGCTTAGTGAAGGCTTAAAGAGAAAAATGAGTTCTTGGGAGCTGGTTCAAGAACAAAGATAGTTGTTTTAAAACTTGATAACATATTTTAACACCATTCATGGAGTTTTGATGATATAGATAATATTCACTTCAGTTTTGATCCACTTGGACCAAAGTAGGTGTGGGAAATGAAGAGTTACAAGACACATATGCACATGATTGATGGAATGATAATTAAAAGGAGTTTATTAAGGAATTTTAGATCTTAAATGAGTTGTTTTTTATTATTTCAAGGTGATTTAATTTTTTAAGGTCATTTTTTCACTCATTTCATGTAAATAAGGGTAGTTTCTAAGATGCTAGTCAAGGTGTCAAGCAAGTTTGTAACCCCTATGCCACTTGGAAGGTTGAAGTTGATTTAAGAATGAGAAACATGGCCTTATAGGTATGATGAAATTTATCATAAATCATATTATTTTTTTATTGTCATGGATATTTATCAATCTTCTTCTACCACCTCTCTTTCTCTCTTCACACTTTTCTATACAATCAATCACTTTTGGCTAAGCTTATAAGATCCACACATGGTATGGAAAATTCCTAATAGTTTTAATACTATATTGTTATTTGAATAAATAAATAAATAAAATATATTTTTTATTTCATAACTTATTATCTAACTGTATGAAGTAGTTTATAGTGGAATGACAAGTGATAATCATTTATCCTTGTGTTCTCTTTACTCTTTCATGTTTGGTTCAAGTAGTTTGTTCTATAATAGGTCACATGAAGTGTAGTTAGTTTATTTGTATATATATAAGTGTAAGGAATAGCATTAGTTTCTATAATCATACCTTTTATTCATTTACCTTGAGAAGTTCAATGCATATCACCTTCATATTTGAAACACTTATATTAGAATAATTTAAGATGTTGAAGCTAGTTGTATGAGTCATATTTCATAGTGTAAGTATTTATTATTATTTTAGATATAAATTTGGTGCATAAAATCATTATAATAGGTTAATTTCATGTTCTTTATATCTCTTATCATCCCAAGAAAGCAAGTAGTATAGGTGATAAACTCTCAAAGACAAATCTAGGGAGCTAGCCTTTCAATCTAGAGGTTTACCTTTGCTATATTCAACCCATAGGCCTAAATTTAATTTAATGTTTTAATACATTTGGATAAGTCTTGAAATACATCTCCAAGGGTATGGCATTGAGTGACAATAGTAACTTTACAAACTTTGGAATTTCAAGCAAAAGGCCCCTCATTTTAACAAATTCATAACTATCATAAATCCTAAAACCAATCCAATTTTATCTCATACCAATTCACCTTATCATTTTTGAGATGTAAATTCTATGCTTATCAAGAAAACCAAAATGATATAACATGGCATACCCTCATGTCCTCAACCTATACTAGTTTCTAGAGAACTCATACTAATTGAGCATGATAATTTTAGTAAATTTTACAATAATTATAATGATATTTTTACTTGGTCATATGAAGACATACCTGGTATTGATAATCTTATTTTTTTGTACAACATAACCACATACCCTGATGCCAAACCTATTTGGAAAAAATAGTACAAATTTTCCCCCTAAGATTACACCCTATTTCATAAAGAAATTATCAAACTATTAGATGCCAAGTTTATTAAACATGTTTACTATTCTAAATGGGGTCAAACATTTTTCATTTTGACAAAAACATTAGCATAGTTATTTGCATCTACATTGAATTCCAAAATCTCAACCTCACTTGTCTCAAGGATAATTTTTAATTACCTTTGATAAATGCCATCATAGATTCCAATTATGGATACAAAATTTTATCCTTTATGGATGGTTTTTTAGGCTATAATAAAAATCCATATCACCCAAAAACACCAACATTAGACAACATTTATCATGTGAATCACCTATTTCTATGTTAAGATGCCTTTTAGTCTTTAAAATACTGAAGCTACCTATCAATGAGATATGACCCAAATTTTTCATGACCTTATACATAAGATTTTGGAAACCTATGTAGATAATCTAATTGCCAAATCCAAAAGTCACAAAACCCATGTATTTGATCTACCCATCATCTTTGATTGATTGATCAAGTATAATGTTGGATTAAACCCCTAAAATTGTGTTTTTGGCATTGCATTCGGTACATTTTTAGGGTTATTAGTCTATTTTCATGGTATTGATGTTGATCTTAATAAAATAAATAATATATTCAACATTCGTATTCCTCAATCCATTCTAGACATTTAACATACCTTGGTAAGGTTAGGGAAATATTATGATTCATACTTAAAATGGCTTATTACATACACTGTTAATTACCTTCTTAAGAAAGGTAATGATTTAGAATGGAATTATCCATGTCAAAAGGCATTTGAAAAAATGAAATAATAATTTTTCCATATACATACCCTTTGTCCACCTTTCAATGATCATCCTTTGATTTTATGTACTTATTGTACACCTGTATTAGTTTGGGTAAAGCTTGTCCAACAAGATTATATTGTAAGAGAGTATTTTATTTATTATATTAGTCTAGGTATCATCGATTATGAAAAATGTTATTTGAGAATATAATTCTATTGCTTCACTATATATTTCAAAGTTGAAAAGATTTCTCACTACATGCTCTACCAAACAACCTATGTCATGGTTCATTGTGACCCACTTCATAAGTTTTTATCCAAATCCTTTCTACCTATAAATCACATAGGAAACTAGGTGGTTCTCTTAATGTAATTTAATTTTCACATCACAATGAAAAATAATGTCAAAGTTCAATTCATTATTGACCAAATCATATTGTCACCCATACCCAATACCAATCATCTTCAAAATAGTCTTCCCAATGATTACATTCTCTATATTTAAGATCTCTATTAGGTTATCTCTCTTTTAAATTTATTTTTATAACTTCACTAATAATTTATAATTCAATAATAAATAAGATACCTATGTCATTCTTTATACTAATAAATCCAAAGTAGTTATTGAATAACTTCCCAAACTCAACATCAATTTACATGAAGATACCTGGAACCTACACTTTGATGGTGCCAAATATCTCGAACAAGGTTGGGTAGGTTAAATTATTTATAGTATTCATGGTAAAATAATACCTTTGTCATTTATCTCACTTATTATTTCATTAATAAATATTGTAAGTTTGTCAGTGATGTCTCCAAGGTGACCAAGGATGTTGATGAGGTGTCATGTGTGCTAAAATGACAATGACAAAGTGTGATTCAGTGTTTTTACATAGTTATTTAGTCTTTAATTTAGATAGGTAGATGGTGAATGTTATTTATGATACTTTTAGGTCACATAAACCCTACATGGTGTTTTGAGTTCTTGGAGTGCTTGTGGAAGTGAAATGAATTCATTAGAGTAGTCATGTGAGTGTTTAGGTACAAGTAGTCATCTTGATAGATAAAGTTAAGTGAGTATATTAATGACATCATCATTCACACATGTGAAGGTTTAAATAATAGCTTGATATATTGATATATTTACATATGTGAGGAAATCATTTTCTTCAAGTTTTAGGTTTGGACATGGAGTATATAAATGTTATTAAGGTGTAAAGTCAGCTTCTCATACAGAGTTCAATATGCCCCATACTAAGCCAAATTTGTGATATCAAAGATCTCCAATGAGAATTTAATTAGGTGATCAAGATATATTATGAGTGATTAATTTGAACAGATAAGGATCTAATGGTGAGATTTATACTTTTAATATAGAGATCAATGGTGAGCACAAAGTCTATTAGTCAAAGATCCTAATATTAATTGTGATGAAGACATGTGTCACATTCACAAAGTTTGAGTAGTAGATTAAGATCAGTGGAATGCATTAAAATTTAAAAATTAATATCAATGGCGTGAATTATTCAATAATTTAATATAATTCTCAATAGACATGCAAGGATGTCATGTGGTTGAAGTTCATTGGAGATGACTACAGTGTACACACATGGCATGCGGGGCTGCCAAGTGGCTTGATCTCATAAGTGAGGATATAATATCAATAGTGAGAAATGAAATTTAAAGTTAAGAATCTATCAAGGATATTTAAAATTTTAATTTTAGAAAGCTATGCAAGGACACAAGATGAAGACACATGTATGTCGATGATTTTGCATTAACTAGTTATTATTGGCATTTGAATTAGTAAAAGGATAAACTAGTGCTCAATATTTTGCTTATATCCTTTGAAATATGAAAAATTTATAAATGGTTTGAAAGTAAATTTTGATTATGAATTAAAGTCTCATATAGATAATCTAGCTATAAGGTTTGAATATTTGTATAGTCAAAGATATTAAGCTCTCAATTTGACTAAAGGTTTGACCATATTTTGCAAGTGACTTAATAAGGATAATTGAAGATTTATTGATGATATTTAGTTTTTCAAAGATGAAAAAACTATTGAAGATTATTTTATACTCCATGAGTACCATATGTGTTTCTTTTGAGGTTTTACCAATCCATATTCATTATGAATAAAGTATTAGATGTTGACTATGTTTATTAAGTACACTAGCAGTTTGAGTTACCTCTTATAGAGGTAAGTAAAACATGTTATGAGTAGAGTTGAGGAATAAAATGAGTATTAATATGTTTTAAAATTCTTAATGTCTTATAATAATTATTGTTTTTCATTATGTTCCTTTGATCAAATATAGAGATTCAAAATATCTTGACCGTATTTTGAGTATATATGACTAGTCTGATTGGTCATTTTGAGAGAGTTATTTTTAGTGCTAAAAGCCAATGTTGAAGTGTCTAAATGAAATGAAGGATTTGGATATGTATTTAATGTTTCACCCATGTTAGATAATCATATGGCTATGTGAGATATTTGATTATTTGATTCATAAGTTTGAGACTATGTTTTCAATGTTTAAAGGCCTAAAGAGTGAGGAGACCTAATTGGTAGGTTCAAGTGTTGAGTTGGTGTTATAGGTGGAATGGAACCATATGAGAGTGATAAATGGGATATTTTAGATAGTTTTAATGTGTTTTAAACATTGGTAAAGGATGAATGTGGTCTAAGTAGTCTCACATGTAACATGTGAGTATCAAGGCCTAATTATTTTAGGTCTCACCAAGACCTAATGGTGGTTTGGAGTTAATAAGGTAATAGCCAACTTAAGGAGTGTGGGGTTATTACATGTAAAATGTATGAACACCTATTTCAAAGGCATAACATGTTTGGTAAGCATCATGGTCTACCAACATGGGTTAGATGAGTGTATGTTATAAATATTAGGCATAAGTGATCTATTTGGAGTGGAGTTGAGAGAGTGTGATGCTAAGTGAAGGTGATAACATTTGCAAGAGAAGGTACATGTCATTTAGGACCATAAGAAATAAAATAAGATCAGTCATGTTTATCTAATAATGTTTATTTAGGAGGACACATAGGTCATCGGACCTAATGAGCCTAGAGGAGGAAGATTGATCGAGTAAGCACAAGAGGTTGTTTGAGAAAGATTGAAGGGTGAAAAAGAGTGAAATAAAGATAAGTCCATCATCAGGTGTAGAATAAATTAGATTATATGTGGTGATTAGATCAAGGTAGTTGAGTGGGTTTTTGGTTTCCTAGAGGTTTAGTTCCTCCTTGTGGGATGGGTGTCTCACTAAATTATGGGATGGGTGTTCCTTGATGAGTTGGTGCTAGTCTATATGTTGGATATTATCATTTTGGGACTTTAGTCTATCTTGTAAGGTTTAATAGGTTTTCTTCCCCAAGAGGATTTCTCATGTATATCATATTTTATGTGATTGATCTTGCTATGTTTATTATAATGGTTAATTTGTATGCATCATGATTATGTATGCAATTAGAAATGTATCATGTCTATAAATCAATATTGATTTATAAGAGATAGAGCATACCTACACTTATGATTGAGGATACACTTTTCAAGTAGGAACATGACCAATATGGGGATCTACTAGAACTAATTATGGGATCACTTGTCACAACATATCATGTTTGGAAGGGCTCAAAATCCTATAGTTTAACATAATCAGACAACTATCCTAATGGAGTCGTAAGGTTTAAAGCATTCACTTATTCTAATAATAAGAAATTAAATCCAATTTACTACATACCAGACTTTATGGCATAAAGTGGGGGTTATAAAAAATAAAATAACTAAACTAAACATGTATTAGACGACATATACTCACATCAATGAATATGAAATCCTAATACATGGGAGAAGAATACAAATGTATTATCTATCGACTCTTATAAATGAGAAATAAAGTTTGGAATACTTACCTTTGAAGATGAACCTACCGAGCCTCAATCTCTCCGTTGGCCAAGGTGATTCATAAGAGATTGTTTTGGTATGTAAAGATAATGAAAATAAATCAAATCTAGGATACACAACTCCATAAGATAAGATCTATATCTCCAAAGAAATTATGAAACCCTAAGCTTTATTCCTCAATTAGAATGGTCAATAAGTAGATGTTCATTCACACTTATTTTCTATTAATTCTTCTCCTATGAAATGGTTAGAAATGAACTTGTATATATAGGTGGATCTTTCCCTAAATCCTCTCAAAAACATTGGCTATACAAGGTCAACCCATTTGACCTAGTGTGTTTTCAGGGACAATTCACTAGGTCTGAAATAGGTCATCTGAAAGGCTAACAAGCTAAGAAAGTTAAAAATACCCCTAAATTGTAAGACAAGTAAAGGAAAATGGAAAGAGGAAAATGACTTGAATAGGTAAGTTTGAGAAGAATAATCTTAAGGTAAATGGTTTTTAGGATATGAGTGTGTAAATGACAAGTGGAAAAAAGGACAACAATCTAACAAGGCACCGATGGTCTACCCACCCCTTTCTTGATGTGCCCATTATGGTATACACTTAGAGAGATTGAGACTCAACAAGTTCTTATAAGTACAATGTGTCAGTAATCAATAAAATTTTGAAAATATTATGTGTGTACATATTCCCCACTCTAATCTCATCACGTGTCATGTAAGTGCAACATATAATGGTTCTCCAAAAAATATAACATGCTAACACACTACATTGATGCTAAGTAAAGTGCAGTAAGTAGTAAATAATATAAATTAAAGGATTGAATTAAAAAAAGCATACCTTTAACTTACCTTAGTGTTGTAAATAAATAAGTAGACTATAAAAAATGCGATGTCCAATGTAGAGAACACTAGATGAACATTTATAATTTAGTGTAAAAAATAGACACAAATCAAAAAAATTGGAAGATAAGAATGCGATATTGAAAAATATTCTCTATTTCATCACGAATCTAATGTATTTTATAGTTTTCAAAATGGATGATTAGAAATAAATATATAAGCAAAATAAGAAATCTATAGGATAATAATTGAAGAATTTAAATTTGGAAAAGTGTTTTAAAATATGGAAAAAGACAATTCATTTATTATTTTAAATTATGAGAGGAGAGAAAAGAGATCTAGAGACAAAATAATCTAGGATGATGAGGAGATGATACACTAGACATGGAGAGGCTCTAGAAGGAGTAGCAAGTGCACTACAGGTATTCAACTATGAATCTCAAACTAGTTTTTGAAATTTGTATTGAATTAAGTGAATTTTAAATAATTTTGAATTTTAAGAATTTTTATATGTCAAAATTGAAACAAAATTAGATTCTAGGGGTATAAAATAGGAAGACAAAAAATGTGTTTAGAGGGTTTAAGAAGAAAGTGAGAAAATAGCACTTTTCTAAGAAAATGCAAGGGGTTGACAAGAAGAAAGCACTAAGTCAACCCAGTCGACCCAGTAGGCTAGAAATGAGTAGAATCCACAGTGATGACCTAGTAGGTATAGTTTGACCCTATACATTCTACAAGTTGAAGGCCTAGTTCAGAGTTACTAGGTGGTCTGAAAGGTCAAGAATGGAAACTCAACACTAAGAAAGGGAAGAGAAGGGGGTTGACAAAGATTTTTGAGTCAATCAAGTGAAAATATAGGAAACTTTTGGTCTAACTAGTTAGACCAAAAAGATGGAATCATACAAAAAAAACATGTAAAAGGCAAAAAGAGGGATAGAAGGGCCTAAAATGACCAAGTAAGGTCCAAATGGATTTATTAGGCTAAAAGTGACCAAAATAAATTAATTTAGGATTGTGTTTGCTTTAATAATGTAAAAATAATGTATTATGACTATATATGACACGAAGAAACTGATACATCCTTTGTTGTTTATTGGGTGTAGGGATGATAAAGATTATGGAGACTTGTGAACATAACATGGTTATTGGATTGGTTAGATAGGTTGTCTAATAGAGGGGCTAGACTAAGATCCATAGGTCTAGGTAGGATAGATGATATGTGTCAGATCCCCCTTAGTGATAATTTGTTAGTCCTATTCCTCAATTATTGGGAATGATTAACTAACACCTTTAGATGTGAGGTAGATGGGGATATAATAGAGGTGGTTATCATATAAGAGGATGTCCATGCCATTCTGGGGCTACCTAGAGTAGGAGCGTAGGTGACCATAGGGATACCAAATAGCCTAGAGGAGAAGAGAGCCTTAACTATGTGGGAGATAGGCTCAAAGATGATATTACCAAGTAGGAGAGTTAACATGTTTGATGTCTATACATCATAGATTCTAGACATCTAAAAATATTTGATAGGCCTTATGACACAATGGGTGTTATATCATAATTTAGATGGAAAGGTACTACTATTCATGGTAGCCTTGAGTAGGATAATCTTGGAAGAATGAGTTTTATATGATCTAGCATGTATCATCTAGGTATATATATTAAATGATATGTATGAGATGATGGTTAAAGGGTAGAGGACCATGGGATAAATCATATTCCTGAAAAATTGGATATATGAGAGGTTTCTTATGTACTAGCTAATTAGGTTGCCCCATATGGTCGATGATAGGTCACCTTAAGTACAAAGATGGAGAGAGGACTAGGTAGCATATTTTATGCCCCACATGGTAGTGTTATAGTTAGTGAGATAGAAAAACATCGTTTGGTTTCCATATGACCACATAGTAGTTACATGGGTGAGCTAGGACATAGATGCACTAGTGACAACAAGGATAAAGGTTTTTGGACACTATTTTTGATGAAGATAGCCATATTTGATGGTATGGGTTCCAAGGTAGATAGTGCTACCTCATACAACAATCTTGATATTGATACCTAAGTAGTGGGCTTAGCATGTGAGGGAACCATGAGGGAGAAGAGATTGGGGCCATAGATAGTGAAGCTGACACTGTGGTCACATCAAGAGTGACCATGGAGTGGTTTAAAATGATGAGGAGCTAAGTAGGAGGATAGGGATGTAAAGGTAGAGATATCAAATATACCACTACCAGATCCATAGTGGGATGACTAGTGGCAACCAAGGATGTGATGTTGATGAAGTCAGGAGGAGTAAGAGAGAGTAGAGACTATTACCATTTTATATGACCCCATAGATGATCTAGAGGAGATAACAAAGATACCACTTAGATATAGGTTGAGATTGACATAAGCCATGATTATCATGTTTGAGCTAAGGAGGAGACCTATAAAGGAGGTGATAAGAGGCTGCCCAAATGGGGAGACTTTGCTAGGTGGTCATGCAGATGGTGAGACCATAATGGTTGAGACATAGATAGGTAAAAAAAATGTGGTTGAATTATTACATTAATGTTTCTATTTGTAAGTAGAGGTAGATAGATATTTTGAGATATAAAAATGATCTAATATCCATCTAGTGTGATTTTGTAGATGTAGTTAAGGATGAGGAGAGATGGGGGTCCCTAGTGAGTGGAGACTATATGATGTCCTAGATGAGACTTTATAACCATATAACCCCATGACACTAGAGGATTTGAGTGTACCATTTACCCCAGCTTAGGTGATCTAGTTCACATTAGTTATATAGGTAGCGAGGTAGATATAGGTACATCAAGAGAGGATGTAGCCACCCATAGTGATGGGTGTAGGGGAGCTATAGGAATGGCAATCCCTAATAGATGAGATAGCTATGTAGTTGGATATAATAGTGTAGATGATAAAGATTTAGACCCAGTTGATAGAATCATAAGTACAGGTAGTGCACCTAATGGGATAGGTAGAGGGATTGAGATCTTTGATGGCCTCTTTATAGTGTACTATTTAGAGGAGTCAAACTAAGGCCTGAGTAGGAAGTGTGGTTAGGCCATGAGGTAGATAGGATAGAGCCCATAATAGAGATATATAACTACATATGGTTGTATATGTTGTATTAAACTCATGAGATACATATATAGTTCATTTTGGCATATTGTTTGTTAGATGTGTATGTTGTCATTATCATGGTTGTGTTCATTCATTATGGTTTTAGGTTGTGGATGCTTAGGATATATTTTTTTATAGCACATGTATTTGGATTTATTGTATATGTTGTAAGAAATATATGAGATGTAGTTTATTTTCTAGTATTATGAAAAACATATGCATAGTTAAAAAGAAACTGGTAAAAAGGACTTGGTAAAATATAATAAATCACAAAAATTTACTACACACTATTTTGAGCTAGGAAATGTGTAATAAAAATAAAATGATTAAGTGTAAAAAACAAAGAAATGATAAAATAAGATGGTAAAAAGGAATATTTTTTTAAAACCAAAGTGGAATATTTTTGCACCAAATTAAAATAAGTAAAATCATACTAATTCACATTGGGAAGTATGACAAACAAAGTAATAAAATGGAAGGTATGTAAAAGGGACAAATGGTAATAAAAAAATTAAATTAAGTTAATCAATCATATTAAATCATGCTGGGAAGTATGAAAAAAAAACAAAATTGTAAAAGTTTGGTCTTAAATTGGTCATACTAATTCAAGATAAGAAGTATGAATATTTTAAGAAATGGTTGAAATCTTACACACACTTGGAAAATAATAAGATAAATGGATGAAATATAAATAAAGCATAAAACATACTAAATTAGGTTGGGAATCATTTAAAATGACATGTAACTTCATAATCAATTGAATCTTATCTCAAATTTGACACATGTAATTTGGATGGTGTCTTGGATAGTGGAATTTTTTTTGAGGGTTCAGGTCCTATCCATGGTTTTACACTATAACTCAAAAAAGAGAACACCATTGGGGTGGAATAAATAGGAATATTGGGTAATCAATGATGTGGGTAATATGAAGGAAAATATCGTAATTTGTGAGGATGGTTGGGTCCTATTTGTGATCTTACAATATAACTCATAGATGAAATCCCAAGGAGAGTGATCAGTAGACAAAATAATATTTCTCAAGTAGAAATATAAAGGATAGAAGGAATGAAAAAGGGATTTTAAAAATCAAGACTTAGGAATCTTATGAGAAGACCTTAGGAGGTAAGAGACATACTAAGGACATGAGAAGACACTAAGTGACTAATGGTCATCAATGTATAAAGGAAACCTATTCACTATAGACACAAAACTTTGTAGGTACATATGCATGCTATTAAGACAAAATAATGAAGGTATATTGGTACAAGGAAAATATTAATAGACCTACCTTCCCATTACATGTTCCCCATTCCTTAGGACCCCTTACATAGCCATCGGTCTACTAAAAATATTGGATGCTTGCATGAGAAAGTAGGTTACACTAAAAGAATTTTTTACTCTCCTCTTCTAATACACTAGCCTACCACACCCCAAAGGACATTGGATATACCATGAGGCCAATTTTGGAGTTTGAGATTCAAATAGAATAAGGATATGTGCTTTGAGTCACATATTTCAGTGTGATTTGAGTTTTAAGAATATTTTTGACTTTTGATATAATTGCCTTCTGTTTAAATGATTTGGATTTTAACTTCATTTTGAATTATTTTTAAGGTTCCTCCTCCACATATATTTGGAATAACCAATCATGAGAGAGATAGGGATACACATGAATGAGTTATAGGCTAAGGCTAAAAAAATCTAAGTAACCAAAGATAAGACACTTAGGGTTGACAATGAACTAGCATGTGATCTCAAGTCTCAACCATGTATATGCTTAGTTTGTGAAAAAAGGAAGAAGGGAATCCAAAGTGGACCAGTGAAATTAGGTAATAATGAGATATATTTTTTGCTAACTGATCACATGGTAAAGGGAGATAATAACCAAAGGGAACAGGGTTTCTCTAACCAAGTCATCATGACAAATTATCTATGAAAAAGAGGTATTAGAAAGAAAAATAATCATAAAGATACAAGAGAGTTTTATTTAAAAAATAGGGAAAAAGGGAAATAAATTATAAATAAAGTCAAACATATGTGAATTATAAATGATAATATAATCAAGAAATAGTACAATAAGCAATAAATCATGATATAAGATAAGCAAAAATTTCACACAATGTCAAATGATTTAATAGATGGAAATAAGAGTGGATCATATGTAAAATCAAATATAAATATAAAATAACCATGAATGTGCTCATAAATATTGGTAAATATATCCACACACATTATCCAATACATGTGATAAGTTTCTATGAAGTTGGCTATGCATTGCTGCTAAAGTTTCATCAAACCTCAAAGAATACTAGGTAAATACCTTTGATCTCTTTAACTAAAAAAGTATGAATAATTGATGGATCATGATGAGGAAAATTAGGCAAGGGATGGTTAGGATAATTAATGGGAGTGGGATCTATTAGATATACATGAATCACCAGTGGAGAAGAATCCATAGGTGAGGGAAGGCTCATAGGTGAAGGACTCATAGGTAGAGGCATAAAAGGTGGTGAAGGGACCATAAGAGGTGATAAAACCACTGGAGGTAGATCCATGGGAGAAGGAGGAACCTTATTTTAGGAATGACCTATGGGAGGAGTGGTAGAAGGTTCAATAATGGCTATAAGATGATTTTTAAGATGTTTTAGGATGTGACATTGAACGGTATGATGGGTACCATATAAATGCAATAGATAATATACCTTGCCATACTTGGGTAAATATTCAATAAGTACCATTATAAGAGTTATGGATTTATTTTATGATAGGAAATATGGATACAAGGTATCAATATATTACCATAACTTATGACAATGGGTGGAAGAATGATTATCTATCTTATAAAAGTAATAGATATGCTTGTGAGTGGTCCTAGGAGAATTAATCATGAAAGGAGGTAAAATAGGAGTGAAAGAAGCTAGAGAGAAATTTTTATCCCATTTGGTAAGTAGCGTAGCCATCTTAGGCAAGGGAAGCAAACTATCACCAAGGGAGGATGATGATGAGGAAGGAATGGAACTAGGCTCAACATAAGGAGTGATAGAATTAGAAATAAGGGTAGGCTCAGTATTAGTACGAGTGGAAAGAGGATCAAATATAGAAATAAAAATAAGAGGCTCAACTACTACAAGCTCTACTGAGGGAGGGGTGGGATCTATAGAAGGTCTAAGGAGAGTTGCACTAACCTTTAGGGTAAACTAGATATGAGGGTTAGGGTACTTAGAAAAATGGTAAGGCCCAGTCATAGCATGATCCATGAGCATAGTCATACATGGATCCTCAAAAACTAGAGGTGACAACACCATCTCTACTCCATGATAAAGGGGAAAAATATAAAAATTAGGAACTATAAGTGAAGGAAAACTATGAGATGCATGAAAAGAATCAAATAAAGGAGAATGATAATGAACAATCTCAACATCATGGGCTTAGACAAGACCACCTAATAATGGATCATCTAAAGATTAACCATAATTGTAATTTGTGGCATGAAGATTAATGACATAGGTACTATCATGCTTATTATCTAATGAGGCATGGTGAATAGAATGCATAGTCTTGGTCAAGACTAAGGGAATGTCATTATAAGGAGGTTTATGAGAATGAGGTTGTAAGGAAGTAGGAATCTATGAGATGAGATGAGGTGAGAGATCAAAAGTCTTAATCTTTAATTTAATCTCATTAGTATCATCACCACTAGAATCTAAGAGGTTAGGAGGAATGTTACCAATGAGATCAAGATTCCCACTACAACCTTGGATTGAGTTAATAAGAAAGTTGAAATGTTGAGACTCATGAAATGTAACGCTTGCAAAAGGCTCAAGAGTATAAATCTTGAAGATACCATGATCTTGGAATTGTTAAAAATTCTAAGGGTTAGTGTCACCCTAAATCTTGTAAATGGTTCCATTGTTAAGGAATAACATAGTGGTAGGAAGAAGTGATAGCTCTCATTAAGTGAGTCAATGGCCTACAAATTAAGATGTTATAAGAAAGAATAAATTTAAATATCATCACCTTCTCATGGATGGTGATAGGTGGGATAGTGATGGAAGCCATATGCAACCTAGAGGAGGCATTTTCCTTATATCATATCTTTGGCATGTGTTATGTGTAGACTTAAGATTTCATTTAGAATATTGAAGAGTCTTATTGAAATCAAGAGAAGCAACACAAGTGCCAAAACCCTCATCAATCAGTGCATGCATGACTTGGATATCACCTATTTGGATGATAATAAATAAGGGAGGATCATCTACACAAAGTATAATCTCATCACAAATCATACATACTATATGGAATTTTAAAGAAAGAGAAGTTTATATAGTTTAATTAACATTGATAGAAATCTATTCACATTGTTGTAAAATATTGTCTTCAAAACCAGATAAAGATACCTCATGTATTTTTAGGGGAGGATGAGGGAAATTCATCTCCAATATGAGATACATGAGGTGGTTTCTATGACATGGGTAAATCTTCATAAGCTTGAGGAATGGAATTTGGGATGGGATATTAGTGAGCCTTACAATGGGATCCCATTCATTATAACCCATAAGAAGGTTTTTAGATAAAGGTGCATAATGATTGATGATGTCCTTAGAAGGAAGAGCCAAAGTACATTGAAATTTTTATTGGTAAGAAGAATAAAGTGGTTTAGAACAAGGTTGTAAATCATGTTGAGATGATGAATTATTTGGTTCAAGTTGATTTTGAGAATTATAATAGGACGTGTTAGTAAAATATTGGATATCATTATTATTGGAAGATGATGAAAGAGTGGTTACAATAGTGTGGGATGTGTTATTAAAGAAAAAATCATAAATTGGATTATAAAAAGTGATAGGGTCATCTTGCCCCAACTCATTTAAATGAGTTAAATAATAATATTGGATAATATGATATTTTTTAGATGTAGGAGTGTAGATAGGTTGCGAATCAATGAAAGACACCATCCTTGACATATTAGTCATGCTAACCACATTATCTTCAAAGTTGGTTCAATGAGACTTTATATGTTATTGGTGGAAGGGGTAGGATTTGTTTGGTTGTCTTGAATAGGTTAATGATCAGGTAAAGGATATGTATAGATAGCTAAATAAATGTTTGCTTGATTTAAGGATTGAGTTTTCTCATGTGATTTATAGTCCTTGAAAGCAATCTCATAGGCTTTTTGATGCTTATGAATAATGGAATCATGATAAAAATTAGGACCAAGAGGAAAATCCATAACTAAATTACAAATTTGTCTATAGGTCTCATAAAAATGACCCCAACTAGCATGAAACCAGAAAAACTTGTTAGGATCATACCAGAATTTGATAGGATGAGTAGGGTCAAGTTATTGTGGAAGAAGCCTAAGTATATGTTTAATAAATTTAGCTAAGGATAAAGGTTTATGAACGCTGATGTTATTTGGTGAATAAAATTGAGGATTGGTATATTTTTGAGAAGGAGTTGGTTTTGAAGAAAGGTTAAGAATGACATCTTGAATATTGTGAATGGTATCATAAGAATTGGTAACACCATCATTAGTGATATTTTGTTTTTTATTTTTGAAAAATAAATGAGGACCTACAAAAGGTTAGGGGGATCTAATTGATGCATTAGGAAATCTTGACATTTATCTTTGTCAATAGCTTCCTCCAAGGTGTGTGGAGAAAAAGTGTGAACCCAATATTGAAATTTAGGAAAGAGATCATTTGTAAAGAGATGAAAATATTGTCATCCACCATGTTATGCTCACATTTATTTGACAAAGTTTTCCATCTATCAACAAAAGCTTAGGCAGTATCATTTTAATGTTGTTTATAATTAATGAAATGGGCCAAAGTGTTTTCAATAAGATCATTAGTTTGGAATTATTACACTAAAGCATTTACTAAGTCTTCTAAACTAGAAATGGAATGAGCTCTAAGTTTATTCTACCAATCCAAGGCATCACCTATGACGGTTTTGGCTAGGAGCTTGGTAGTGGCAAAGGTGTTTTATTTGACCTGATCCTTTTAAAGATTTATAAATGTTTTGAGGTGAAGGGTAAGATCAGCTGACCCATTATAATAAATTTTAGGTGTTATACCTCCTATATCAATGTTGGAAACTTTTGGTAGTAAGAGGTTCATTTTGTAGATGATTTATGGTTTTATTGACTAAAGGAGGTTAAGGAATGAAATTATCTTGAGAATATCAAAGAGGAGAAAGGGGAACATTCTATTTATGTGTACCCCAAGCCATTGGTTATGGATGAGATTGGAGATTAAGAAGATGGTTTTGAATTATCATCATTTGATTTGTGTTATGAGCTTGAAAGGAACTCATTTTTTTGATATTTTTTTTTATAAAATTTGATGTCTTTGATTAACATTAGAAGTATTAGAATTGGTATTAGAGATTTGGGTACCGATATTACTACTGATAGGAGTTTGAGATGAACTATGAGAATGTGAGGCACTAGTGGTAAAATTTATTTGTATACCAAAAGATGGAATAGTGAATGGTTGAGATGAAGAAGCACTAGAATCATGGTTTCCATTGGTAGCAAATAATGAAGTAGTGGAAGGATTAAGGATAGTGGATATTATGAGAGGCCTACTAGATGTAGAACCTATCATGTTAATTGAGATACTAGGCATGGATGTAGAAGATGTTAAAGAAGAGGATGTCATGGTATAAGGATTCAAAATTGAAGGAAGAGGTTGAGAATTAAAGAAAGTGGTACCCTTAAATCTGTTATTGAATGTAGGAGTAGGTGAATGAGGCTCTTTAGTTTGACCACTAATCATGAGGTTATAAATGGTAGAAGGATCCTTTCCTTGATTTTGAGGAAATTTGGAAATAAATAATATCATTTCTAGAGTATAATCTAACTTATGTTGGTCTTCTAATGAGAAAAAAAATTATGATATGAAGTGGTATTGGGAGGGGTCCCATACTTCATTGTGTGAATGATAATATGAACATTACTAGAATATAAAATAAGAGTCTTATATTATCTTTGGGAGACCCTATTAGAACTGGTAAAGCTCATCGTGTCTATTGACTAAACTCAATGTCATTATCTAATAGGAAGTCCATGATGAGGGGAAAAGAAGCAAAATGAGAAAGCAAAGGAAAAAGAGGTGACTAAAATAATACAAGGTTAATTGGGTTGATCTAGCATAGAAATAGGGACTACAAAATTGTATAGGGTTGATTGGGTTGATCCCATACAATGTATATAAGGTGGAAAAGGTACTAGCTCAATTAGGTCAATCTAGTATAGTAGACAGGGAATTCAAGAAGCCTAAAAATAGATTGTGAAAATGAAATAACATAATTTTATAAATAATGAAAAGTAGTAAGTACTAAAAGGAAATAAATCACTAATTAGATTAACACTATCCAATCCAATCAAAACACATAAAACAAAAACTTGCACTAACATTGGATAATGCAAGTTTTTGCACACACAATTGAGCAAAGAAAAAATAATCAACTTGAAAATTAAAGATCTAACTAATTGGTCAACCTGAATGTTTATTAGATTATTAAGATATGATTTATTATGTGATTGGAAGTTGGCTATAAGAAAGGTACTAGATAACATCATAAGGATGGTTTCATGTAGTTTGGGCTAAAAGGGATTATAGTGATAATGATATAGGCTTTGTATTAGGGCCCACCCACTCACTTCATAAACCGTAGTGATAAGGGTGTTAGGTGCTTAGCCCTATTATACCATTAACAAAACTATATACTTGAATAGAGCATCAAGATGGCTTCCCCCTTGGTGATGAAATCCAAGTAGGTTTGCCTTGGGTAAATTTTTTTTTGAACTACTTGTTTATGTTTTTGTGATTTGGTTGTGTGCATAAAATATAAATAGTGAAACTAAATGGTTAATAAAAAAACTCCTAATTAGACTATATGAACTATTTTAAGCATGAAATCAATAGGAAAAGAAGTGTGTGAGTTAATTACTTTCATATAAAGATTAATTCTAATATAAAACAAGGTATAATGTTGACACTATATGCAAAAAATATAAAATAGGTTCGATAGGGTCAAACCTATACTATATAATCAAGGTCAAAAAATGAACTAGGATGGTAGGGTTGACCTAATTATTTCAGACAACACAAAACATAGAACTAAGTTGATAAGGTTGATCTAGTTGATTGTGCAAGGGCAATTTTAAAGACTACAAACTTTGAATGGAAAGATATAAAAGAAAGAAATAGAGAGGTAGAAAGGAACCTTGATGAAGAACCTTGGAGTATGTTGGAAAAACCTACAAACTAGGTCAACAAGATCACTCAAGCTATATAGCAACCTATTATATATTGTTGAAAATGTAAATGGTTAACTAGGTTGACTTAGTAGGTTGAGCTAGATGTCTAAAAGGCTAGAAACCTATTCTAGGTTGACTGGGTTGATCTAGTTTCCTATTCCTGTGCATATAAGTTAGAAAATTGGGTTGATATAGTCAATCTAGTATGATAAAAATAATGAGTAAAATAATGAAAATAAGTGAAATAAATCCTAAAAAGGTTAGTTTCACATGAGGTTCACTAGAATATATGCAATTGAAAATGCATTATGTCTGTGAATCAATCCTAGCTTAGAAAAGATAGAGTATACCTATACTTATGATAATAGATATGCTTGTTAAGTGGGAGCATGACCAATATTGTGATCTGTTAGACCCAATGAGAGGATAACTTGTCACAACATATCATGCTAGGAAGGGTTTTGAAGCTTATAGTCTAACACAATCACACAATAATCATAATGGAGTCCTAAGGTTTAAATAATTCACTTATTTTAATAATAAGAAAGTAAATCTAATCTAGTGCACACCAAAGCTTGTAGCACAAAGTGGGGGTTAGAAATAATAAAATAGCTAAACTAAATATGTATTAAAAGACATATACTCATGTCAATGTATACAAAATCCTAATACATGGGAGAATAATACAAATGCATTATCTATCTACTCATGAAAAAGAGAAATAAGGTTAAGAGTACCTACCTTTGAAGATGAACCCAGTTAGCCTCTATCTTTCCCTTGGCCATGGTGATTCAAAAGATATTGTTATGGTATGTAAGGATAATGAAGATAAATTATATCTAGCCTACACAACCTATCTATATATCCAAAATACTTCTCAACAAGACAAGATCCATATCTCCAAAGATAGTATGGAACCCTATGATTTATTACTCAAATAGAATGGTTAATAAGTGGATGTTTATTTGTGAGTATTTGTTATTAATTCTTGTATTATAAAATGGTGGGAAATAAATTTCTATATAGGTAGATCTTTCCCTAAATCCTCCTAAAAACTTTGGCTATAAAGGGTTGACCCAATCGACCTAGTGTGTTTTTGGGGATAATTCACTAGGTCTAATCTAGGTTAGTCAAAAGGCTAACAAGATAAGAATGTGAAAAATACCCCTATAATGTACTAGGTTGACCTAGTCAACTAGTACAACTGACCAACCAAAAGGGAGTTAAGGTAAGAAAATGAGGATGGATTAGAAAAGGTAAGGCTAAGAAGAATAAACTTAAGGTAAATGGTTTTTAGGAGATGAGTGTGTAGATAGAAAGTGACAAAAGGGACAATAATCTTATGAAGCATCGATGTTCTACCCACCCCTTTCTTGATGTACCCATTAAGGCATGCACTCAGAGAGATTGAGGCTCGATATATTCTTGTAAGATATAAAGTGTCAGTAATCAATAAAAATTTGAAAATATTATGTATATATAGATTGTATACGCTAAATGTTTAAGAATTAGGAATTGAATTGGATTATATTGCATCACTAATTCATCCCTAGTGATTGTACCTCTAATAATTGGTATCATATTATGACCTCATGTACAAGTTTAACCACTTGAAGGTAATCTTAGGTCTAATGATAAGTTCTCAATTTTTATTTATTGAGAAAAATTCATTATTTAATCAATCCAATTATGCTTTTTGGAGTGCAATAATTCATACCTACATCATGTCCTTGGGATTTGACACTTGGAAATCTATTTTGGATGGTTATTCATGCCACCTACTCCTCGAACTAGTGATATAGACAAGAAGATGAGTGAGAACGATTCTAAATCTATGAATGCTATTATTTGTGATGTTTCAAAGGTTGAGTTCACCAAGGTAATCCTTTTCAATTCTTCCAAAGAGATTTGGGATAAATTATATATCATCTATGAAGGATATTCAAAGGTCAAGTTGGCTAAAATACAAACCTACTGAAGGTATTTTAAAAGTACCAACATGAAGGAAGATGATATTTTGCCTTCCTATCTTCTAAGATTTAATGAGGTAGTGAATATGGTCAAAGGTATGGGAGAGGTTATTGAAGTAGGCACTGTAGTGTAAGAGTTATTATAGTCTCTCAAATTCAAATTTGATTCAAAATTTTCCACTATAGAAGAAAGTCATAATCTCACCAAAATGAAGATGGATGAATTGCATGGCATTTTTTTTTCCTATGAGATGAGTGCTAATGAGGACAAATGAACAAATAAAGAAGAACATTTCAATACATAAAAGAAGCTAAATAAAAATTTCCAAGGTAATAAGGTCAAGGGTGAAGATATTTTTTATATTGATGATGATGAGCTAATAGCTTTGTTAACAAGAAAACTAAAAATATGTTTAGACAAGTTTAAGGGTAAACTTCCCTTTAAATGTTTCAATTTTGGAGAGATAGGTCACTTTGCCAAGAAGTGCCCTCATAAGCATAAGGTAAATGATAATGAAGAACATGAAAAATATAATGATAATGATAAGAATAAATTCATGTTTGATAAGATAAATAAGGTTTTCAAAAGGTATAATGGCCAAAATAAGTTTTATAATGATAGCAAGAGTATCTACACCAAAGGATATTATAGCTCATTTGATGAGAATGATGCCATTGATTCTAAAAATGATCATGAAGATGATGGTCCTACTGAATATGAATCTCTCTTCATGGTTGACTAAGGTAGATGCTCATATCAAGAAGTATCTACATGCTTTGGAGGTGGTTTAGGTGATGTAGATGATGAAGAAGATAAGGTAAACTATGAGAATTAGTTGATGAATGCCCTTGAAGATATGAAGATTGAAAAGAAGAAAAATAAGAAGTTGAAGTCTCAAATAAAGTACCATGAGGTTTAATTTAGTGTGTTTGAGGCAAAAATAGATGAAGACTTCAAAGAGTATAAAAATTTAATCAAGCTTATTAATGATTAGCTAGAGAGTGTGAATGCAAACTCAAAGGCCAAAAAAGTTTAATATTCAAGATATGTAACTAAGATTGTTTCCTTAAGAGACGAGTTGAAAAATACTTCAAGTCAAGTGAAGTCATTTGTTAAGTTTGAAAAGGGATCAATTAATCTAGATAACATTCTAAGTATTCAAAAATATGCAAGTTATAGAACTAGTCTTGGATACATAGAAGAACAAAATAATAATACTCATGATGACTTGAAGTTTTTTGTGAACAATAACAATCAAAATTTGAAGAACAACAATCAGTCAAGAAATGAAATTGCTAATAAAAGGAAGAAAAATCAAAATATTCAACCAAATACAATGAGTTATGCAAAATTTAATGGTTACTACTATAGTTATAGTCAATTTAGTCATAAGGCTAAAGAGTGTAGAAGACCTTCTAGTAATTAATTTTATTGGAGATATGAATGAAATCATCAATCAAGTGTTATGAGTCAAAGTGAGTACATAGATGTAATGACATAAGACACATTACAATATTTTATCCTAAAAAGGTAAGACAAGTTAATTTTCCATCAATAAGATAGGTTTTCTATAATTTTCTAGGAAATGATCACATTTTTAATTTATACAAACAAAGGACATCGAGTCAGGATAAGTCATTTAAGGCTTCTAGAGTACAAGGTAGAAGTTGAGTTGAAATACAGAAACCAAAAGTGGAAAGTAGGTGCCATGATTAGTAAATAGGTCTAAGTGGACTATTTTCCATGGTAGAAAATTCTACATAGGTTGAATAATTCTAAGGGTACTCATTATCTTCTCATGCTAAGAATAAAGAGAAAAATCTCACTAAAGAGACCAAGGTAGTTGAAACTTTTCCTAAGGTATCTATAAACTTAAGTAAACAAATTTATGCTATTGAGAAAGTTTCCTATAAAGAATATTAGTTGATAATGTTAAGTATTGATGCTTTGAAATGTGAGACTAATAATTCAAGTGAAAAGGTATGCCTAAAATCTTTATTTTCTACATGTATTATCAATACCATACTAGAATAAAAGGAAAGTGATAAAGAAGATAAAAAAAAGCTTATTCAGTCAAGAAAAAGAAGACAAAGAATTATTTCAAGTTTTATAAGTAGGAGAGAGAATATGAGTTATGGGCAATGTCTAGTTTCACATTGTTCTAGGACATTATGGGTTAGGGGTGTCTCTCTCTAGGCTGCAAGGAGACACTTTCAAGTAAAATGAAGCATAATGGATGCTAGTTGAGTTTGGTTGATATTGGAGGATAAGAAAGGTCATGAGAAGATGTGTTGGCTAACTATGAAAGGACATAAATAAGTTTAGTGATCTAAAGAATGATCTAGTTAGTCAAATGGTCAAGAATAAATCTGTGTGTAAGGTCTATAGGTAGTGAATAGAGGTCTCAGTGTGTCTAATCAATGATGGTGAGTTGTCAAAATTTTTTTTATATATAAAAATAAAGGCAAGGTTGATATAGAATATGAGAATGTATTATCATATTATTGGTATAATGAAGAAGGTCTTAGAGTTATCTATATGACAATTTGTGTTTTCATGGAGTTCACAGTGTTCTGAAGATGGGATAGTTCCATGAGAGTGATTTGAAAAGCTTCTAAACCATGATGGCTTGTAGAGTATAAAGGGACATTTTTTTGAGACCCATATGAGAGTTATTCATGTATGCTTCAATTATTTAAGTTAATCTAATGAAGATATGATATCTATTGGTGGCTTCATAATGATATTGAATAAGTGTGGATATTATTGAAGATTTATTGGTAGATCTAGTTCCTTGAGAAGACTTTTTGAAGATATCAATATATAGGTGGAGTGTGGAGTTAGGGGGTCTTAGATAGTTTGAAAGGATTGAAGAGCTGTGCATGATGTGAGGGGGAGCATATGTGAGATGTTACAATAATAATGGAGATATGAAGAAGTTTTTTATACATGTGAACTCAAGTATGTTGATTTGATGACTTGATTAAACCAAGGTAGTTGCTTTGTCAATGTATTGAATCCTCATGCATAAACAAATGGAGAGCTTTGTAAATGGTCAGGTCCTAAGATCAGAGGATTGTGTATTAGAATTTGAGAGAGAAGGTATGAAGGTAATTATGTTGATTCATAATTATTGGAAATGGTCTAAAGATTCTCAAAAGGGTATTTAAGCTAAGGTTACTTAGGGGGAGTCCCTCTTAATGTTTTAAATGTAATTTCTTGTAATTTTTGATGTTCATGTATGTTTTGTCTTCATAAAATCTATGTAAAATAAAAATAAAGTGATTTTACCTCTTAATTATTGAGAATATCAAGTTAAGAAGAGGTATGAAAAATGTTAGGGGGAGTCTATATCATCTCTTAGAGGTGGTCCTTTCCTATTATTGATCTTTGAAGTCTTTTTAGGTTCACAGGATCAAACATTGAGCCCACTTTGTCATTATGTCAAAGGAAGAGAAAGTGCTTGAAGAGAGAGATAGGGTTTGAAAATTAAATTTGTATTAGTGCTAACATAAATTAAAAATGGGGAGATTATTGTAATTTTTTTAGTGATGTATCCAAGGTGACCAAGGATGTTGATGAGGTGTCATGTGTGCTAGAATGATAATGACAAAGTATGCTTCTATGTTTTGGCATAGTTCATCAGTGTTTAACTTAAATAGGAAGATGGTGGATGTTATTGGTGGTATGCTCATGTTTAAATAATCCTATGGGGTGTTTAGAGTTCTTGGATTTCTTTTAGAAGTGAAATGAATTCATCAGAGTAGTCATATGAGTGTCTAGGTTTAAGTAGTCATCTTGATAGATAAATCTGAGTGAGTAGATTGATGATGCCAATATTCACACGTGTGAAGGTTTCAAGAGTAGCTTGATATATGGATAGATTCCCTTATGTCAGGATATTATATGGTTCAATTTCTAGGTCTAGACATGAAGCCTAGAAAAATGTATTAAGCTACAAAGTTGGCTTTGTAGATAAAGTTTAATAAGTTCTGATACTTAGCCTAATTTATGATATCAAAGATATATGGTGAGAATTTAATTGAATGATAAATATATATGGTGAGTGATTAATCTAACCAAATAAGGAACTAAAAATGGGCATTATATGATCCAAAAACCATGCTTACCCATATAGATAAATCACATAGTTTTTCAAATAGATGCTAAAAAATCTCAATTCCTTAAATGAAATAGAATTAGATGTAGAATTATCAATTTCCTAATTAAATAAAATATGAAATGGATTTAATATTCAAACTAATCCATGAATAGTAATTATCCCCTGATAATAAATATATATTTTCTTAAATGGACTTTAATAAAAAAATCTATTTTTAGAATTTATTTAAATAAAATTGATTTTTTAATCAAAATATAAAAATTATCTAAATAATTCTGAATATGAGTGATTTGGTAAACTCAAATAATTTTTTTCTATTTTAAAACATTGCATAAATATTTTATGTATGTAAAATAGTCTCTTAATTATTTTTCTATAATTTATTTTCTAAAATATGAATAATAATTTAAAAACTCATAATAATGGAATATTGAATATAAAATAGAGACCAAAGATTATTTACAGGGTTCACAAATTGGCTACATCCCTAGGTTCATTTAAACCATTTAGTTTAAATAAGATGTAAATACAATGATTAAAATTACATCCCTAAATAATTTGAAATTAGTTTATCAACCTCTAAAGAACTCATATAATAGATCACAAACATATTTTGATTCCAAAATGATCACCTGTAAATATATATCTCTAGAATGGGAAATTTCTCTCTCTTTTCAAGGAGGAAAAACACTCTCAAAAGGTTTATAAACTACCTTTTGTTCACAAATAAATCTCTATAATTTACATAGATTAAAAACATATTTTACCTCTATACCAAGAAATACATAAGCCTGTACCAAAAAAATACACACCCTCTTTATCATAAAATACACACCTCTGTATATTACCATACATTATTCCCTCTATGCAAAATCCACCACTACCTCTATGAAAATACCTAGAGTTTATATTACTTAATGACTCCATGGCATTCACTAGGCATCAACTATTAGATCTACATTAGGTAATCTTTTCTGGTTTTCCCCTACCTTCGTAGATTGGGTGGGCACTAACCATTTTCATGAATTAGTATTTCATCTTAACAACATGGTGTTGAATTTATTATTTAAGGAATGAATCTTGTAATTAATGGGAGGTTGAAACTCCATGCTTAATTTGTCAAAAGACTTCCCATAAATAACATTCCATGTTACCACCCAAACTGAAGTGGGTAGGATTCTATGTGGGAGGAATGAGATGGTGCCAAGGTAAAACATGCCAAAAGATTTTTTATTAAAAACAAATATCATAACCAATTTCCATGTACCATTATCTTCTAGAAAAATAGTAAAAATTCCCACCAAAATCATTTACAAGTGGAAGAAATGGTGCAAAAGATAATAATAATAATAATAATAATGGTAAGCATGCATGGAAAAGATTTTTATTGAAAATAAACCATTATCCTTCCAACGTGCATGTAAAACTAACATTGCCAACCACTATCAAGTGGATTTACATGTGGTTAAAAGGTAAAATCATGGATGTTAAAGATGGATTTTGGCACCTAAACATAAATATATGAGGCTTAAAGTGTTAAAATATTCACATGACTTTCCATGTAAACCCAAACCATCCCTTTTAAAGTGGATATCATGTGCGGGGGGAATAAATATTTTTAACATGCACGTGATTTTTTTTTATTTTAAAATTAAAACATTTCCATGTAAATAACAAATAACTTTCCACATGGGAAAGGGGAAAAGTGGAATAAAGTGTTTATTTTAGGAGCTTATGTTTTTAAAAAACATATTCCATGCCCTTTTTTTGAATAAGCATAAATAAAACATCCACTCCCACATGTAATTTTAAAATTTGGGATTTGATTTTAAATATCCAATGGAATAATTAAATAACCATATATAGTATATTTAAAAGGAGGATTTAATATATCCTATGGTAAATTAATACTATGCATAATATATTGATAAATTATTATGGGAAAAAACCATAATTTAAATATTATTAATAAAATATTATCATGATGGGATAATCATGGATAGATATTTTATGAACCATATAAAGAGTGAAAATCCTCTAGATCAAACTTCCCCAATAAGACCTTTTTGGTCCTCAAAAGTTCAAATCACTCTCTAAATTTGTAAATGGTTCACTCTGAAAAATATCATGGTAATGATTCAAAAATCAAACTGAATCCCTTAAATGCGAGTGAAAGAAATATCTACTCATTACCAAATTATAGATAGAAGTAAATTTCTTGCTCAAATGTCACATCTTCAAAATGGTGAATCTTCTTGTAAAATAATCACTAAGTGTAACTGCAAACTAGTTTTTTAGTGTAATAAATATACATGATTATTATAACCATATACCAAAATGCAAATTTTCCCAAATAAATATACATTTAATGCCAAATATAATCTACATATACTAATATCAAGGTTTAAAAATGAAACCTTTCTAAAAACCCAAACATGTGAAAATAATCCAAGTATGATAAACATGTCCATTGTTTTTTCTCTACAGGTTACTCCAATAAACCATATTCCAAACTTAAATCATTTTGGAATATTTCCAAGTTTAAATATGAGTTATTTCCTTTACCAATACATCATGATCTCAAAAATATATTTGGAGAGTAAATAGAGATTAGCAAAACCATAAACATGAGAAAATAGTCCAAGTATGATAAACCTATCACTCAGATTTCATCACAGCTGGAAGCTCTAAAAATTGTTTAAATTCAAAATATATTCCTTTGAATGGAATCCTAAAAAATGCTTTAAACATTTTCATGTTAATAAAATAACACAACTATGTAAACATGAAACTAATGAATTGCTTACCAACCCACTTTATCACATTTTCCTATTTAGGTGGTTTAATTTCCTCAATGAATACATATGTAACTACATGGGTCATGTTGGAAACTATTGGTTTAACAATGATTTCATTTTTCACAACTCTCCAATGTTGTTTGGGAAGAAGCTACCAACACCTATTTACCTCATGTCCTCTCCTATTACAATGAGTATAAAACATTTATCTGCTCTTTTGGAAAACATACTCTTACTACAATTCTTAGAACACTATCTTGGAGAGTGGTCTTTGAAAATATTTCCTAATAAATATTTACATTTCTAACATTTGGCTACACATTTATTAGATAATCCAAAATTAATACATGGATAGACATACCACAAATTTTGTTACTATAGTCAAAAAGAATGTTGGAATATTCACATTCTCTGGTAGAATTAGAATAAACATTATTGTAAGTGTGATGAAAAGAATGTGTTTTACCTTCCTTTTGAGATGGATTACACTTCTATGTATCACCTCTTGCTTCTACTTTCTTGGACCATTCACCTATTTCATTTTGAATACTAGATCTATATCCCAAACCTCCATGATGAAGCTTATCTTATACCTGAATGGGGTTAGTAATGCCTTGGCCATCTTTTCCAATGCCTTTTCCATTAAATCCTAATTTAATGAGTAATTTTGAACTATACCTCTAGTATGTTGTTTAAACTTACAAAAATCCTTTTTATTAGATTCATGATGGAAAGGAAAAGTAACTGGTAACTCATATTCACTTACAGTGCTTAATGAATTTATGTGTGCACTTGTGGGAGAGGAAAGTCCTGTATGCATAATGGAATTATTTTTCTCCTTTGTGCCATCATCAATTTGAAAACTTGCATGAGCTAATCCTTGGATTGTAAATCTTTTTTCAACCTTTAAATCTCCTCTTCTAAGGAGTAAAAATTTGATCCCAAGAAAAAGTCGTCTTACAGAATCTACATATTAAATGCTTCAAGATCATCAAGTTTATCTTATTTGGAAAACTTGCCCATGGTTACCTATTCTTGCAAATAATCTATACTTCCAACACTACAAATAGAGTAAGCAAGAAATCTGCAATAATCCAACCAATATTATAACTAAATTCAAATTTTTACACAATCAGAAGCTAATCCCTACATTTTAACTCATTTGATACCAAATTGATCCAAAAATAATATTTACCCTTATAGGTAAATCACACAAGTTTTAAAATAGATACTAAAAATCTCAATTCCTTAAATGAAATAGAATTAAATGTGGAATTCTCAATTTCTCGATTAAATAAAATAAGAAATAGATTTAATATTAGAAATGGTTCGTGAAAAGTAATTATCCTCTACTAAGAAATACTATTTTATTTAAAAATGGATTTTAATATTAAAAAATCCATTTTTAGAATTTATTTAAATAAAATTGATTTTTTAATCAAAATGTAAAAATTGTCTAAATTTTTTTGAATATGAGTGATTTGGTAAACTCATATAAATTTGTTGTTCATTTACAACATTCCATAAATATTTTATCTCTATAAAATAATCTCTTAATTAATTCCCCATAAATTTTTTTCCAAAATATCAATAATAATTTAAACACTGATAATAATGGAAAATTGAAAATAAAAAAGAGACCAAAGATTGTTTACGGGGTTTACCAATTGCTTACATCCCTAGGATCACTCAAAATATTCCATTTAAATAAGATGCAAATACAATTATTAAAATTACATCCTTGAATAATTTTCAATTAGTTTGTCAACCTTTGAGGAACTCAAATCATAAATCACAAATGTCCTTCGATTCCAAAATGATCACCTACAAATATCTATCTCTAGAGTGGGAAATTTCTCTCTCTTCAAGGAGGAAAAGAAATCTCAAAAAGTTTATAAACTACCTTTTGGTCACAATTCCCTCTTTATAATTTACACAAATTAAAAAAATATTTTGCCTCTGTACCAAAAAATACACATCCTTTGTACCAAAAAAATACATAGCATCTGTACCAAAAAATACACACCTCTATATGTTCCCATATACTATTCCCTCTATGAAAAACCCACCACTATCTCTATGAAAACACCTATAGTTTATATTTCTCAAATATTTCATGGCATTGGCTGGGAATCAACTATCATATCTGATTTTGTTAATCCTTTCTAGTTTTCCCCTACTTTCATACATTGGTTAGGCACTAACCATTTTATCAAATTGGAATTTAATCCTAAGAAAATGGTATTGAATTTCTTATTTATATAATGAATCCCATAATTTATTGGAGGTTGAATCTCTAAGATTAATTTATCAAAATACTTCCCATAAATTACATTCCATGTTACCACCAAAACCAAAGTGGGTAGGATTCTATGTGGGAGGAAAGAGATGGAACCAAGGTAAAGCATGATAAAAGATTGTTTATTAAAATTAAATATCATAACCACCTTTCATGTACCATTTTATTCTTCCAAAATAATGTAACTCGCCACCAAAACCATTGACAAGTGGAAGAAATGATGGCAAAGATAATAATAATAATAATGGTAAGTATGCATGGAAAAGAGTTTTATTAAAAATAAACCATTATCCTTCCAACATGCATGTCAAATTGAAATTTACAACCACTATCAATTGGATTTCCGCTTGGTTAAAAGGTAAAATAATGAATGTTAAAGATAAAGTTTGGTGCCTAAACTTAAATATATGAGGCTTAAAGTTTTAAAATATTCCCATGACTTTCCACGTAAACCCAAACCATCCCTTTTAAAGTGGATATCACGTGGGGGGGAGGAATAAATATTTTTAACATGTATGTAAAATAAAAAATAATTAACATATTTGCATGCAAAGACCAAATAAATTTCCATGTGGGAAAAGGGAAAACTGGAATAAAATGTTTATTCTTGGAACTTATGTTTTTAAAAAACATATTCCATGGTCTTTTTTTTAATAACCATAAATAAACCATCCACTCCTATGTGTAATATTAAAATTTGGGATTTGATTTTAAATATCCAATGCAATAATTAAATAAGCATAGATAGGAAATTTATGGATGATTTAATATATCCTATAGTAAATTAATACCACGCATAAGATATAGATAAATTATGGTGGAAAAAAACCATAATTTGAATATTATTAATAAAAGATTATCAAGATGGGATAATCATGGATAAATATTTTATGAACCATATAAAGAGTGAAAATCCTCTAGATCATTATAATTTTTAGATAGAGATCAATGGTGAGAAAAGTTTTTATTAGTCAAAGATCTTGATATTGAACACGATGAAGAAATGTGTCACATTCATGGAGTTTGAGAAGCAAATCAAGATCGATAGAGAACTTTCAAACATGAAAAAGATCAATGGTGTGTATTATTAAGTAATTCAATATAATGTTCATCAAGCATGTGGGGATGCCATGTGGTATAATTTCATTGGAGACTAACTATAAGGTACATAAAGGGCACATGGGGTTGCCAAGTGGCTTGATCTTGAAAGTGAGGATCTAAGATCAATGGTGAATGATGAAAGTTAAAGTCATAAGGATAAAAATGAGATCAAATAATTTAATTTGATAAATATATGTTAGGACATAAGATGAATACACGTGTTTATAGATGATTTTACATTAACCAGTGACTATTGGCATTTGAATTAGAAAAAGGATAAACTAGTGCTCAATATTTTAATTATATATTTTCATCTAAGTCAAATTTATTGATGGAGTAAAAGGAAAATTTGAATATTAAATCAAGATTAATACATTAAATCTAGTTATAAGGTTTGAATACCTGTACAATCAAAGATATTGAGCTCCAAAGTTGACTAAAGGTTTGATCATGTTCTGCAAGTGACCTGAGAAGCATAATTGAAGAATTCTTGATGGTATTTTGATGTTTAAAGATAAAATAACTATTGTAAATTATAGTATATTCTATTAGAAACATTTTTATATATTTTTGAGTTTTGACTAATCCATATATACTATGAATAAAGGATTATATGTTGAATGTGTTTATTGAATACACTAACAGTCTGAGTGACCATCTTGTAGAGGTAAGTTGAAGATGTTCTAAGAATATTTGAGGAAGTAAATGAGTATGAATATGTTTTATAAGTCTTAATGGATTATAATAAGTCATGGGTTGTCATTATATGCCCCTAATCAAATATATAGAGTTAAAATATCTTGACTATATTTTGACTGTATATGACCATTTGAGTGGTCATTTTGAAAGAGTTTTTTTTTAGTGTTTAATGCCTATGTAGAAGTGTATAAAGGACATTAATTAATTACATAGTTATTAAAGGTTTTAGACATGTGATCAAATCATATGGATATGTGAAATATTTTAGTAGTTGCTTTAGAAGTTTGAGACTATGTTTTATGTGTTTAAAGGCCTAAAGAGAGAGACCTAATTTGTAGGTCCAAGTGTTGAGTTAGAGTTCCAAGTAGAATAGACCCATATGAGATTTATCAAGGGGATATTGGAGATAGGTTTGATGTTTTTGAATCATTTTTAGAGGATGAAGGTTGTCCAAGTAGTCTCACATGTAATGTGTGAGTATGAAGGCCTAAGTTTGTTAGGTCTCACCAAGACTTAATGGTGGTTTGGGGTTAAATAAGTAATGTATAACATAAGGAGTATGGGGATATTACATTTAAAATGTATGAATACATATTTTAAATGTATGACAAGTTTTGTAAGCATCTTGGCTGACCAGGATGGGTTAGATGAGTGCATGGTATAAAAATTAGGCATAATTGGCCTATTTGGAGTGAAGTTAAAAGAGTGTGGTGCTAAGTGAAGGTTATAACCTTTGAAATATAAGTTACATGTCACTTAGGACCATAATAGATAAAATAGGATCAATCATGTTTATATGATCAAGTTGATGTAAGAGGACACACAGGGCATTGGACCTAATGAGCCTAGAAGAGGTGAATTGAGTGAGTAAGCTCTAGAGGTTGTTTGAGAAATATTGAAGGTTGAAGAAGAGTCTAAGATAAGTACATCATCAAGTGTAGAATAAATTAGATCAGATGTGGTGATCATGTCAAGGTATTTAAGTGGGTGGTTCATTGCCTAGGGTTTGGTTCCTCCTTGTGGGATGTATGTCTCACTAAATTAAGGAATGGGTGTTCCTTGATCAGTTGGTGCTGCTTTATATGTTGGATCTTGTAATTTTAGGATTGTATTTCATATTTTAGGATTTGATGGGTTTTATCTTCCAAGAGGGTTTCCCACATATATCATGTTTTATGTGCTTGATATTGCTATGTTTATTACAATGGTTGATTTGTATGCATCATGATTGTATGTGATGAGTGATTAAGAATTGGGAATTGAATTCAATTATCTTCCATCACTTTTCCATCCCCCCTTAGTTATTTTACCTTTAAAAATAACATGGCCGAATATGAATCATTAATATTAGTCATAAGAGAGACACTTGACTTAGATATTCCCTATATACACATTTTGGGTGACTCTCAACTAATCTATTGTTATTTCAATGGTGACTACCAATGTAAAATAGAAAATCATGCCACTTATCATTAAATGACCACTAAACTTTCCAAATATTTTTGCCTCTTTTAGCATTGAATTGATACCAAGAGATTAGAACTCTATTGATGTAACTATTGCTTCTTTGGAATCCTTATTTCATCTAAACCAAGTTATCAATGATTCCCAATTTCTTATTCAAATAATAAAATCCCCATATTCTTTCCAACTAAAAGATTTTATTATTTTCAATATAACAGTTTTCACCATTTGACAAAGCCCATGGTAAAAAACAGTATCAAATTCCTCAAACATCAAACTTATTCTTCAGACATGGATTCTTGCCAAAATAATAGAATTCACAAATAAGCTTTTAAATATGTCTTTCAATATAACACCCTTTATTATCATAACATATAAGGTACCCTTCTCCATTATGTAATGAAATAATAGGTCCATCCTCTCCTTGAATAAGCACATGGGGGAATTTATAGTGGTCACTGTAGTGGATATGCTACACCATACAAATGCCTATATATGGGATACTTTTGGCCTAATTTCAAAAAGGATACTATCAATTTTGATAAAATGTGTAGTCCTTGAAAATTACATGATAATCTAATTCATTCACCACTAGATGAGCTACAAACTATGGACCATCATTGGCCATTTTCCATGTGGGCATAATATCCCATAGACAAACTACATTAGTCATAAGATGGGCATATTTTTATCATCATGGCTACTAAATTATACTAAATGGTTATAATCTATGACTCTTGTTAATCTCATAAGAACCATTATTTCAAACTTTATGTTCAACCAGATATTTTTCATTTTGGAGTTCCCCATACTATCATTTATGATAATGGCGGAAATTTTAATAATAATGATGTGAGGTAGTTGTGTGCCAAATTTAAAATATCCCATAAATTATCCACACCCTATCACCCATAGTTTAATGTCTAAATCGAGGCCACTAATAAAATTATCAGTAAAATCCATCAAAAACCATCCATTAAACCCACATAGATAATAATCTTCATTTATATCCACACTTTTGGCCTATCATACAAGCATTTATATTTCCACTAGGATAACACCATTCTCAATAATTTATTTTTTTAATTTTATCCTACCATTAGAAGTTTATTTTACCTCCTTACATATATCTCTTAATGGTATCATTCCCATTTAATAACTATGTGAATCTTTCCTTCATGCTCTTCATCTTCTCGATGAACACCATATAGCTGTTATATAACATAATTGCCAATATATGGATCATATTACCATGAAACATAACAAAAAGGTTAATGTCCACACTTTTAATGTTGGTGATTTATTCTTTAAATTATACTATACCCATGATAAATAAGGAAAATACACCCAAAAATGGTTGGGACCTTATTTTTAAAGATATTCCTCATCCTAGCACCTACCACCTCTAAACCAATGAAGGCCATGTTTTCAAATATCTCGCCAGTACACAATTTTTAAAGAAATATTTTGCTTAGATATTTCCCTTCTTATCATATTTAAATATGTTATTCTACTAACACTTTTTATAGGATCTCTAAATGGGTCTCACCCTTTTCATTAGTCTTTTTTTACACAAACCTTAGTTCTTTCTCTTGGTCCTTTGGTTTCTTTTTTTCATGAATTTCATTGTAATACCATGGATAGGACCTAGTAATCCTCATGAATTCATTTTGATATTATTTGATTTTCTATTTTCTCATATTTTTTACACCCTCTTGTGTTTATATTTTTTGATTTTTAGTGTAAGACCATGAATAAGAATAGGCATTCCTCACAAATACCATTTTTACCATTTTTTCTTTGCATGATTTTTTTACTCTTTTGAATTTATCTTTTTGTGAGTTATAGTGTAATTCCATGGATAGGACTAGACCCTCCTCAAAAATTCCATTTTTGCCTTTTTTTTACCCACTTGGGTTTCTCTTTTATGTGTTGTAGTGTAAGACCATGTATAGGACCAAGCTCTTGTAATAAAATCACAATTTTTTTAAAAAAAAACCTTTTTTAAACCAAGTGTTCCTTTTCTAGAATGCTAAGAATGGTTACAAGTTTATGATCCCATATTCTTAGCTTCAATTTTTGCTTCTTTTGTAGATAAAACTTTCACAAAAAAATATATTATCAAATTTACCTACACTTCCATACATTTCTATGATGAGAAATCATACTTACCTATCATTATATCCATTTTCTCTTTTGTCACATTTTTTATGATTTGAATAAATTAAAATTGTTTCATGTTCATTCCCTTAATTTTCATTCCTTCCATTCCAATTTAGATTAAAAAATATCAAAGTCAAGATATCAATTTTATTTCACATGAATAAATAAGACTCTTACACACATGTTCTCTAAATTCTCTTTCTTAGAAACCAAGTCCCATGTTTTCAAATGATAGTTATTTTTATCACCCATGTTTATTTCTTTGAATCTATATGGAGAAGGAATAGAAAAAGCCATAAAAAGTTAAAATTCAAATCATTTAAAACAAAAGTCAATGATAAAAAGGCAACATATAAATTTAAAATTCAAAATCACACTTAAATACATGATTCATAGCACATCTCATACCCCAAATCTAAGCTCAAACTCCATAGTTGGCCTCATGATAGAGCTGAGGTCCATTGGGGGTATGGTAGGCTAGTAAATTAGGATAGGATATTAAAAAATAATCTATATTACTACCTAATTTATAACACAAGTATCCAATCTTCACAGTAAACTAATGGATCTATAATGGGTCCTAAATAATGGAAAACATGTTGTGGGAAGGTATATCCATTTTAATTTTCAAGCATATATCCTTTATAATATGGTATTCATAAATCATTTGATGATCAAGATTTGTGTTGTTAGGAAATTTTCTTTAGAGCCCTTAATTTTGAAAGTCATATTGTTATGACAAACATAATTTAAGTATCTTAACTTTGATAAAGAGTTTCTCTACCTTTATTTTTCTTTCATTTACACCACCACCCATTTACCACCCATTTTATTTTCCCCTTGATAGGCAAGTTTTATTCTAAATATATTTTCCCACTTCTTTATTTCCTCTTCTTCACATCTTTAAAACATGTTATAACTAATTTGTTTCATTTTTTTATCTATATTTAGAATAAAATAATATGATTTAATGATTATAGATTACTTTGTTTACACCATTGCTTTAAATTTATCTAGTTTCCCTAGTTTATTTTTCATTATTTTACCTCCCTTTTTTCTAACAAATGAGTCCATTTCTAGATTTTTATTGTACTTTCTTTTTTATACAAATTTGTCTATCTATTTTTTAGTAATTTTTCAATTGTTCAGTGAGTTTGGATTCTTACGTTTCACTCGCCAATGTTGTTTTCCATTTTATGTAATTTTACCATTGATGATTGAATAAGGATTGTTATTGTTCACTCATCAATGTTTTTTACCATTGCTTTCCCATCTTTGTTTAAGTAAGGATTATTAATGTTTTCACATTGATGTTTAATTACTATTTTTACTTTTATCCTTAGTTTGACTTGGTGTGTTTACCTTTCTTACTTAAGGTATACTTGTTTGATTTTTTTGGTCATATAGTAGCCTTGGATTTTTATTTACTTGACTTACTCTAAATTTTTGACTTGTTTATTTGGTCCTAACTTAGCATTTATCACTCTAGCTTACCAATTTTTTAAGTACATCATGCCTATACCATTTCATTTGTTTTAAATTTCCTACATTTGTTTGTTTTTTTATTTTTAGATTTTACATCCTTGTGTTTGTTTAAATAAGTCTCTACACCCTCCATGATCAAAACTAAAAACATAGTAGACAACCATATAGTGATAAAGGTAAGTCAAGGTATGCATACATTACTTTTATTTCAGTTATTTCCCTTTTAGTCATTTACTTTTAGTCATTTTATGTTTTAAAATACTACAATTTATTTAGCTTCAAAGTTGTGTGCTATGTTTTTTTCTTGAAACACCATCCCCTATTACACTTGAGTAACATGTGATAAGATTCAAGTGGGGCATATGTATACACATGATATTTTCAAACTTGATCAATTATTGATGGTTTCTCTCTTGAAAGAACCCATTGGGTCTCAATATCTTTGAGTGCATTCCTTAATGGGTGGACTAAGAAAGGGTGGGTAGACCATTAGGGCCTCACAAGATTATTGTACCTTATACCACCACTTGAAATCAATATAACCTTCTCTTATACACTTAACTAATATTTGAAACCTATGTTACACACTCCTCCAAGAAATTCATCACCTTAATTATCCCTTACCTGATCCTAAAAGCCTTTTTGATATTTATCAAATAATGTTGGCTTAGGGAAACCCTCTATTTTAATTTATATTTTCACATTATGATTTTAAGTCAACCTCGACCAACCTAGACCAAGACCTAACTTATTTTTGTCAATTAATGATACATGGTCAAATTATACCAACCCTATCAAATAAACTTTTGGAAAGGTTTAGGGTTATATTCAGATATATATACACATTATTTTAATAATTTCTTAGAGAGATAGTAGAGTTAATTATTCCTTTTCACTTATTTACAATTTGATCTTCCACCAATCTACTTGAGGATTTATTGCTTAGGGTTTATATTTGGAGAAGAATCTTATCTTGTGGGAAAATATTAGATCTTAGGCCTATCTTAGTGATCCTTACAAACCACAAGAATTTTTTTTGAAGCACCTTTGGAAAAGGGAGAGATTTAGTCTCGATGGGTTCATAATCAAGGTAATTATCTCTAAATTTATCCCTTTAGTTTAGTAGATATAAGTATCATAAGTAATGGATTTTGAATATATTTCTCTCTCTATGCATTAGGATTATATCTATACATAGATTAATTATAATTATTTTATGCATGCTTAATATTTATCTTTTTTATCCCCATTTTGTGCAATTTGTGAGCACTAGATTAGATTTTACTTTACTTTGAATATACTTAGTCAGTATGAAAACATAGGACCTAAATAAGGTTATTACATAGTTTTGTTTAAATATAAGCTTTGTAACCCTCTCTAGTGATGTTATTGTGTTAATATAACCCTTGGTTAGGTCTAGTGGATCTATCTTGGTCATGACCTTTAATATCTAATGTATAAATAAATGGAAGTGTAAGTAGGATTTATCATCTCTAAGCTAGGATTGATTAATAGGTCAACTATATTTTCCTTTATATACACACCAAGGGATGGGTTAGACCTACACAAAATCTAAATAAGGATTGAAAGAAGCCCTAAGATAGGTTTACGACTAAGCTAGGGATAGGATGGTCTCAAGTGACACTCATTGTGTTCAAGTGACATTTTATATGAGTTCATTCCCACCCCCTCTTTATTCTATAAATGTAACAAATCAAAATGACTAGGATAAAGGAAAATAAGTGTACATGGACTTACCTATTAGGTTAATGATATGAATCTAGGTCTATGTTTTGAAGCTTACTTTATTACATATCTTGGAAATGAAACATGGATGAATCAATCCTTAATGAATATCAAAAGCAAAGACAATACTGAGTAAAGAGATAATATAAAGAGGAAAGGAATTCATACACCATTTTGGGTACTTTAACTAATGAAAACAAATTATGACATCTTATGTGTGTGTAATTAGTGATCAAATTGGTGAATATATTGGATTGATCTGATGGCTTGATTAAGCCCCATGTATCGATGGATAAATAACTCAATCTAGTTATGATTGCATCATTTCCCACCCATATTTGGTGGATCATAATCTGTGAATAACTTTGATTAGATCAATGTCTTGTCCAAACATATTATGTCGGTGGTTCAATAACTCAATTAAGTTATGAATTCATCATTATTTACTCATGTGTAGTAGATGAATCTATGATTGAAACTATATTATGTAATTTAAGCTGAGTGATGTAACTGAAACTATATATGATTGCTTTGGGGCCATTTAGAATCTCTTAAATTAAAAATGGCATAGAGGCCTCTTGAGCACTCAAGTATGTAATCGAGGTTTTACTCAATAATATCAACTATTAAAAATAGAATAATTCATCAATATAGTGTTAACCTATGGAAAATTGTGTCTAGATTGATGTGGACAATGACATGTATCTATTATTCCATTTGAGAATATTGGTGTCAAACTAATCATGTGGAAATGATGTGATATACACATGCCCCCAATTTTTATATTTGTGTATATGGATTCTAGACTGAGTTATAGTAATATGTATTTGAACATATCTAAAACTAAAATGGGAGTGATCAAGTCATGCATGATGCCCCCAATCTGATTAACTTGGTATGATTATGTGCAAAACTAAGAATAAACTAAGCATCACTAATAATATGTGGCTGATATTATTTAAATCTTAACTATAACTAATGTCTCTCTCTTGACAATCTGTATTTTCATGTTTTAAGGTCACTAGATAGTAACATGTTCCATTGGATAGTAGTACACTACAATAGTTTCCTCTATGCTATCATGGTGTCCTTATGTTCTCTTTCTATGCCAAAATAAAAATGATTTATGTCTTACTATTTTTTCACCATGTTTTCTTGATTTTAAGCTTTGTAGTGTATCTTTGTGGTAAAAAATATGTTATAATTACATGTATATGGTTTGATCTCTATGAATAACCCATGTAAATTCCCCTATTTAGGGGGCTTTTTGAACCTATGAAATAATTATCCTTAAAATTAAATGTTTGTATTTTATGTGTTATAATAAAAATATATGATATATGTGTGATAAACCAATATAATGTGTATACATGACATTAGAATGTAAAATAATTTTAGCATAAGTTGGTAATGTATGATGTATATTAGATATAACATTCACATGGTCATCAAGATAGATATAAAAATGTAATCATGTACATGGATAAAAAAATATTAAGTAACTATCTAGGTGGATAGGGCATGATGTCCATCAAGGCACCCAATGAGGAAGTAGAGATGCATGAGGTCCCTCATGACATCAAAATATGGATGTGAATGTAATAATTAATAGACTAGTGTCATGGCTGTGATGCATGCATTAAATCATAAATACAAACACATGAGGCATGAAAATTAATCCAATGGGATATAATGAAATGGACATGGGCACATGTCACTAAGTATGTGAAAGAATAAACATATAAGGACATGTTTAAATGTCCACATTTGCATTCAAAAAGGAAGGTTGGCTCAGAGCCACATGAAAGGACATATTCAAATGTCCACATACATAATCAAGAAGGAACACATAAGGACATAGGAACATTCCAAAGAATACTCATAATGGAAGGAATTGGCATAGAGTCATCAAAAATTGGAATATTAAAATACCCTCAAATATATGTAGAATTAATTATATACAATTAGATATAAACTAGTAAAGATATAAAATAAAATATGCTTAAACATGTGGTACAAATCCATATAAATGTAAAGATGTACATAATTTGAGTCTATTGTAATATTAGTGATTATAAAATATGTGTAGTATAAGATGATCAATATCAAGATATAATCAATGTAAAATATATGATATGTAGTATAGAAATATATAACCAAAAAATTAGAAACTACGTATAGGATGATCCCATTGGGTGAATCTATCAATGTTGAATTATTGTGTCTATGTCTAGGACTTGAGTCTTGTAAGAATTTATGAACACTGGAAAAGAACAAGTGAAACTTTTATGTATGATAAAACTAAATATACTAACATAGATAGCATATGTAGTACCTATAAAATAGAAGGAATGTAAACATGTAAATGCATACAACATAAAATTTTGTGTTTTATAATAAATATTTGATTATTTTAAATTATTTTAACATATTATAAATTATTTTAACATATTATATTGCTATTGTGTTTTTTTAATTAGAATCTATGTATACATAAAATGAAGATGAAACTATGTATAAGGATAAAGATAAAGGAAACTATGTACAAAGAAATTGGGGGTAAATGAAACTGTGTATAAGGAGAGTGTTATGGATAAGAATCTGTGTTCCTGAGGAATGCTAATAGAAGATAAACATGTCATAGATGGAATGCCTCTATGTAACATAGGTGAAATCTTCACTTTATGAATGGTTTGTATGATAATAATCTTGGTATTTATAATCATCTTATTTATTTTGATTAGCAATGTCTAAATTATTTATTGGGATCTTTCCATATAAAACTATATCCATTATAGGTATAGATCACTTTGAATATTTTTTTTTAAAAACCATATTTTTAGAATGGTTATTTTCTTAACCCAATTTTGAATGTGCAAATTAGTTTCTTTCTCTTTTTGTAACATCACCTATCTATCTATATTTTTTTCCTTGATAAATTTTATATGTGAATGATTTCCGTTAGTATGTTCCATAAATACAAATCCTTCTTGACTAGCATTATCAATTTATAGAATAGGAGTAGTGATGGCTTGGGCATGTTTTTCCAACCCTTAACCTTGGTAATAGAATTGTTGTAGATATTTTTGACTAAAAAAATACTATTTTGAAAGTGGGACATCATTTAGAGAGTTATATTTATATCCTTTAAATGATTTGCATGTGCTTTATGTTCTATTTCTTGCTTTGATTTTAATTTGTGAACATTTTTTTGATTTGATTTATGCTCTAGTAACCACTTATTTATTGTTTTTGAGTTTGTACCTTCTTTAATATGTTCCTATATCATTGTGGATTACTTAACTAATTTATCTTGTGTAGGTTACTCATTAGCAATTAAATGTTGTATATTATTTTTCAATCATAAACATGAATATGTGTGATGACCAAGCACTCTATGGTATGCATGATAATATCTAGATATCCTCACTTGATGTAAAAGAGGTAAGTCGATCAACTTAGATTTAATGATTTCCCTTAAAATATCACTTGAGATTATATTTAATATTTGATTACTTAGTGAATTACTAGTTATAAATGCATTTTGTTGTGATTTCTTGATTTGATCAGTAACATTATCTACCACAAATTGATAAGGTAAAGATGCATATATATAACTAAAATTAGTGTGACTTATAAGATTTTATTTTGTAATATTAATTTTTAATACTATAATATTTTCATGTAATATCTAATTTTGATTTTGAAATTATAAAATTAGCTTAATCATACTAATAATTTCAACCCTTATAATATAACAAGAGAAAACCCTAGTTATTTTTAATTATATATGCAAGCACACATCTTGAATGGGAGATATAGGAAGGGAAGGGGTTGAAGGATGGATAGGTTGAGTATAAACATTTAAAATAGTAGGATAGGATACCTCACCTCTTGGAGGAGTGATACCATGGACCTGGTTAGAGGGAATGTAACTATCACCCTCTTGGAGATGAGGAAGATGAAACAAATATTCTTTATCCTTGAAATTTGGTAATGTAACTTGGAAGAGGGATACTAGAGTAGAATATATCAGGTCTAAAAACCCTGAAAATACAACTAAAAATAGGAAACAAAATGATATAAACCCTAATATCATCTAGGCATAAAGTTTTTACACTATTCAAATAATGTCGAGTTCACCAAATGATTTAATTTTTAAGGAGATTATGGAGTTTAGAACCTTACATTGTTAATGGGATAGAATAATAGATTAAAGAATAAAAATGAAATAATATAACCCTAATTTGTACAATAATTGATCTAATCTAATTATTCTAAAAATTGTAAAGAATTACCCAAAGATTTACTTAGCTAGAAATTGACTGAGATAGATGAATGAATTTTTTTAAGCTGGCATAAGAGCCACTTAGAGTGTTGTAAACTAGAAACATGTCTCATAAACCTTGTCAAATAGTGGCATGGTCTTTTGGATAATATCACACTATGATAGTGTCCTCATGGGTGTAAACTTATCCTTTTGTAGATGAGATTATGAACTTCTAGATATGCCTTTGTCTGAGTCTAAGACACTTATGCCTATGTGTATGAACCTTGATTCACTATTTATTACCTGATTTCACTAATTTTGGATTAAAAACCTTAGAGTTTCATGTTGTTAGGGAATTTTAGGAACACAAGTATAGAAACTATAATATTAGCTAGATAGGATGGATGTGACCTCAATACCCCATTATGATGAGAGTTTCCTACATACCAATACCTCAAGAGGGGATCAAGCCCAATGTAGTTTTCCCAATATAAGTGTTGGTGTAAGTGAAAGTGAATGATACTATGAGTGTTAGATTGAGTGGTTTGAGTGTGACTTGAGACTAGAAACATGATTAATCTAATCTTAGGATTTTTTTCTATGGTTGTATGTAGAAGTAAGGTAAAATAAGGATTAATAACCCTTATTTGCATAACTTTTTATGAGATTATTTATGTGTATTTGCATCTAATTTATATATAGTGGATAAATGGATAAAATTGGTGTATATTTATTGATCTAGTGTTTTTTGGGATGTGTAATATGTTTAATTTTACAATAGGGTGTATTGAGAAAAGGAAATATATCTATTCGAGAAGAAAAGAGGTAAGGGATAGTAGCACAGTCCCTTTGTCACTGACATAGTACGTTACTGTCTAAATGACCATGTTAGTGTCTAGATGTCATAATCTAGTACACTAGGGGCATGGATGCCTAGGAGATGGTCTAAGACTACTTTTGGTACATTTGGGGATGCGATAGACCATCGCAAAATCTACATAAAGATTGAAATAGGCCCTAAGATAGGTTTAGGAAAAAGCTAAGGATAGGGTGATCTCCAGTGACACTCATTACATTCAAGTGAAATTTAATATGACTAAATTTCACCCCCTTTTATTATATAAATGCACCAAAGATAAATGATTAGGAAAAAGGAAAAATAAGTGTAACTTGACTTATCTATGAGGCAAATCCTATAAATCTGGTTTTAAGTTTATGAAGTGTGATTCATTATGTATGTAATAAGTGAAACATAGATTAATCAGCCCTTAAGTAGTATCAAAATCAAAGATAATATTGAGTAAATAAATAAGAGAGAGGAAAGGAGAAAATACACCTCATTGGGTACATGAACTAATACAAAATCTTGGTGACATCCTATGTGTGTAACTGGTGATCAAATTAGTGAATAACTTTTACTAAGTTAATGGATTACTTAATCCCCATGTGTGAGTGTCTCAATAACTAAATATATTTTTAAATCCATCATTACCCACCCATGTTCAGTGGATCATAATCCATGAATAACTTATATTTTATTGATGGCTTGTCCAACCCTCCTATGTAGGTAGCTCAAGAATTCAAGTAGGTTTACTCCATCATTGCCTAACCATGCTTAATATATGCATCTATGACTAAAACTGTATGATTAACTAAAGTTGAGTGATGTAAATAAAACTATACAAGATGAAATTAGGGCCACTCTAAAACTCTAAAATGAAAAATAGCTTAGAATCCTCTTAGGCACTCAAGTATGTAACTCAAGGATTATTCATTAATGTCAACAACTATAGATGGAATAAGGCACCATTATGGTGTGAACCTAGTGCAAATATTTTCTATATTAACAATGTGTATAATGACATGGAGATACCATTCCATTTAATATTATTGGTTTTATACTAATCATATGGAAATAATGGATCATGTGCATTCCCCCAATTCAAATATTTGTGTATAAGGATTTTGGACTAGGTTATAGTAATTTGTATCTGAGTATATAGAAAATTGAAATGAAAGTGATCATGCAATTCATGATGCACGTAATTTGATAAAAATAGTATGATTCTAAGAAAAACTAAGAATAAACTGAGCATCACTGATAATATGTGACTAATGCTATGAAAACTTGAACTATAATTGTTGTATGTTTTTTGCCAATCTATATTTTCCTATTTCTAGTGTTACTAGATAGTATCAAGTTCCCTTGGATAGTATCACATCGTGTTATTACCCTTTTGTGATTTTTATGTGCCAAATTGAAATTGATCCATGTCTTATAATTTTCCACTATGTTTTCCTAATTCTAAGCTCTGTAATATGTCTGTGTTGAAAAATGTGTTCTGAGTGCACCTAGATGACTTGATCTCTATGAAAAACCCTTGTGAATGCCATTTATTTTAAGGAATTTTTTTGGTCCTATGAAATAAATATATTAAAAATAGAATATCTGAATCTTATGTGTTAGTCTAAAAATATGTAATATTTGCATGGTAAACTAATATAATGTATATATGTGACATCCGAATGTAAAATAATATGAGAATAAGTTGTTAATATATGATGTATGCTATATTTAGAATTCACATGGTCATAAATATAGATAGAATAATGTAATAATATATATGTAAAAATAATATGATTATAATCTAAGTAACTATCAAGGTTGATGGGGCATAATATCCATCAAGGAACCCAAGGAGGAAGGTTAGATGCATGAGGTCCCTCATGACATCACAAGTTCGATGTGATTATAACAAGAAAGAGACAAGTGTCATGGCCATAATGCATTCATGAAACCATACATAAAAACACATGAAGAATGAAAATTAGGCAAATGGGACATAATACAAGGGACATGGGCACATGTCACTAAGTCTAAGAGAGAGAAAACATACAAGGACATGTTTAAATGTTTACATTCACATAAAAGTAGTGTTTGATTATAAAAACATGTAAGGACATGTAAAATTTCCACATACAAAATCTATAAGTAATACATAGCGACATGAGAACATCTCCAAATCATATAAACTTATTTAACTTTTAATGGATTAAGGATTGTAAAACCTAGGTTGTTAAAGGGTTTGAGTACATTAAATCAAGATATGAAATATGTAATAAATGTAATGACTAATTTTTGTAAGAATTGACCTAATGTAATATTTATAAAAATTTAAATTAATGACAAGAATAAGTAATTATCTAAAATTTGACTTAAATGGATGATCTAGAGGTCAAAAATGGCACAAAAGTTGATCTAAGTGTCGTAAATAGGGTCTAGGTGTCATAAACCCTCCTAAATAGTAGCACAATACTTTAGACAATATCTCATCACACTAGTGTCCTAATTTTAGTGATAGTGTCCTTTATGTAGAAACTATGTGATCTTATGGGTACGCCTCCAGATAAGTCTGATCTTCTTGTACTTGTGTGGACAAACCCTAATTCACTATATTGCATTATTTTGATTGATTTAAAAGTAAACCATAGACCTTCATGTTTTTATGGAATTTAATTAGTACAAGTAGTGTACCATGATAGTGTCCTACTTTCAATGCTAGTTTAATTTGTGCATAAGTTATGTGATATTCTTAGTGCACCTCTAGTTGATTCTAATCTACTTGTAATTTTGTGGATGAGTCCTGATTCACTATCCATCTACTAATTTTGAATAATTTAGGAGAAAAAGCTAGACCTACATATTGTTAGTGTATTTGAGAAGTACAAATAGAAAAAAGTTTGATGTTATTTAGATAGTTTGGACATCCTTAAAACCATATTGTGTTGATATTTATCTACATATCAATACTCTTAAAAAGTATCAAGATCGATGTAGTTCTTACATAAGTGCTTGGTGTAAGTGCAAGTGAATGCTTGTATGAGTGTTGACTTGAGTGATTTGAATGGGTCTTAAGATTATAAATATGTGTATTATGTGCTTGGAATGGATATATATGACTATATACATAAGTAGGTTATAATAGTAGGTTATTCTATTTGCGCTTCTCACTGCTCCAAAGTCTGTTTGCTCATAGAAAAAAGGAGTCTCATCCTATATTGCATGAGGGATTGATCCTAATAATAGAAGGTTTCTGAAAAAACAAGGCCATTGTCCTGAATCCTTATTCAGACAAAAACAAGGATTCACAGAGAAAGAAGAACAAAATAGTGAAGGGGAAAGAAAAAGTTAAACCCAAAACCTCTAGCTTTAAAAAATAGATTGTAGATGAGGAAACAGAGTGGGAAAGCACTGAAAGTTTTGAGGAGGAGAGTATGGAGGAAGAGGAAGGAACAGAAAGTGGGGAATCCAGCTCTAATGAGGAAGAAGAATATAAAAGTAAGAATGAAAAAGAAGGGGACAATATAGAGGAAAATTTTGAACAAAATAACTATGATCTTGAGGAAAATCCACAAGTTCTAGGGGAAATTGAAAAAGAAATGGATGTTTTATTTGAGGATCCTACTTCAAAAATAGAGAAGGAACATTTAGTTCAGGATTCCTATCATGCAATGGAAACTAGAGAACAAGTAACAGATGATCTTATCCACAATGAAAGCCCTATTGAAACCAAAGAATAGAAAAGAATGGAAAGGAAGGATTATACTAAAAAGGATGAAGACCATCCAAAAGAGAACATAGAAGATTCAATTGACGTATGGTAGAAAGATAGGAGGCATCCCTTTATGAATTTGGCCAAATGCAAAGCAGATGCTATCCTTCAAGTTGACTCGTGGATGTATAAGGAAATAATGGGCCTCAAGAAGAAAATGGAAATAATGGAACATAATCAAGAAGCTGATCAGAACAAAATCAATAATCTAGAAATGTAGATGAGGGATATTCCAATCAAAATTAAAGACTATGAGAACAATCTAAGAAGGCTCATTAAGGAAAGCAAAATGAAGATGGAGGAGGTTACTTCTAGCATATGTGCAGTTGCTGCAAACATTGGAAAATAAGCAAATGAGGAAATAAAATCTTTGGAGGGGCCTAGTAAGAGGACCAGACATAGCTCAAGGAAGAAATTAATGCAAGAGGTTGCTACGTTGACAGCAATATCTATATAGGACACTACTGTGATTGGAAAGGAAGCGATGAAGATGATCCTAGAATTAGAAGAATAAGATATTTTTGCTCTTACAGTCTTGGTCCTTTTAGTTGGATGTTATAATTGGTTCCATTTTCTAGTTTTTTGTTTTCTTTTCATACTTGAGTTTCTAGGTCTCTCTAAAACCTAGGGTCTGTCTTTTGATGATCTTGAATTGCGGTTTCAGGTCCCTGTAAAACCTATTTTTGATACTACTCAGTAGTAGGTGTTAGGTTTGTTTCACCTATGGACGTTATTTTTATATCCTTCTTCCTTTGTTTCAGGGTTTCAGGGCCCCTTCAAAACTTGTTTTTACTTTAATCTAAAACATTGATTGTGCACATATTGTTTGTAAGCTTGTTTGTGTATTTTGCATTTAATTTCCATCTAGTGGATAAAGGGATATAATTCATGCATTTATAATGATTTGGTACTTATGAAGAGTGTGAAATAGGACTAATACAACCTTAGGTGACTTAGGAATTAAAAATATATCCATTGGGGTTAAAATTTAGCAAAATAAACTAGCACTATACCTTGGTGTTTAGCGAGGGGGGCTAGTGTCTAAAAAACTATACTACTATCTAGTTGGTAGGAACCTAGAGCATTATGGGTCTAATTCTCTAGGGGAACATCTAGGATTGAATTTGAGATGTATATGAATGTGTGACACCCACATCAAGGCTTTGATAAGGGTTGAATGAGGCCATAACATAGGTATAGGGCTATGTTAGGTATTTGTGGTCTCAAATGTCACTTATTGCACTCAAGTGACATTTTATATGAATACACACATAATGAAAGGAATTGGTGTATATAATTAGAACTATGGCATATTTAAATTCCCTTTTATATATTTATATATATATATATATATATATATATATATATATAATATCTAAACTAGTAAATCTATAAATGAAAGTATGCGTAAACATGTGGTACAAATCCATACAAGAGAAAATATGTACATAAGCCGAGTCTATAATAGTAGTAGTTGTTGACAAAATTTTATTCTATAGGTCAAATTGGGCCCCCTATAGGTAAAATATTGATCTTTAGATGTTTATACGGGTATAATATTTTTTAATAGGGTGTATTATACATCCTTTTATATCATTTCATGTCATATTAGCCTTGGTTTTAGTCATTTTAATCGTTATGTCTTTTGAGTCATTTAAAAGTCATAAAAAGAGTATTTAATGAGTTTTACAACCTCCTTGGGTAAAGTGAAGGTTTAAAAATGTTATTTCACTTTCCATGTGTCTTATTATGACTTAATCAGCTATTTCTAACTAAAAAATTGTAGGTTATTCATAAGAAAGAGTAGTTTTCTTGGAAAAAATGATTTTGGAACTTGTATGGCCCATAAGGGAGTGTGACACATGGGATAAGGTTGTTAGATGAATCTTCAAATTTCTCAAACACATTTCCATGCTTGACATACTTTATAAGTAAAATTTTTGATATACAACTATTTTGATCCTTCTTTTCCCTTCTGTACACACAGAACTAGTCAATAGGTTTATGCTTGGTATGGTTAGCAAAGGAGGTTTTAGGAAAAATTATTTCTTATGCTTTATAAACCATTCACAAGAGTTGTACTATCTAATTTACTTGCTAATTTGTGAACCATATAGGTTTTGCTCTTTTATAACTAGTTTCTTACAACTCAACCATTGATATTGATTATAGAGGATGTTTAATCCCTCCTCTAATTATATCCATGATTGGTTTCATGTTTCAAGTTATTTTGATATGCGAATCATCTTAGGTTTTTAGATTGGTTGTATTTGAAGATAATAGGTAGGTTTCCATCATTTACAAGATCCTTTAGCTTTGGTAGTGATTCTAAGAGATCATATAGGTTAATTAACATGTTAAAATGTTTTAATGGCCATCATTTTTTTTAAGATTCATTATCCAAATTAATAATTTCATAAGGTTATAGTCATATGTACCATACAAATAGTTTGTTATATGATTACCATACTCAATCAGCTAGATCAGCTATACAAGGCTTTGAGAAAATCCAAAGAATTATGATGAAGTCTTAAAAGTTGTGACACATATTATAGTAACATGAGGTATTGATATGATCTTCCAAATGGTAAAATAGGACTATTGTAGTCATATACAACACTTTCATATAGTCTACCATTGGAATGTGCACCTATAGGTGCTTGAAAAGGAAAATCATGTTGGAATAGAGGTTTTCAAGTTGATTTCAATATCATCATAATGATAAATAACCATTTAGATAATTGATAAATATTATAAGTATGTCCATGAAGTCAAAAATAATATAGATTTTCCACACTTATATATACTACCTACACATTGAAATAACCACCTATAAGTGGTTTAAAAGGGATTGAACAAGGTTGAGATGATATTTTAGGTGTTATACTAAATCATTCAAAAAGCCTACAAGAGTGGATTGATTATATAGTTTTTCATGGGAAATCTCTTGAGTTTATAAGGACTTGATGATGAATGATTAACATGAGATGACTAAGTTCAATTATATTTTCCCCTAAATGGTGAAAATAGAGGTCTGGACCATTTTTATCAAGGAAATACAACAAGGTTAACAATGAAATTGATACATATTGATGACTAGAACTATTATCCCCCATATAGGAAAATATCTATTCAAAGAGGTAAAATTTATACTATAAAGTGGTTGTTGAGAGACCCAAAGTTACACTTGCATGCACTAAATTCAAGTAGTGAAAGCTATAGGTTTGAACCTCAAAGAGACTCTCCACCCAAGTTGGTAGTATTAGACCATACCTTCATGATTGAATGGTTTTAGGTAATTAAAGTAGTATATTTGATCTAAAGTGTCACTTAAATAAGATGGTATCCTATGTTTTAGGCCCTATGTACACTTGTAGGTGTGCTTATTTCTAGAATTACTCACCTACAATAGACTTTAGGTCCTGCACGATTCATGAAGTGAGTATAAGCATGGAAATATAAACCCTTTCTATTTGAGGTTGCTTATAAAATACTTAAAATGGATCATAATCCATTCTATACATGTTTTAAGGTGAATTATTATCCATAAGATACTTATTCTACCTTAACACAGTTAGATGTAATGGTAGTAAGACAATGAGCAAAGGTTAGTTTTATTAAATTTGGAATTATAGATACATGATATTAATACATAAAAAATGATAATATAAATAATAACACCCAAATATAGGTCTTTAAACATTCTTCTCAAGTTCAAACATGCAAGATCACCTATAGGTATGACGCCAAAGAACAAGACACAGTCAGAGGTCACACTCAGTCTTGACTGTTCAAAGTATGAAGATCATGTGGGAGTTTGAAGTGATGGATAGATTTATATCATATTAATCATGTATTCATGACCTAAATATTATCTTATCATATGAAAAAAAATTAGTGAGAGGACCCCATGATGCAACACATGGCCTATACACTAAAACCTACATACAGTTCCTGTTTAGCAATATGTCTTAGATTTTGGATGAGTTATATGGTAAAATTATATGAAAAGGGGTAAAAAACTTGTATATAGTATATTTTTAAATTAGATAGGCTCTTAAAACATTCACTTTATCTAAGGAAATAGGGGGATTACCCTCTATTTTATCTCAGATAGAAGGTACTTCCCTATAAGATTAAATCCTATAGTCTTGGAGATGAAGATAAAGGGATAATCTAGGAATTAATTAGAGATTTTAATGAGGTGTGAAAATCTATAAGAAACCTAAGATAATATATAAAACCAACCATATAAGGGATAAGCCTAACATGATGGCATGGACTCTTGAAAACATACCTATTAGGCATGATTAGGCCTAAAACCCAAATAGGATGTCATTTTCACTTCCAATTATAAGAGAGATATATAAAACACTTGGAAATGTTTATATTGTCAATACATATTTATCCAATCATTCAACTTGTAGGTAAAGCACAAGGAATCCCTTTTTGAGCCCAAGGCCAATTTAAGCCTATAGGAAATGAAGAATTAAGCTTGATAGGCTAAATTTGAGTGCTCACATCTTATTTGAGGATGTGAATGGAGGTCAATGGAGTTTATAGAAGTTTAAAATGGTCTTTTATATTGGTCTTATGGAATTTTTTTGTAACTCCAACATTCCATCTTTATGAATGAAGATTAAAGGCTTAAAGGACCTAAAACCCTTGCAAACCCTTAGATAATGACCTAATTGCGAAAATAAGGATGGAGAGAAATTATAATGGAAAATAATGGCATGGGAATTTATTTTATTATTTATAATACTCTCTTAGGCTCCTCCCCATCCTTTTTGACTATATAGAATTATATGGATGGAGTACGAAATAGGGTTTTCTTCACTATTTTATGCATTGTGAAATTTATAGGAGGTTTAAAGAGATGAAATAAAATTTGGAAGTTATTTTATGACTTAATATAATTACTCATATCCATTTCATGATTTAAAAAAACTCCTAAGTGTTTGTTATAGCTACTTCATCTCAACCAATTAGAACTCGTATAGTGAACATGATAGTGAGAAGGGTGAAAAACTTAAAGTAAGCTACTTTTAAGGTGTGAATGATGACTATAATTCCATGTATGGTATTTAAATATTTAATTAACTCCCTTTTATGTATTTTCATGATAAACTAAATACATTTTTGGAGCCAAGTGTGCAAGGTGTGTGAAAGTGGAGTTTCTTTGACTACATGCAGTGATGGCTCACTTCCAAATGATTTTAGATGATTAAGAATGTATCTAATGCATGAAAAATAATGTATATAACCCTTCCCTCTAATTCCAACCATTATACCTATCCATATTCAGTTTTGGGACATTATAATAGGGGTGAATGATGAAGGTAGTTTTATTATGCAAAATGGAAACTCATATGTCATATTTCATGAGTTGTATTATTTGGAGAGCCATTTGTCCTATCAAACCTTACATGGTTTGTCTCATAAATATTTTATATGAATATAAAACTCCTATTATTATCATTAAAATTTTACTTGTGACCTTTTGGCTTCTTATTTCTCTTCTCTCTCAAGTTCTATAAGAATTAGCCATTTTGGTTATTGTAAACATGTTCCACCTCAGTATGGAAAAACCCTACTCATTTGCATACCATGGATAAATATTGACTACTTATTTTACCTACTATATTAATATTTATATTATTTTCACTTTAATTATGGATCTTTAATATTGGTTAATATTGTTTAATTAACATTGTTGTCTAATTCTCTCACCCATTTGTAACCTTAGATCTTTTTCTTGCAGGACATGTGAAGTGTTTTATGAAGTGTCAAGGTTGAGGGAGTTATTCTATTCATTAGTTACATTATTATCCTCTTGTTTATTATTCCTAGACTAAACATTCATCACAACCTCATAATTATATACTAATGTGAGAATATTCATATTAGAGAAGTGTATGTCTAGTTAGTCTCTTGGTCTCATGTGTGACATGCAACTATTTGGTATTCATCAATTAATTTAGTGTATCACTACCTTTAGGATAGTTTAATTTCATTTTTCTCTCCTTTTTCCTTCCAATAATATGTGTAGTAGTGATCTAAAGTGATACATCAAGGGACTTATCCCTATCTTGAGATTCACCTCAATCTTAGGCTACCCATAGCCTAGAGGTGTTTCAATTTTGCCACTTGGATGAGAAGAGCTAAGACATCTCCTCATCAGTGTAAATCCAAGAGATAATAGTTTTTGGCATACCCAATGGGACTCATTTTCTATGAATTTTTTATATATTTTGTGATGTCTTTCAACACATCAGCTTTTAGAGGCATCTATCTAAGAATCAGTGGTGACTATGAAGTTATATCAGTTGGTCAAGTAGTCTAGGTTTTCCTTTTGAAGATTATTGGCAATTTTTCTTTGTGTTTTTACTTATAAATGAAGTTATATGGCTAGTTTTGGTGTTGATTATCATTTTACACAAGTTTATGGGATATCTCAATCTTATGGCATTCCCTATTAGCCTTGTCATGATCCTTACTATCTATAATATGACCCTTATCAACCTTGTCATGAGTTGTATCAATCTTATAACCATCCTTCTCAATATCTTGCTCCTATTAGTCAACCTAGACACTTCTCAAATCATTCAATTTTAACCTCCAATCAAACTCTTGTGGGATATGAGTTGTACATGATAGATATTGACACATACAGGGGACATGGTCAAGATGTTCCTAGTCATCTCATTATGTGAGAGATGCATTAGAGATGGTGAAAAAAGAGTGGGCACCTATTAAGAGAGAAAATTAGTAAAGGCTCATAAGTGAGATGTTAGATGTGAGTGGCCCAATTTCATCCATATAGGATAAGATGAGAATTCATGAGGAATAACCTCACCAATTATATCATCCCTCATATCCACCTCCCTAAGATTTTTATTAGTTCTACTTGACCCCTACTCCTAAACCCAATAAAGATTATCAAATTCATCTTTTTTACAGTCAATCGGAAGAGAGTTGGAAAGACAAACTTTGTTTTTGAAGAAAACCTTAATAGGTAGATTAAGTTAGCCAATAAGAAAATGTATTAGTCTATATCATCAGCAAAGGAAGTGTAATATAACCCCTCATTTCCCTCTCCCATTACATCCCCACCTCAAGAAGAGACTTGTAGATATGAAATCCCAAGTTGGAGATAAGGTGGATAATCCAAGCCTAAGGAGATCCCAAGTTTCCTAAACACTTCATCCACTCCTCATATTTCATCACTAACTCAATAAGAGAGTCCTAATACTAACATCCTATGATGGAATAAGGTATTGGAATCATGGGAAAAGAAATGGCATAAAATCCTAGATAAAGAGTGTGAGGTTGAGAAAAAGCTTGATCATATGCAAGCCCCTCCCACCCTTCCTCAAAAGACATATTATTCTCCATATCAACAATTTTATACTCATTATCCTCATGATTATGCCTATAAAATTCAAGAGAGACATTTCCAATAGATCCTAGCTAATCAAATTAAAGAGTTATAGTCAATAATGAAATTGTTGACTCAAGGTGTGATGGAAATTTTAGAGCCAAAAGAATATCTTATGCCTAAACAAACCCCATTTAACCTTGTTCAAGAAAGTTCTCAAGCTGAATAAAATTTAAATGAAGTGATTATCAAATGTAAGTAAGAAAGACAAGTTATTTTAGCCCAAGGTTTGCCTGCCCTTAATAACTTCCAAAAGGATCACCTACAATTCATTCTCAATCTAATATTGAGTTCTATGTTCCACCTCCACCAACTAGTTCATCTTGTCCTCACCCTATCACCTTTTGAATTTATGTACCTATAGTGTGTGAACCTAAAGAGGAGAATTTGGTTGATAAGAATTTAGAACTCTTTCTTGAAGAAAACATAGCTCCTTAGTAGCCTCATTAGGCTAAGTAACCTGATTACAAAATACTTAGCATTGGCATCACCAAGAAGGAGAAAGAGATTGAGAATATTTCAATCCTTGAGAAGTAAAGTTGGGTTATAATAGTTGAGATACAACTTGAGATCCCTCAAGACATTCTAAATGCTGAAGAAGAGGTGATTTCCTATGTTGAATTTTTTGATTGTGTTGATATTGAAGAATGTTTTCCTTTAACAAAAGAAGAGGAAATCATCATTTGTTCTTCCATAAATATTCAAGATATCATATATGGGAAAGAAAAAGTATATAATAAACCTTGGGATGGATTGTTTGTAATCATTAGACCAGGTTATACGCCTCTTCAAGGAGGTTATGATCTAGTCAAAAATAAAGAAGGTAGCCTTGGCACTCAAGTGGGTATGCAAAGAATAAGTAACTTTTCAAATTTATCCTTTCAAGAGACATATGCATCCCATAATGATATTTTTGAAATAATAAGAATGGGTTATCATCCTTTCAGCTAGTTTAGAGAAAAACATCAAATTTTGAAGGATAGAAAATGTTTATATTGGCCTCAATATTCTAGGGAACAAGAAACCACTCCTCTTAAAACCATGCTTACCAAGAAGATACAATTTGATCATGAGATGAAAAGTGGGAAGAAGTATGAGGCATGTGTATAAATTAAAGAGGAGTAAATTTACATTGGAGACCTATTTAAGGATGATCTACTTGATAATAGATTAAGTGAAGTGCTAAATAATAGATTTGATCTATCAAACATCCAATCTAAAGAGCAACATTCTTAGCACTATGATTCATCTCATGAAGAGAGCAACATTCTTGGCACTATGATTCATCTAATGAAGAAGATTCAAGAAAATTTACTTTAGATCCTAGAAATGATGTATGATTAATTGCTAGTTTTCCATAGTTGTTTATTTTTTATTTTCCATAAGTGCTTTGAGCACACATGTTTGTCTTGTTAATGTGTTTACTTTACTTTGTGTGTGTCCTTTATTTTGTGTGGTTGAGGTAATTAGTTGTCTTGTCTTGGTTAAAGATTTGTTGTTAAGTTTTAGGTATCATTGTCTTGTTTTAGACTTAAAATGACTCCCTAAGGCCATTAATAGGATAAGGCTATTGATCTTTAGTATAACATGCATACTACCCTTATGAGTTACCAATTTACTGACCATATTTGACCTTACAGGTTAAATTGGGCACCTTATAGGTAAAAATTGATCTTTATATGTTTATAGAGGTCTATAATTTTGTCATAAGGTGTATTATAATTCATTTTATGTCATTTCATGTAATATTATCCTTAGTCTTAGTCATTTTAATCCTTATGTATTTTGAGTCATTTAAAGGTCATAAAAAGACAATTTAATGAGTTGTACAGCCTCCTTAGGTAAAGTGAAGGTTTAAAAATGTTATGTCACATTACGTGTGTCCTATTATGCCTTAATAAACTATTTATACCTGAAAATTTGTAGGTTTTTTAGAAGAAAGAGTAGTTTTCTTCGAAAAAGGAGGAGTTTGACAATTATACAACCCATAAGGGAGTGTGACATGTGGAAAAAGGTTGTGAGATGACTATTCAACTTCATAAAACTCATTTAAATGATTTAAATACTATATAATTTCCAAATTTGAGATAAAATTGTTCTACTTATTTACCCTTCATAACACATAGAACTATTTAGTAGGTTTGTGCTTGATATGACTAGCAGGGGAGGTTTCAAGAAAAATGATCTTGTGGGGATATTACACGCTTATTAAAATTCCATTTTATTTTTGGATGTATAATAATGGTGTCCTATGATTTATGAACAATTATTAATAGTTTGGACTATCTATTTGCTTACCAATCTATGAACCCTATAGGTTTTGATCTTATACGGATAGTTCCATACAATCTAGTTATTGAGATTGATTCAAAAAGATTTTTAGTCCCTATTATAATTATCTCCATGATTTTTTTCATGTTTGAAGGTGTTTTTATAGGGGAATCATATCAAGTTTGTATATTAGTCTCATTTTAAGACAACACATAGGTTTCCACCATTTTCAAGATCCTCATGCTTTGGTAGTGATTCTAGGAGATGGGATAGGTTAATTATCATGTTCCAATGTTATCTTGTCCCCCATTAAATTTTAGGATTCATTATATAAATTATTAATTCCATAAGTTTGTAGTCATATGTACCATATAAATTGTTTGTTATATGATTGTCATACTCAATCAACTAGGTGAGCTATGCAAGGCTCTGAGAACATACACAGAAAAATGATGAAATATCTAAAGCTATGACACATATTATAGTAACATGAGGTATTGATTTGAGCTTCTAAATGGTAAAATAGGATTTTTGTATTCATATACAACACTTTCATACAATCTACCATTGGAATGTGCACCTATAGGTGCCTGAAAGGGAAAATCATGTTGCAAAAGAGGTTATCAATATGGTTTCAAGATAATCATAATGATAATAGACCATTTGGAGAATTGGTAAAGATTCAATGTCTGACCATGAGGTTACAAATAATACACCTTGTTGACACTTATATATACTTCCTGCATATTGAAATAACCACCTACAAGTGGCTTAATAAAGATTAAGCACGGTTGAGATATCATTTTAGGATTTTTTTTTAATCCTTCCCAAAGTCTATAAGAGTGCATAAAGGCTCTATTTTATCATGGTATATCTATTGAGTGTATAAGTACTTGATGATGCATGATTAACATGAGATGACTAATTTCAAGGATCTTTTCCCCAAATGGTGAAAATAGAGGTCTAGACCATTTTTATCAAGGGCATACAACAAGGTTAATAATTATTTTAATACATATTAATGACTAAAACTAGTATCTCCCATATATGACAAGATATATGAAAATATGGAGGGAAAATTATTAGTAGAATGTGATTATTGAGAGACCCAAAGTTAGACTTTCATGTACTAAATTTAAGTAGTGAAACCTACATGTTTGAACCTCTAAGAGACTCTTCACCAAAGTTGGTAGTATTAGACTATACCTTCATGATTGAATGGTTTTAGGTAATGAAAGGATTATTTTTTATCTAAAATTTCACTTAAATAAGATGGTGTCATTTTTTTTAGGCCCTATATACACTTATAGGTGTGCTTATTTCTAGAATTACTCACCTACAACAGACTTTAGCTCCTAAAGCATTCATGAAGTGAGTCTAAACATGGAAATATAAACCCTTGATAGTGGATGTTTCTTATAAAATACCTAAAATTGATCATAATAAATGTTATGCATATTTCTAAAATAATTATTATCCATAATACCCTGCTTCTACGTCAACATAGTTAGTTGTAATGGTGGTAAGACAATGGGCAAAGGTCGGTATTCTTGAAGCTGGCATTGCAGATATATGATGTGAATACACAAAAAAAATTATAAGATGGATAATAAAACCCAAATAAATGTATTTAAAAAATTTACATAATATTAAACATGCAAGATCACCTATAGGTACAGTGATGAGGAACAAGACATAGTCAGAGGTCACACTCAGTCTTGACTAGTCAAAGTATAAAAAGTATGTGGGAAATTAAAGTGATAGACATAATTATAATATATTCATCATGATGTTTGAAAAACAAGTAGATAGATGACCCCATGATGTAACACATAACCTATACCCCAAACCCTGCACACAGTTCCCTTCTAGTAGTTTATCTTTGATTTTGGATGAACTGGAAGGTCAAATGACAAGAACAAGGCTTGAAAACTTGTATATAGTGTCTTTGTCACATAAAAAGTCTCTTAAAACATTAAATTTGTCTAATAAAATAGGTGAATTACTGATCTAGGGAATAATTTAGGTAATAATTCAGGTGACAGTTCTACCCTAATTGATGATGGAACTTCCAGGAGCCATAACTTTTGCACCATAACTCCCATTGACTCCCTATTTGAACCATTGGAAAGATAAGAATGAGGATAACATGGTGAGATGAAATTGAGCTCTGATAAATGGTTTTTGATCCCCCAAAAACCCAATGGAAGTGCCCTTAAATTTTAATTTTAGTAGTCAAATCTAAAAATAGTAAGTTTCTAAAAATAGTAATTCCTCAAAAATTGTATTGTTTTAAATCATGGAAGTCAAACCACTTAATATCCCTTGAGATTAATGACCTTAGAAATCCTCCTCATAATTTAAAAATGTGTATAAATATAGATTCAACTTGAAATGGAAATCAAACATCTCTTCCCAAAGATAAGTATATAGTTGTATTGTGATCTTGAGTAATAAAATATCTCTTCTCAGAGAATTCATTATTACTATGTTATTTTTTTGTGTTCTTGAAATATATGTCAATAAAAACTTCTATGTTTTGGATCAATGGTATCAAAGCGATTTTTCTTGAGTGTATGATCTCAAGGATGAGGTCAGGCTACAAGAGGCTTGGGTGGAAAATAACAGAGCTTCCAAACTATCCACCTATTCACTCCAAACAACTTTAAATGGTGGATGACATTGAGACATCTAATCCTTTCAAGGAAATGGTGAATGAAGCCCTCTAATGGCAAAAATCATAAATTCTACAACAATTTGTCCAAATTCTCAAACAACTTTTGATGGGAAATTTTGGCTCCTCATCTGTACTTCTTGGCTCCTCATCCATGGAACATCCTTTCAGTGCCCTAAAACCCTTCAAGGTTTAAGTGAATTTTTATATTCATAAATTTAAAGGAAAAATCAATACTGAAGCAATAAAAAATTGGTGAGATCAATTATCTTCTTACTTCTCTGTAAATAAATTCATTGATGGAGAAAAGATCACTTTTTCTCTTTTAAAAGCATCATTACCCATGAAAAATTGGTGGGAAGTGTGTAAAAAGAGGTTCAGTATATATGACATTGGCCTTGAGGTGGAACCTACCTAGGATGATTTCATGGAAGTGGTAAATGTATACTATCCCATTAGAGCATATGATGATCTATACATATAGTGGAAACAACTTTGCCAAGGTAAGGACCAATCTGTTCAAGATTACATAGACATTTTTCATTCTCTATTTGCAATATTGGGTATCCAAGAAAGTGAGAAACATAAGACTCTCAAATATCATGGTGGAATACAATGGTATATATGAGGGGAAATGGAAATCTTAAATTTGGAAACCCTCAGTGGGGCATACAAGTTCATAGTGAAGATTGAGCAGAAGTATGGAAGGAAGAATATGAAGAGTCATCCTTCAAAATGGAAAAGTGACAAGGAAGCTCAAACACGAGGAAAAAATTAGAAACAAAAGGATTTTCAAGATAAGAAACCCTAGAAGGGGAATATTTTAAAATGGTGTGATTACCACAAAATTGGAACTCACTCTAAAGAATAATGTCGAGCCATCAAGTCACTATTTTTTGAGTCATAATTATTGACATCTACTACTCTATCTCATGCATATCCTACAGTCAAAGAGGATGAAGAAGAGATTGTAGATGATGAGCCTAATACTATCATCACTTCATCATAGACTTATGAGGAAAGGCCAAATGACAAGGAAAGATAGTTCCACTCTAAATTATAGTTAAAAGGTAAGCCTCTGCATTTCATTCTTGATAGTGGGAGTCAAAAGAATTTAATCTCTACTAAAGTTGTGAAAATTCTAAATCTATCCATGAACCCTCACCCAAAGCCATATAGTATTGGATGGTTGAGCCTAGGGAGAGACCTCTATGTCACCCATCAGTGTCTTATTTCATATGCAATAAAACTATTCCAAGATGAAGTCTTGTGTGATGTGGTCAATCTAGATGTTTTTGATGTACTCTTTAGTCAACCATTCATGTATGATAGACATGAAATCTAAGAATAATGAATCTAAAGAATCACCCTCACTCTTAGAATGTGGTACTATAGGGTACCAAAGGTGCCACCTCTCACATCTATCTCCTTGATCAGTGCCAAGTAATGTAAGAGATTGGTGGAGAAGCCAAATCAATTCATTCTCATGGTGGTCAAACCATAATAATCTAAGAAGGCTGATATTGTAGTCTTAGCTACACATTCAAGACAATAATAGAAGTAGATATGATAAATGATAGGAGAATATGATGACTTATTCAAGTCACCCATAGGAAATCCATTGCATTGCCAGGTAAAACATTCTATTGATTTGATCCCAAGATCACCTTTGCGTAATAGTCCTATGTATCACAGATCAGTTTTGGAGAATGATGAGATAAAAAGATAGATTCAAGAATTGATCCAAAAGGGTCACATCAAGCCAAGATCTTCACCTTGTGGCAGCCCAATTATCCAAGCACCAAATAAATATGGAACATGGAGGCTTTGCGTTGACTATCAAGCCTTGAATAAAATCATTGTGAAAAATCTCTACCCCCTCCCTAGGATTGATGACCTACTAGACCAAGTCTATGGTGTGAATTTATTTACCAAAATTTATCTCAAATTTAGATATCACCAAATTCCCATCAATCCCACCTATGTTTGGAAAATTACTTTCAAATCTAAGGAGGGGCTCTTCGAATGGTTTAGTTATTCCTTTTGGCTTAGCTAACACACCTACAACCTTCATGAGGATGATGGATGACATTATATGACCCTTCACCAAATCATTCATGGTTTTCTACCTAGATGACATACTCATCTATAGTATAACATGGGAGGAACATCTAAAAAATGTTCATAACGTGCTTCAAACTCTTTAGGACACAATTATATACAAATCTTGACAAATGCACATTTAAGATGAAAATAATGAAATACCTTTGGTACATTGTGAATGAGGAAGGGGTCCATGTTGATCTAGAGAAGATTTAGGTTATTCAAGAATGGCCTACACTAAGGACCCTCATAAAACATCATAGTTTCTTGGGTCTTGCAAATTTATATCACAAGTTTGTTCTTAGATTTTCACATGTTTCTTGGTCACTAACCTAAGTGACTAAAGGAGGAGCTAAAGTTACATTTTAGTGGGGTGAAATATAAAAAAGTGAATTTGATAATTTGAATGATAGACTTTAATTATCCCTTATTCTTGCCTTGTCATATTTCCATCAACCTTTTGAGTTGATAGATGCATCTTAATATGCCATGGGAGCTATCATAATGAAACATGGCCATCTTGTTGCATATCATAGTGAAAATTTCACTGATAAAGTTAGGAAATACCCAACATATGATAAAGAGATCTATTCCATTGTTCAAGCCTATAAATAATGGAAACACTACATCTTGGGGAAAGAGATGGTCATCCACACTGACCACAGACCAGTGGAATTCATCTAGACATAGAGAAAACTATGAAATGAGAGGCACCAAAAGTGGGCCACATATCTATAACAATTCCATTTTATAATAAAACAGAAAAAGGGGAACTCAAATACAACTATACATTGTTTGAGTTTCCCACTAATTACTACACTCACAATAGTTCTTGACCTATACGGACACAAGATTACCACTTGGGGTGCTCTATATGAAGTATATCCTACCTTTTATGATACATATCAGGTGATTCAAAAATGTAAACGTGTTTCTAATTTATATTTGAAATATAATGTCCTCTATCATATGGGGAACATCTATGTTCCAATTGTAGGGCAATAGAAGATGATATGGGAAGCACATTTTAGTAGGATAGCTGGACACTTTGGTGTATAAAAGACATTGGTAGTTCTTCAAAAACACTTCTACTAGCCCCATATGTGAAAGTATGTCGAAAGGTATCTTAAATCTTGCACCCCATGTGTGATATTTAAGCCAAAAAATAAGAATCAAGGATTGTATATGCCATTGCCAAAACAAACTAGGCCTTGGGAATCTATCTCAATGGATTTTATCTCAAGTTTTCCCACTTCAAAACATGACAAGGACTATATTTTTGTTTTTGTTGATCATTTTCCAAAAATGGCTATCATGATTTATTTTTAAAAAAATATATCTATTGAAGAAACTACTCAACTATATTTTAGTCATGTATGGCTCCATTTTGGTCTTCCCAAGTCCATTATCTCAGATCGAGATAGTAGGTTCCTGAGTGTCTTCTAGTCCACTCTATGGAAGATGATGGATACCAAGCTGATGAAGTGTACAACCTTCTATCCATAGATTGATGGTCAAATACAGGTGGTAAACCACTTAATTATTCACATGATTTTCATGTATCACTCCAAACATCCACGTACATGGGATGAGGGGCTTCTTTTCATACAACATGTATACAATCAAGTCCTACACAACTTTACCACACACAATCCATTCCATGTATGCTTTGGGTTCTAACCCATGGCACCAATTTATATAGTCATTCCATTCTCCACCATGTAATACACACCTCATGGAATATTTGAGGTAAAAAAAGAAACAAATTTCATTGATCAAATACAACACATCTACTAACAAGTTCATGACATCTTGGAGAAGATGAATCAGGAGTATAAGCAATGCCATGACAAACATAGGATTGCACACCATTTTTTTTTGGTGACAAGGTTTGGTTGTGGCTTCAAAATTAATGACTTGTAGGCCCACATATAAAAATTCAGCCGCTATGATATGGTCCCTACACCATCACCATAAAAGTTGGATAAAATGCTTTTGAGTTAAACCTACCAACCTACCTTGGTTTACATCTAATATTCAATGTGGAGCTCCTCAAACCATATAATCTACATCTATTAGACACTTTAGTCATAGTAGAAAAAATAGACATTGATGAGCTTGATCCATAGAGTTTTTCTCCAATGGAGGAGGATCATATTGTGGACACCTGGATGAAGATAACAAGAGGACACTCTATTCTACTTTATCGAGTGGTCAAAAGGGGCAAGCTTAGCCACCAAGGTGAGTGGCTCATAGAGAAAAAAATAAGACACAACTACCACACGAAATGAGGAATATTGATGTAATGGGTACCATTTCTTCTCAAAGAGGGAAGAATGATTCGGCCAATAATTTAGGTGACAATTTGTGTGATGGTTCTACCCCAATTTATGATGAAACTTCTAAGAGCCATAACTTTTGCACCGTAGCTGTAATTAACTCCCCATTTGAATTGTTGGAAATATAAGAATGAGGAGAATTTAGTGAGATTTCATAGATCTTTTATCAATGGTTTTTTACCCCTAAAAACCCAATGGAAGTGCTCCAAATTTTAATTTTAGTAGTGTAGTCTAAAAAAATAAGTTTCTAGAACTAGTAATTCCTCAAATTCTGTATTATTTTAAATCATGGAAGTTGAAACAGTTAATCTCCCTTGATATTGGTGAACTTACATATCCTCATCCTACTTTAAAAATGTGTGTAAATGAATATGTAACCTAAAATGGAAATCAGACATCTCTTCCCAGAGATAAGTATATAGTTGTATTGTGATATTGAGTAATAAAACATCTCTTCTCAAAGAATTCATTACTAATATGTTGTTTTTTTCTATTATTGAAATATCTATCAATCAAAACTTCTATGTTTTTTATCAATTACACCTAGCTTATCCACACCTCATTGTAAACTCAAGACTTGTACGAATGGAGTACAAAATAGGATTTTATGAACTATTTTATGTATTATGTAGGTTGTAAAAGGTTTTAAGAGATAAAATAAACTTTAGGAGTTATTTTAGGACTTAATTTAATTCCTAATTCCCATTTAATTATTTATAAAAAAAATTAAGTGTTCATTCCATCTACTTCATCTCAACCAATCATAACTAGCATAGTGAACATGATAGTGATAAGGGTGAAAAAATTCAAGTAAACTAATTTTAGGGTGTGTCTAGTTCCTATAAGTCCATGTATGGTATTTATACATTTAGTTACCTCCATTTTATTTATTTTAATGATAAAATTAATCCAATTTTGGAGCCAAGTGTGAAAGGTGCATGAAAGAGGATTTTATTTGATTACATGTAATGATTGCTCACTTCCAAAAGATTATAGATGATTAGGAATGCATATAATGCATGTAAAATAATTATTTAAACCCTTCCCTCTAATTTAAATAATTATACCTATCCCTAGGAATTTTTGGGATGTTCTATTAGGGGTGAATGATGAACGCAATTTTCTTGTGTAGAATGGGAACTCTTATAACACAATTCATGAGTTGCATAGTTTGGAGAGCCATTTATCCTATCATACCTTGCATGGTATATCTAATAATTCATTATCATTTAAATGTAACTCCTCCTCTTAGCATGAAACTTGTCCTTATGACCTTTGGGATTCTTTTTTCTCTTCTCTCTCTCACATTCTATAAGAACTAGCCATTTTGGCTAGTGTAAACATGATCCACCTAAGTATGGTGAAGCCTTGTTCATTTACATACCATAGATCAATAAATTATAATAATTTTACCTATTATATGATTTTTCATATTTTTTCCACTTGAATTATATATCTTTCTTAGTTATGACTATTCTTTCCTTAGTATTGTTATGTCATTCTCTCACCTATTTATAGCTTGACAGCTTCTTTTTGTAGGTCATGTGAAGTGTTTTATAAAGTGTCAAGGTTGAGGGAGTTAGTATATTTACTAGTGCCATTTAAGGCCTCTTTTCTAGTGTTTATATCCTAAAAATTCATCTCAACCTCATATTTAAATACTGATGTGAGAATATTGAGATTAGAGAAGTGTATACCCAGTTAGTTTCTTGGTCGCATGTATGACATGCAATTGGTTGGTGGTCATCAATTAATTTGGTGTATAACTACCTTTAGGATAGTTTAATTTTAATTTTATCTCCATTTTCATTTTAATCATAGTTGTAGTAGTGATTTAAAAGTGGTACATCAAGGGAGATATCCCTATCTAGATATTCACCTCATTCCTAGGCTACCCACATCCTAGAGGTGTTTTAATTGTGCCACTTGGATGAGGATATCTAAGACATCTCCTCAAGGGTGAAAATATAAGTGAAAATAGTAGTCATCAATAAAATTGTGTATTATAGGATGATCAATATCAAGATATATGAAGTGTAAAATCTATGATATGGAGTATAAAAAGATATGACCTAGGAAATAAAAAAATATGTATAAGATGCCCCTAATGGGTGAATGTATCAATGTTAAATCAATGTGTCTATGTGGAGGACATGAGTCCCTCAAGAATTTTTAAACACTATAAAATAAAAATTGAGTCATGTATGTATGATAAAACATACTATACTAACATAGATAACATATGTAGTACCTAAAAAAAAGAAATGTAAACATGTAAATGCATAAATCTAATTTTTTTTATTTTCTAAGAAATATTTGAATGTTTTTGTGTTTTTAGAATGTTATATTATTCTAGTGTTTTATAAGTATAAGTTATGTATAATAAACATGAATATGAAACTAGGTACAAGGAGGAAGATAAAAGAAATTAAGTACAAGGAAATTGGAGGTAAATGAATATATGTACAAGTAGGATGGAAATGAGTGAAACTATGTTTAAAGAGAGTGTTATGGATAATAATATATTTCATGGTAAGGAATGGTGTTATAATCCCAAAATTTCATCAATGAGATGTATATGTGTAACATAAGTAGCATCTTCACTATCTTAATGGTCTATATCATAATAATCTATGTTGTTTTGATCATATTCTTTATTTTGATTAATAATGTCTAGATTATATATTAGGATCTTGCATATAAAACTAGGCCCACTATAAGTATAGGTTGATTTGAAGGATATATTATTAGAAACCATATGCTTAGCCTTATTCTGAATGTGTAACTTAATTTATTGATCTTTTAGTTACATTATCTATGTAACTAGATCTCTTTCCTTGATAAACTATATTTATGAATGATTTGCATTGGTATGTTCCATAAATCTCAATCTTTGTTAAACAATATTTTCAATTGATATAATAGGAGTAGTGATGCCTTAGGCATTCTTTCCCAACCCTTGAACTTGATAATTGAACTATTATAGATATTTTTGACCAAAACCATAATATTTTGAAAGCGGTAACTCATTTTGGATAGGTATATTTTTATTCTTCACTTGATTTACATGTACTTTTTATACTATTTCTTGCTCTAATTTTTATTTGGTAATCACTTTTTTAATATTTATAAGTTTATCCCATTTTTAATATGTTCCTATATCATTTTGTATCGATTAAATGATTTACATTTTATAGGTTCCTCATTATTAATTATGTGTTTTATATTCTTTTGAAATGCCAAACATGATTGTATGTGATGACCATATATTCTATGGTATACACAATAATATCTAGATATACACACTAGATGTAGATGAGGTAAGTTGATAAAATCAGCTTTAATTATTTTCCTTAAAACATCACTTGAGATTCTATTTTATCTTTTATTGCTTTTTTAATCACTACTTATAGATTCACTTTGTTGTGATTTCTTATTTTGATATGTAACTTTGTTTGCCATAAATTGACAAGGTGAAGATGCATATACATGATCGACACTAGTGTGACATAAAGGATTTTGTTTTTTAATTTTAATTTTCAATGCTATAATATTTTCAAGTAATAGATAATTGTTATTTTTTAATTCTGAAATTATCTTTCTTGTACTGATAATTTCATCCCTTAGAGTCTCACAAGTGGAAATCCTAGTTATTTTTGATTAAACATGCAAGCACACATCCTAAATGTTAGATGTAAGAAAGGAAGAGTTTGAAGGATTGATAGGTTTAGTATATATATATATATGTATATATATATATATATATATTAAATATTATTATATGATAAGTCACCTCTTGGAGTAGTGATAACATTGACCTAGTTAGAAGGAAAGTAGCTATCACCCTCTTGGAGATGAGGAGGAGGAAAAGAATATTCTTTATCCATGAAATTTGATAATGTAACTTGGAAGATGTATGTTAGGGTAGAATATACCATAGATAAAAACCTAAATTAAAAACTAAAACTAAGAAATAAAAGGATAAAAACCCTAATAACATCTAGGGTATAGGGTTTTTGCACTATTCGAATTAAGTTGGGTTCACCAAATGGTATAAATTTTAAGGGGATTATGGATTTTAAAACCCTAGGTTGTTAAATGGGGGAATAATAAATTATAGAATAAATATGAAATAAATATAGCCACTAATTTTTATAATAATTATCCTAACATAATTATTTTAAAAATAAGAATAAATTTCCTAAAGATGTACTTAGCTAAAAACTAGCTGAGAATGATAAATAAATGTTTATTACTTAGTGTAAGATCTCCTTAAAGTATTTAAAACTAGAAACAAGTCTAATAATAATTTCCACACATTAACACAATCCTTTGGATAGTATCATAGTAGGATAGTTTCCTTAGGGGCATGGTAGTGTCCTTTTATAGATGACACTACAAACTTTTGGATATGCCTTTGCTTGAGTCTAAGACACATGTGCCTATGTGTAAAAACCTTGATTCATTTTATTTTCCTAATTTGACTGATTTTGGATGAAAAAACTTTAGACCTCCATGTTATTAGGGTATTATAGGAACACAAGTATAAAAAGTGTAAAGTTTGTTAGATAGGTTGGATGTGACCTCAAGACCTCATTGTGTTGGGAATTTCCTACATACCAATACCTCAAGAGGGGATCAAGAATGATGTATTTCTCCCAGTTTAAGTGTTGGTGTATGTGTAATTGAATCCTATTATGAGTGCCAAATTGAGTGCTTTGAGTGTGATTTGAGACTGGAAATACAATATTAGGATTTTTCTAGATGGTTTTACATAGTAGGGTAGAATATGGATTAATGACATTGATTTTCACAACTTGTTTTTTATCTTGTTTGTGTGTGTCTACATATAATTTCTATCTTGTGGGTAAAAGGATAAAAGTGGTATGTGTGTGTGTGTGTGTGTACACACACACACACACATACCACTTTTATCCTTTTACCCACAAGATAGAAATTATATGTAGAGACACACAAACAAGATAAAAAGCAAGTTGTGAAAATCAATGTCATTAATCCATATTTTACCCTACTACGTAAAACTGTCTAGAACAATCATAATATCATATTTCTAGTCTCAAATCACACTCAAAGCACTAAACAGGTAAAAGGATAAAAGTGGTGTGTGTGTGTGTGTGTCTATATATATATATATATATATATATATATATATATATATATATATATATATATATATATATATATATATATATATATATATATATATATATATATATATATTAATCTAGTGCTTAGTGGGATGTGGAATAGGTCTAATTCAACCCTAAGGTGTTTTAATAAATAAAAATATGTTATGTGGAAGAGAAAAGAGGTAAGGGATAATAACATGATCTCTTGGTCACTAACATAATGCATTAGTGTCCAAAGGGTTGTGTTAGTGTCTAGATGGTATAATCTAGTACACTAGGGGCCTAGATGCTAAGGAGATGGTCTAGGACTACTTTTGGTACATATAGTAATGGTTTAGACCCATAAAAAAGATATATGGGGATTTAAAGAGGCCATATGATAGGTATAGGGATAATTAAGGGATATGGTCTCCATTGACATTTATTTAACTCAAGTGACATTTTATATGACTACATTTTCATTTTATTCTAGAAATGCTACAAAGAAAGAAGACTAAGATAAAGGAAAAAGAAGAATACCTAAACATACCTATGAGTCAAATCCCATGAATATGAGTCTGAGTTTGTGAAGCATGCTCCATTACGTATCTTGAAAATGAAACATGGTGAATCATCCCTTACTTAAGGAATATCAAAGTAAAATATAATATTGTGTAAAGATATGAGAGAGAGAGAAAGAGAGATTAAAACAATTAATACACCTCATTAGGTATGAGAACTAATGCAAAAGCCTAGTGGCATCCTATATATGTAACTGGTAATTAAATTAGTGAATAGCTTGGACTAAGCTAATGGATTTATTAATCCCCATGTGTGGGTGACTTAATAACTCAATCTAATTTTTACTCCATTATTTCCAACCCCTATTCAATGAATCATAATCTATGAATAAATTATTTTGGACTATTGTCTTGTTCAACCCTCCTATATAGGTGGGTCAATAACTCAAGTAGGCTATGACTCCATCATTACCTACCCATGCGTAGTAGATTAATATGTGACTAAAACTATATGATGTAACTAAAGATAATTGATGTAACTAAAACTATATAGGATAGCTCTAGGGACACTCAAAAAATCTAAAATCAATAAAGCTCAAGGGCCTTTCAAGTACTTGGGTATGTAGCTTACGTAAAACTTGGTAATTCCAATCACTATAGACATGATAAGGCATCAATCTGTATACACATAATATTTTCATACTTTTATCAATTTCTAATGTTTTACATCTTGAAAGAACCCATTGAGACTCAATCTCTCTAAGTGCACACCTTAAGGGGTGCACTAGGAAAGGGGTGGGCAGACCTTTGGTGCTTTGTAATATTGTTGTCCCTTTTTCCCACATTATTACCAATCTAAGTAGTTCCTTAAACCTTTCCCTAAGATATTTTTCCTCCCTTGCATAATATTCTAGTATTTTTCATCTTTCTATCCTTCATTTCCTTATTTGGTACCCTTTTGACCTATTTATCATACAAGGTCAATGTATTAAACCTAGTACAATTTGTGGACACTTTCTCTCTTTTGATTTGTTAGCCTCGCAACCAACCTATCATAGACCTTGTGAGTTAGCCTAAAAATGTGATAGGTCGACTGGGTTGACCTAGCACAACAAATGTTATAAAATGATTTTAGGGTAATATCTAAATATAAATACAATGTCATTTTAGTCATTATTCATATATGTAATCAAGATTTATTATTCTCTCATGCTTCTTCACTATTTTCGCTTCCACCATTCTACTTGAGGAGAATTATCTTAGGTTTCTTATTTTGGATAATCTAGTCTTGTGGATAGGTCTTGGATGATTTTGCCTAAAAAATTGATCCTTAAAAACCATTAAAACCTCTAAAAAATCCCTTTTTTGAAGGGAGATATTGAGTCTTGATAGTTTCACATTTAGGTAAGTATATTCTAACTTTGTTATCCTCTATTTTAGTAGATAGAAGTAACATAAGTGTTGGCTCAAATAATATTACTCTTCATATTATATGTATTAGGGTGTTACTCATACTTTATTTAAAGTTACCTATACATATTTTAATATATTTACTTTACTAACCCCCACTTTGTGCCATAAGCTTTGATGCATACTAGATTAGATTTACTTTTCTTGTTATTAGATTAGTGAAATATTAAATCATAGGACTCTTTTAGTATTGTTATGAAATTGTGTTAGACTATAGGATTTGGAACCCTATCTCACATGGTGTGTCGTGACAATTGATCCCCTAAATAGGTCAAGTATATCCTCACATTGCTCATGCTCTTGTTTAGCAATTTTATGCCTCCAATCAAAAGTGTAGGTGTGTTCCATCCCATCTAATCTAATATTGATTTATAGACATGATGTATTTTTGATTGAATACATTCTGATGAACCCAACATGAATGAAACCTTTGTATTATTTCTTTCACATATTTAATTTCTATTCATCATTATTTTTTTTTATCATATCTTTATTATACTAGATCGACCTTGTTAACCTAGTTTATTTATCTCTATGCATAGGTTTGTAGGAATAGGTAACTAGCTTGACTAGCTCAACCTAGTACATGATTTAAAACTTGTAGAATTTTGTTCAAACAAATACATCAAATATATCAACTATTTAAAATTTTTACTAGTTTTCAAACATTCTATTCATTCTACTAGGTCAACCCGGTTAACCTAGTGCATTTTTATCACTTTTTCAGTAAGTTCTTGTATTACTTGATCAACCAGCTTGACCCAATTTACATGTTTTTGACATTTTTCTCCAAGGTTGTTAATCAACAATCTTTTCCTTTTGATCTATAAACCACTTAGGTTAGTTTCAAATATTCTAAATATTTTTGTTTCTATTCTTTCCTTTCATATTTTTAAGTCTTTAAAACTTCCCCTGCATAGTCAACTAGGTTGACCCTATGGACCTAGTTCTATGTTTTATATTTTTTGAAATAACTATGTCGACTTGACCAACCTAGTTCACTTTTATAAATTGCTTACATAGTATATATTCGACCCTATCAACCCTATTTTGTATCATTATCCATATGTTTTCTCAACTATACCTTATTTTAAATATGAAATAAACCATATATGTTAGTCTCACACTTTCTTTTCAGTTGCTTTCATGCTTAGAATAGCTTACATAGTCTAATTAGGTGGTTTTAAATTAATCACTTATTTTTAGTATTTATATTCTTTTTCACACATGAACAAATAACATAAACATCAACCAACATTTAAACATTTGACTACCTAGGCCAACCTACTTAGATTTCATCACTAAAGAGGAAATCAGCTTGATGTTCCGGTCAATTATAAAGCGTGGTTAATGGTATATGTTGGCTAATCACCCATTATCCTTATTATTGTGGTGTATGTAGTGAGGGGGTAAGCCCCAATACTAATATTGCATCATTTACACTATAGGCCCTTTCATCCTAAACTTACATAAAACTATCCATAGATTGTTCTCTAGTACCTTGCTTATAGCTAATCCCCCTTTACAATAAAAATCATTCTTAATAATATAATCAACATTCTAGGTTGACCAAGTAGCTAGCTTTAATTTCAAAGTTTTTTTATTTCTCTTTGATCAATTATGTGTGCAAAAGCTTGCATTAGCTAGTGTTAGTGAAATATTTTACTTTGTGTGTATCAATTGAATTATCTAGCATCAATTCAGTTGATTGTGTGCTTCCTTTTTGCACGTACTTTCTTAAATTAGCTACAAATTATCTTATTTCATTTACAAACTTGTTATCAATATTTTCCTCTTCCTTGTTCACTATACTAGGTTGCCTTGGTTAACCCTATACATTTTATAGCTTCTATGCATTACACTAGGTCAACTTGGTAGACCTAGTATAGTATGCAAGCCCTATTTCCTACACTAGGTCAATTTGGCTGACCTAGTTTTATTTCTTGAATTTCCTATTTTTCAATCTAATTTCCCATTTTTATAGTTTTGCATCCTATTAATCCCTCTTTAGTTAGAATGAGGTCTCCTATCAAAATCTTTTTGGACAACCTAAATCCATTTAGATACTATATGGGATGTTCATTCTTTCCTCTCTTTTCCTCCTAATAGAATCATCACTCCTGGGGCACTTCTTCTCCTCCTTCATCTGTGAACTATAAAATGGTGTAAATAACACTTGAAGATGAAATTTATTGATCCAATCCTTTCCATACTTATCAATACTCTTCTCAAAATCTCCACACCATTGTGGGAGTGATTGATACAAATCTATTTAAAATTCCCACTAATAACCCTCTTTCTAATAATCCTCTCCCTAACACAAATTTGGGGAGTTCTCTAACCAACACTAAATCAATTTTTGATACAACCCAACTCTTAGCTCAAGTCATTAAACAAATTAACATCATGAAAAACTCTAATACCAACCAAATGATGCAACTTCAACAACATTTAATCAATGTGACTAATCAACCTACAACTATTCATCCTCAAACTAATCCTAATTAATTTCTTCCACCTCTTAAGGATGCCTCGATTAATGTTATTCCTCAGCCAATAATGAATAAAAATATTCCTTCAAACCATTTAAAATAATCCTTTATCTCCCTTTATTATATCCATTAATATTTATAGCATAACTCTAACTATCAAATATGATGGCACTAAAAACCTTGTTTCATTCCTCAAAGCCTTTGATAAAGTTTACAAAGAGTGGATCTAGACTAATACATTTTCCATAGCTAGAATATTAGTCAAAACTTTCACTAGTGATGTATTAGAATGGTATAATCAACTTCCTCAAAATTCTATTTGCCAACTTGAAGATTTGGTTAATACTTTGGTTAAAGAGTTTCAACATAATGATCTTCCTAAAAATTATCTTAGTCACATCATAAATGCTTCTCCTAAGTAGTATGATACCGATTTATTATATTGGTTCCATTCCAGGATTGGGAATTCTCATGAATCTTGTAGATGTCTCACTAAGTGTTCCATTTCTTATATGCTTGGTGACTCATTCAACTATGAATCTATAATCAAATTTTGTCATCTAGACTATGTTTTTGCATCACAAAAATGACAAAACTTTAAAGACTCTACTTTTAATAATTGAAAATCTTCTTCAAATAATAATCAATCAAATGTAAAGGATGTTTATGCCATTGATGTCGATTATGACCTATATTATAATAAATCTCAATATGTCAACACTACCAAGGTTAATTATCATCATAAACAAACTCATAAAAATCCTATTACCAATCCTAAGAAACCCTCTTTAGAAGTTGGGAAAAATTTAGAGGAAGGAGAGTTGCTTGCTTCTCAATTGGGGGAGAATCAGGTGTCATCTAAGGATGATAACAACATTTTGGTGGAAGGGGTCCCCTTTGTAGAAGAAGTGAAAGAGGAAGGAAAAAACTCAAAAAACCAAAAGAAAAAAGATGAGAAAAATAACAATATAAAGAGTGTAGAGACGAGAAGTTCTAAGGTGAAACCCCAAGCTCCTTTTCGGAAAAAAGAAGGAAAAGGAACTGATCAGCAATCCAAGATAAAATTAGATGTTGGTTCTTCGGATAAACTTAGAAAAAGATCTACAAGGAAGAATAGAGAGATAGAAAGCAAATAGAATATTGTTGATCGCAGGTAGGCAACCATGCTGGACTATACCCCAAAAAAATAGTAATGAAAATAATAAGTTTGAATATTAGGGGGTTACATAGTATTAATAAATTGGATATTGTTAGGATTTTTTTCAGAGATCAAAAGATTGATTTCCTTTTTCTCTAAGAAACCAAGATGAATAAAGAGAAAGCAGAACAGATCAAAGAATTTAAAAATTATTCCATCAAGGCCAGTAGTTTTGAAGGTGCTTCAGGGGGAACCATGATGTTATGGAAGAAGAATCATTACTCTGGATCTATCTTAATGGACAGCAAAAATCTTATGATTGTTAAAATAACTAGTGTTGACTAGAAGGAAAGCTGGTATATTGTAAATATCTACGCTCCTAATGTCAAGAACTAAAGGAAAAAGGTCTGGGAGACTATCTCAAATTTCAAAAGTAAAGACTATTGTGGACGATGGATTATAATGGGAGACTTTAATGTACCTCTTTATGATCATGAGAAAATGGGAGGTAACGCTATTCAATTGGAAGGGAGATTTGATCTAATGGAGTTTATAAACAAAGAAGGTCTAATGGATATGGAACTTCAGGGAGTTCAGTTTACATGGAGCAATAACAGAATTGGCAATGATTGTATACAGGCCAAGCTTGATAGGGCCCTTATCTCTCTAGACTGGACAAAAGAATACATATGTAAGTTGGAAGCATGCCATATAATAGGTTCAGATCATTATCCTCTTTTTTTCACGACAGCTAAAATAAACTTGAAAAAGAATCATCCTTTTAGATTTGAAAAGATGTGGTTGCAGCACCCACAATTTGAAAGTAAAATGAAAGAGTGGTGGAATATTGATATTGAGGGCACAACCCTTTTTAGAGTTGTTTCCAAGCTCAAAAACGTTAAAAGGGAAGTCTAGAAGTGGAATAAGTATTGTTTTGGAAATATCTTCGAGAAAAAGAATGCTATTAAGGAGGAAATTAGTAGAATTTAGGAAAAAATTCAGCAAGATGGATACACTTCAGACCTCCTTACTGAAGAAAATGAACAGTTGGTCCAATATCAAGATATTATAACTAAAGAAGAAATCTATTGGAGACAAAGGTCCAGGTTGTTATGGTTGAAAGAAGGAGATAAAAATACAAAAAAATTGCATCTTTCCACTCTGAATCATAGAGCTAAAATTTATATTCCATACCTAAAAAAAAGGAGATCAGAAGATTTTAGAGGAAAAGGAAATCAAGGAGGAAATGCTATCCTTTTTCTCATCCCTAACGAAGGCTGACTTCAACATCAATCTAGAAAGTCAAGCTAATATCCTAAGAGTGGTTCCTCCTCTGGTCTCGAAGGAATAGAACAAAATGTTATGTTCAATACCAAAGGATGAGGAAATCTTTAAAGTGGTATGTTCTCTAGGAGGAGATAAAGCACCTAGACCTAATGGATTTACCATGTTCTTTTTTCAAAAACTTTGGAAATTTGTTGGTAAGGATGTAAGTAATGTGGTGAAGGAATTCTTTGGAGCCAAATAGATGCTTAAGGAAGTTAATTCCACCCTTTTGTGTTTGATTCCAAAAAAGATTGGTGCTGACTCTCTTGATCAATTTAGACTAATTAGCATGTGTAACTCATTCTAAAAGATCATATCCAAAGTACTTACATCCAGACTTATTCAAGTGATTCCTTTGATAATTGCTGACCAACAAAATGGATTTATCCTAGGTAGACAAATCCTCAATTTTATAATTACTGCTCATGAGAATATTCATTCGATGTTCAATTATAACAATGAGGGTTTCATAATGAAAGTTGATATTGCAAAAGCATATGACAGGGTGGACTAGTTATTCCTTTCAAATAGTCTTACTGCTTTTGGCTTTAAACAAAAGGTGGTTGATATTATTTACCAGCTAATTTCTACTTCCTCTATTGTTGTAATGGTAAATGGGAGTTCATCCCATTTCTTTAATCCATCATGGGGATTGAGACAAGGGGACCCTATATCCCCCATTCTATTTGTAATTATGGCTGACTGTATGGGAAGATATATAGGGGATTTGGTCCATAAAGGTTTATTTAAGGGATTAAAACCCTCTTCTCATCCTCTAATATGTTCCCACAGACAATTTGTTGATGATACTATCTTCATGGGGAAATCTGAAGTCAAGGAAGCAAGAACTTTGAAACAAGCTATAAATTTATATTCATCTGCTTCTAGTCAGTTGATCAATTGGAATAAAAGTACAGTGTTCTTCACCAATACCCCAATTCAGAGATAAAACAAAATTGCTAAAATCCTTGAATGCTCTATAGGTTCTTTCCCCTCTTCTTACCTGGGTCTTCCTCTAGGGATGAAAGTCCCTAAAGCCTTTTGGGAAGATCTCATTAACAAATTCAGTAAGAAACTTGTGGGATGGAAAGGAAATTTTCTAAGTCAGGCAGGAAAGTTAACCCTCCTCAAAGCAAGTCTTCAAAGTATACCTACTTATGCTTTAAGTCTTTTCAAAATTCCCACCAAATTTGCTGAAGCTATTGAAAAAATCCAAAGAAACTTTCTATGGACAGGTACCAAGGAAAAAATGAGAATGCCTTTAATTGCTTGGGACAACATTTGCAAACCTTTTAGGGAAGGAGGGCTGGGAATATGGAAAATTAGAAGTATGAATACAACTCTCTTACCAAAATTGGGATGGAGGGTTTATCATGAAAAAAAAGAATGGAGTAACATATGGAAGCATAAGTATTTATTTAATGCAAAATCCCTTTCTAATTTCTTTTCTTACCCTGACGTTACCCGACCATCTTCCATATGGGGGGTAGTTTAGAGAACTAAACAAATTTTAGAAGGATGTTCATGGAAATTTGGTAATGGAATACAGGTGAAATTTTGGGAGGATGCTTGGTTAAAAGAAAACCCTTTGATAGAAGAATTCCAAGATAAAGAGGTAATCAATCGATGTAAGCAAAGATATGGAATAATGGTAAACCAATACTGGCAGAACAACTCTTGGGTGAACTTAATTGATCTTGATCAAGATTTCAATAATATACAATTATCCGTCAATGCTATCTCTCTCTCTCTCTCTATCCTAATATTGAAGATAAGATTATTTGGCATGATGATCCTAGCAGACAATTTAAAGTTTCTACCATTTTTACTTCAAAGGGAAATGGTAATCAACCTTTGTGGATGCACGCCTGGATCAAAGGGTTTATCCCTAAAATCAAAATCTTCTACTGGACCCTTCTCCAAAACAAAATCTTGACTCTGGATAGCTTGCAGAAAAGATGAATATATGTGGTGAACAGGTGTATTCTATGTAAAAAGGGTTTTGAAGATAGAGATCACTTGTTTATGAACTATTCTTTTACGCAGCAAGTCTGGAAAGAGATCCTCAATCGTTGGGGTATTGCATGGGTTCACCACAAAAGTGTGGAACTATCTTTTAAAAGTTGGTACTGTCCCTCTAAGAATCCTGATGTTCTTTTTTTTTTGGATATTAACTCTTCCCCATATTTGGTGGGGAATATGGAAAGAAAGAAATAATTGAATTTTTAGAAGTAAAGAACTTCTAGGATGGGTGTTGGGGAAGAACATTATTAGATAAATTAAGGAGAATTTCTCATCGCAAATGGATCCTAATCCAACCTTTCAAATTGATAATCCCTTAAGATCAGAAAGGCCTAATGTAAAAACTGAAAATCCAAGATTAGGTGTTACTTGGAATGTCCCCCCTCATGGGTGGATCAAAGGAAACTTTGATGGAGCCGCTAAAGGGAACCCTGGAAATGCAGGATGTGGAGGAGTCTTGAAAGATCATGTGGGAAACGTAATTGATGCTATTTCTATTCCCATTGGTAAGTTGAATTGTCATATTGTTGAAGCTTTTGTAGCCCTTCAAACCTTTAAACTAGTTGTTGAATCAAGATATTCTAAATTATGGTTGGAAGGGGACTCCATGAATATCATAAATATATTAAATAATAAAAATTTTGTTTCATGGTCTATAGAGGCAATGGTGATGGAAATGAAAAACTTAATTCAAAAATTTGAGAAAGTTACTATTACCCATACTTACGGTGAAGCCAACGGGGTTGTTGATTGGATAACAAATCATGCAGTTCTTGATTGTCGACAGAACAAAATTGCCAGAATTCTTGATTGTTTTATAGGCTCTTTTCCTTCCATTTACCTTGGCCTCCCTTTTGGATTGAAAGCCCCTAAAGCTTTTTGGGAAGGTCTCATCAATAAATTTAGCAAGAAGTTAGCGGGATGGAAAGGCTGTCTTCTTAGTCAAGGAGGAAAGTTAACTCTCCTCAAAGCAAGTCTTCAAAGTATACCTACGTATGCGTTGAGTCCCTTCAAAATACCCTCCAAATTTGCTGAGGCAATAGAAAAAATCCAAAGAAACTTTCTATGGTCTGGATCTGAAGAGAAAAGGAGAATGCCACTTATCACATGGGATAACATCTGCAAACCGATTAAGGATGGTGGACTTGGCATTAGGAAAATAAGAAGCATGAACACTGCCCTTCTAGCTAAACAGGGATGGAGGATTTTTTAGGAAAATAACGAATGGAGTAAAATATGGATGCAAAAGTACTTATTTAAGGCACAGTCACTCCATGATTTCTTTTCCACTCCTGATATTTCTCATCCGTCTGCTATTTGGGGGGCAGTCCAGGGAACAAAACATATTCTTGAAGAAGGAAGTGCATGGAAAGTTGGTAATGGTAAAAAGGTGAAATTTTGGGAAGATATATGGGTAAGAGGTAAACCTTTACAGGAAGAAATCCAAGATAAAGATGTTATAGAAAGATGTAAACAAAGAGTGGGCACTATGGTCAATCAATATTTGTAGAATAATACTTGGGTAAACCTCACTGACTATGATCAAGATCTCAAGGATATTCAATTATCCCTAAATGTTATATCCCTAAACCCTAACCAAGAAGATAAAATTGTGTGGTATCAGGAGCCTAGTGGTCAGTTTAAAGTCTCTTCCCTCTTTATCTCTAAGGGAAACGGCAGAAAATCGATTTGGACTAGAGCCTGGATCAAGGGGCTCATTCCAAAATCAAGTTCTTTTGCTGGACCCTCCTCCAAAACAAAATTTTGACTCTGGATAATTTACAGAAGCATGGAATCAATATTGTTAACAGGTGTATTCTGTGTAAGAGGGACTTTGAAGACAGAGATCATCTGTTTGTGAATTGTTCCTTCACTCAGCTTGTATGGAAGGAGGTTCTCAATATGTGGGGTATTACTTGGGTTCATCAAAAAAATGTTGAACTTTCTCTTAAAAGCTGGTTTTGCCCTTCTAAGAATCATGAAGTTATCTTCTTATGGAAAATTACTCTTCCCCATATCTGGTGGGGAATATGGAAGGAAAGAAACAACCGAATATTCAAAAACAAAGAGCTCCCTGGATGGGTGGTTGGCCTGAACATCATTAGAGCTCTAAAGGAAAATTTTTCTTCTCAAAAAAATATAAGCTCTAATCTAAATGTGGATAATCCCCTAAAGAACGACACTACTCTAGGTAATCATGATAACCCCAGATCAGATGTGACTTGGATTAGTCCGCCTCAAGAATGGATTAAAGGTAATTTTGACCGTGTAGCAAAAGGGAATCCGGGAAATGCTGGTTGTGGTGGTGTTCTGAGAAACCATGTGGGAATGGTTATTGATGCTATTGCAATTCCCATAGGTATATCAAATTGCCATATTGCTGAAGCTACAGCTGCTCTATAGACCCTTAAATTAGCTGTGGAATCGAGATATTCTAAACTGTGGCTTGAAGGGGATTCTTTGAATGTTATTAATATACTTAATAACAAGAATTCAGTGTCTTGGACCATAGAGGATAAGGTTAAGGAGATGAAAACCCTTATGAAGAAATTTAAAGAAATAAAAATCACCCATACCTACCGTGAAGCCAATGGTGCAGCAGATTGGCTTGCAAATTGTGCTGTCTAGGAGGGGCATAAAGTGAGGTGGGATGAAACCTTAGAAAGGAATGTGGATCTAAAGGCGATCATCCGCCTTGATGCCACACATGCGAATGAAGGAAGGTTTGGAGTGTATCAAAAACTTAATGAGTAGGAGTGGCAGCATGGGGAATGAAACCCAATTATCAAAAAGCAAGGCCCTCAAGAGGGAGAAGAGGATCCTGATAAGCCATAAACAAATCCGGTGTCCAAATCAATTTGACAGTAGTAGGATCTAGGGAAACATTCACAGTAAATGGGATTCTAAGAAAATGAGTATGGCGCGTGAGAGGAAGGGAGAACCCCGTAAACAAGATCCCAAGAGTTGCGCAGAATGGAGAGAGAAACACCAAGTATGGAGAATTTTACAGAAAGGAAATGTCACGAGTTACATGGAAAGGCTTCATGGCTCCAAACCGCACATCACGATGGCCTTCTATAAAAATTGGTCTGACGACAAGGTCACCCTGCATGGAGTAACTGTCAATTTAACTGAGGATTTTCTTACCAAGGTTACAGGGTTGTCAATGGTAGGAATCAAATTCTCAAAGCAAACCAGCATATCAAACGAAGCATTCTGTAAATTCCCCAAAACGGATGAGGAGGAGTAGAAAATGGTTAAAAATGGGGATTTTTATGAGCTGGACCAGATAAAAGGGATTTGGAGGGACGTCCTAAGCTGTATTAGGGAATACTTCATACTAGATGGTAGAAGTAAATGAGTGCATAAGTTCCACTTCGTCTTCCTCAACCACTTCAGGCATAAGGTAAGTCTTTCTTTTCCATTCTACCTTCGCTACTCCCTGATACAAAGCCTTTATGCTCATAAGAAGAAAGAACTGCGCCCTATTCTTCATGAAGGCCTTATCCTACTCATTGAAGGCTATTGCAAGAGTAGGGCACTGGTAAAGTTTCCCAAACAGGGGAAAAACAAATTGACAGGGAATAAAAAGGATCAAAATGAAATCAGAAGAGGTAAAACTAAGACCCCTATTCCTAATACACAGAATGCAGTAGGAGAAAGGGGTCGGGAGAGATTTGGAGAATTCGTGGAGGAAAAACTGGTGGAAGAAGATGAAACAGAGAGCTGGGAAACCAATGCTAGTAATGAGGAAGAAGGACCTGAGGAAAAGGAAAAAGATAAAGACAATACTGAGGAGGACTCTGTAACCAAAACAGAAGAGAAGGAGGATAATCAGAAAGACGAGGAGGATGACACTGTCCAGGAAGATTTTGGTGAGGACCCAACGTCAAAGAATGAAAAGGAAATCCCAGTCCAGGAAAATAATCAAAACATGGAGATGGACATTGAAGAAGGATCCAATGAGCAGGAATTAAAGAGCCAAGAAGACTTCTTTGAAGAAGCTAGAAATAGCCCAAATGAAAAGGCTGAGGACGGGAAAGGGAAGAAACAGAATGAGGAAATAAACGTTCCTTTGATTTGGGCTAACAGTAAAGCTGAGTCTTCTTCCCAATTAGATGCATGGTTGTGTAGGGAGTTCATTGATCTAAAGAAAAAAGTGGAAACACTGGAAGAATCTATGGAAGCTGTTTGGAACAAAGTAAATGATATGGAAAACCAGTTAAGCGAGATCCCTGTGAAGCTTAAAGTTTATGAAAACAACCTCCGGGAGCTTATAAAGGAAAACAGAAAGAAAATGGATGAAGTTACATCCAACATCTGTGCAGCTGCTATCAATATTGGGAAATGAGCCAATGAAGAGATGACAGTAATAGAGGGTCCCTGCAAGAGGACAAGGCAAAGCTCCAAAAAGAAAGACACACAAAAAGGAGACTTGCTGGAGGCTTCCACTCAGGAAATTGCTTTGAAAGAAAAAGAAGTCAGGAAGCTGATTTTGGAACTGGATGAATAATCTGGTCCTTTTTTTTGGTTAAGAAACTGGTACTGATCTCTGGTTTTATTTTGCTAGTGTTCTGTTTGTTGTTCTTTCTGACTTTTGTTTTTTGGGCCTTATTTGGCTGAATCTCTAGGTCTCAGGACTATTCTATGTCTGTGTTTACTACCTCTTAGTAGTGTTTTTAAGGCGCTGCCTATAGGCTTATATAGCTCTCTTTTTGCTCATTGTTAAAGGGTTTTGGGGCCCCTTCAAAACCTGCTTTTACCCCTAATCTAAAACAAATCATGCAGTTCAAATAAGACACAAGGTGACTTGGTTAGATACATTAAATAATAATGTGGATCTTAGAGCACTCATTAATCATGATGCAATTCATGCAAAGGAGGGAAAGATTAGCTTGGGATAGAAAATCAATTATTTGGTGGAGTGGCCTCACGGAGAAAGGATCACACTCATTAAACAAAAATGTTCTAGAGAACGTGAAGTGGATTTTGAATATGCCAAAAAAAAGCTGAGTTTTTTTCCAAATTGATAATAGCTGGTCTCATTACTTAGTATTCAGTGTTTGGGTGTTATAGGATATTTGTATGGCTCACAAAATGAAAGGAGAACCAAGGAAGTAGGAAACTAAAAAATGTGAAGATTGGAAAGCAAAACAAGATGTCTAGAAGATCCTTCAGAGAGGGAAGGTTTTGAGCTACCTAGAAAGGCTACATGGTTTAAAACCCCATATAACGATGGATTTTTTCAAAAATTGGATTGACGACAGGGTAACCCTCCATGGCATCATGGTGAAACTCACTAAGGAATTCATAGTGGAGATCACGAGGCTTCCAATGGAGGGAATTAAATTCTCAAAGCAGACCAGCATTTCTAACGAGACTTTCTACAAATTCCCAAAGATAGATGTTGAGGAGCAACAGTTGGAAAAGAGTGGGGACTTTTTTGACTTGGAGTAGATTAAGGGAATCTAGAGAGACATCTTATGCTACATCCATGAGTATTTCATACTTGATGGAAGAAGCAAAAGAGTCCACAAATTTCACTTTGTTTTTCTTAATCACTTCAAACACAAAGTAAGAATCTCCTTTCCTTTTTCTTTGTGCTTGTCTTTGCTCTAAAGTTTGTTCACTCACAGGAAAAAGGAGTCTCATCTTATATTACATGAGGGATTAATTCTAATAATTGAAGGTCACTGCAAAAACAAGGCCATTGTTCTGAATCCTTATTTGGATAAAAATAAGGACTTACAGAGCAACAAGAATGAAATAGTAAAGGGGAAAGGAAAAGCTAAATCCAAATCCCCTAGCTTTAAAAATCAGATTGTTGATGAGGAAATAGAGTGGGATATCACCAAAAGTTCTGAGGAGGAGAGTATGGAGGAAGAGGGAAGAACATAAATTAGGCAATCAAGCTCCAATGAGGAAGATGAAGTTAAAGGCAAGAATGAGAAAGAGGGGGTTATTATAGAGGAAAAAACTAAAAACAATAACCATGATCTTGAGGAAAACTAGCAAGTGCTTGGGGAAACCGATAATGATTTGGATGTTCTATTCGAGGACCCTACTTCAAAAACTAAGAAGGAATATCTAGTTTAGGTTTGCCAATCAAGTAATGGAAATGGGAGCTCAAGTTAAGGATGCTTGTATCCATAATGAAAGCCCTGTTGAAACTAAGGAATAGAAATGAATGGAAATGGAGGATCATATGGAAGAAGATGAAAATAGTTCAAAAAAGAACAAAGAAGATTTGAGTGATATAAGGTAGAATGATGGGAGGCACCCTCCTATGAGTTTGGCCAATTGCAAAGCAGACGCTATCCTTCAATTTGACTCATGGATGTACAAGGAGATAATGGGCCTCAAGAAGAAAATGGAAATAATGGAACATAACTAGGAAGCAGTTCAGAATAAAATGTATAACATGGAAAAGTAGATGAGGGATATTCCTATCAAACTCAAAGACTATGAGAACAATCTAAGGGAACTCATTAAGGAAAGTAGAATGAAGATGGAGGGGGTAACCTCTAGCATATGTGTAGCTGCTGTAAATATTGGAAAATGAGCAAATGAGGACATCAAATCCTTGGAGGGGCCTAACAAGAGAACAAGACAGAGTTCAAGAAAGAAAGCAATGCAAGAGGGAGCTACGTTGGTGGCTACTTCCATACAGGACACTACTATGAAAGGTAAGGAAGCAATGAAGATTTTGGAACTAGAAGAATAGGTCCATTGAGTACTAACTGTCTTGGTTCTTTTAGTTGGATGTAATATCTGGTTCCATTTTTTGGTTTTTGTTTTCTTATCACTATGGAGTTTCCTGGTCTTTGTAAAACCTAGGGTTAGTCTTTTGTTTTTCTAGTTTGGTGGTTTCAAGTCCATGTAAAACCTATTTTTGATACTTCTTTGAAGTAGGTTATAGGCTTCACCTATGTACATATTTGTTATATCCTTCTCCCTATGTTTTAGGGTTTTGGGGTCCCTTCAAAACCTATTTTTATCTTAATCTAAAACAATTGATTAAAGATACCACTACCACTCATGATTATTCAAAAGCACTTGAGGAACAACTTCCTACTTCTAATCCTCCCACCATATCTATACCTCCTAAATCTAATTTGTCTTTTAAACCTCATGATGGTTCTTTTAAATCACATTTGAATTATATTGAAGAACTCAACTCTATTGCTTAAAATAGTCCTCTTATGGAGTTGGTTCGCACTTCATCTTATCATCATAAATTTCTTGTGTAAATATTTCAAGAAATTGAAGATCCATCTTGTATAGATGAAGAACCACCTTATATTGATTCTCAACCAACTAATGTTAATACAATTGATAAGATGTGTCCTTATTCTAAGCCTTCCATTTAATTTCTTCAAGAGGACATGATCAATGATGAAATTCTTTTTCACGTTGATCTACTTCTGTCAAAGTATCCATTAATACCACCCCTATCTAAAAATTTCTAGTTGATGATTGTTTTGGTATTAATGTCACATAATTATGGCTTATTCAACAACTTGCCTATAAAAAGGATCATATTAAACAAACCCATATTACTTAAAATGGCTTTGACAAGAATAATCAAAAGCCACTTGAATGCATTTGGCTTCCATTGACCATTGGACTTAAGACTGTTAGAACCAAGTTTATTGTTCTTTCTCTTCCTTTATCCTACAACATTCTTCTTGGTCATCCATGGCCTCATCTGATGAGGGCCATCACCTCTTGTAGAAGGCAATGTATTAAATTATTTAATAATGGAAAATGTTACAAATATAAAGCTAATCCCAACCCATGGAGCATTTAGTTCCCAATCTTAAGCCTCAATATTGAATTCCTATAATTTATAAAATCAATAGTGATCCTTAACCTATATTCATCAACATGAATCCTAATCTTCAATCTAATCTTGTGGATTTTGATGATTATGAGACCAATGTGTTGTAGCACACTTAAAATACTAATAAGATACCTCCATATATTATGGATTTGCTTCCTCCTCTCTTCCCTTGAGATCATATTATTCATAACATGGATGAGATTATTGATTTTACCACTCCATGTAATACTCAAGATCCATATTTACATGAATATGCCTTCACTTGTAATGATTTTGGAGTGGCTAAATTATTATAAAATCTTCTCACCATATCCCCTCATACATTTATCAACATTGGGATTTTAAGTTCTAAAACTGCCCTTGATTTTCAGCCATTTATGATTTCTCCAACATATGATGATAGCTATATCATAGCCCAAGCTCACTCTCAAGACTTGGATGTTAAGCACTATTAATAGATTTTAGACCAAAATCATGCCTTCAATCGAGATGGACATACCATATCTACACATCATGAATTAGATCCTAAGGGTCATGTACCTCCCACCGATTCTCCACTTATCGATACTCCTTGGATGGTATAACAACTTACACCTTCCAAACCTATAGATGATCCTTCATATTCTCTAGCTCATATGGATCCTATCATTTCTTTAGATTCTTCTCCTGTCATTGAGTATATAAACCCTATCATCTCTTCAAATCCATTCTCTTCATCTACTTCTAAAATTACACTAGATGCCAAGGCAACTGATGTCCATCAGATTCATTCTGAATATGATCACTATGGAAATAAAAATGTAGACCTTGGAGTAGATGTTGAATATTATGGTCCTCTTCCTAACTTACCTGGTGATTAAGCTATTCTTGATTTACTTCATGCCCTAAAACATCAAATTCCTCAGTAGCATCATAATCTTAGAAATTGCAAGAATAAAACTCCTTATTTCAATAACTTTTTCGCTAGCATTGATCCTAAAACAAATCCAATTTCAGCGTTTCCTAATGAACCTTACCATTTTTAATATTGAAATGCCATGCTTATCAAAGAAATAACTCCTATAAAATATGGTACCCCATATTATCCTTGACAAATCATAATTTCTCAAGAACTCTCACCAACTGAGCATGATAGCTTTAGCCTTTTCTTTGATAAATATCAAGAGGCATTCACTCAGTCCTACCAAGACATGTTTGGTATTGACCCTAGTATTGTGGTTCATAACATCATCACTTATCCTAATGATAATCCAATGCATCAAAAGCAATGTAAATTCCCACCTAAAGTTACTAATCTATGTCACATTAAATTATTCTAAAATCATTAAATTATATACTTAATTCATTATATTAGATACTAAATTCATTAAATGAGTGAATTATTTTCAATTGGTTTCTAACATTATTCCCATATAGAATAAGGTCACTATGGTCATCCATATTCATATTGATTTTCCCAACATTAATCTTGTTTTTCCTAAGGATAAATTCCCCTTACCTTCAATAGATACCATCATCGATTCCATGGCTGGTTATAAAATGTTATCTCTTAAGGATGGTTTCTCAGGATAAAATCAAATTCATATGATCCCAAGGACCAACATAAGACTACTTTCACCATGAAATTAGGCACTTATTATTAATTCAAAATTCCCTTCAACCTTAAAAATTCTAGATCTACCTACCAAAGTGTTATGACTCACATCTTTCATGATATCATCCATAAAATTGTTGAAAATTATTTGGATAATGTAATTGCTAAATCCAAACATCGTAAGAGCCATCTTTCTAATCTTACTATCACATTTAACCATCTCATTAAAGAAAAATCTAGACTTAATCCTTTTAAATGTGTTTTTGGAGTCAAATCCAAAACATTTATAGGATTCTTAGTTTCTCTTCATGCCATTGATGTTGACCTAGCCAAAATTAATGTTATTATCAACATGCCCATTTTCTCAATCTATTCCTGATATTTGTACTCATTTATGTAAACTTGGGGAAATTAGTTGATTTATTCTTGAAATTTATTATCTTATTTACTCCATCAATTACCTTATCAAGAAAGGTACAAATTTATAATGGATGGATCCATGTCAAAAAGACTTTGATAATATGAAAGATTCATTACTTCATCCACCTACACTTTGTCCACCTTGCAATGATAAACCATTAATTATCTATAATTATTCCACACCTATTTTAGTTGGGGAAATTATTTCCAAATAAGAATATATATGAAGAGATTATGATATTTACTACATTGGCCAAGGCATCATTAATTATGAAACATGTTATACCAAAGTTTAATGTGATTGCCTTGCTATTTATTTTATATCTAAAAAGCTTAATCATTATATGTTATATCAAACTACTTATGTCATCATTCAATATGACCCCATTTCATTATTTATTCTCCAAACCTTTCTTCCTAGAGATTGAATTGGCAAATGGATGATGTTACTTATGGAATTTTATCTCTGCACCATCACTTAAAAATTTGTTAAAGGGCACGTCATAGCTGACCAACTTGTGACAACTCCCATTCTAGCCACTTCTTCACTTCAAGATGATCTTCCTAATGAAAATATCCTTTTCATTTAAGGTCTTAATTAATTTATATCCCTCAAATACTATTTTCATAGCTTTATTATTGATCTTAAAGATAATAATATTAAAGAATCATCCCCTCCCTCTGGTACTACTAAATCAAAGGTAGTTATCAAAGAGCTCATTGAAATTAATGTTGATTTTCATGAAGATACTTGGACCCTCTACTTTGATGGTGTTAAATTCCTTCAATTAGCTTGGGTAGGTTGCATTCTCACTAGTCCTCTTGGTAAGATCAGTCCTTTATATTTTTACTTCACCTTTGATTTCACCATTAATATGGCCAAATATGAAGCTCTTATCTTAGGAATGAGAGTTGTTATTGATCTTGACATCCAGTATCTTCATTGTTTAGGAGATTCTTAGTTCATTTTCAAAAAAGTTAATGGTGATTATCAATGTAAAAGTGAGAAACTTATTACCTATCATCAAATTGAAACCACTCTTGCAAAGGACTTTATCTCTTTCACTATCAAGCCTATTCCTCAAGACAAATATTCCATTCCTAATTCTCTTAGATATTTAGCTTCTCTCTTTCATCCTCATCAAATTCTTTCTAATCCTTCCTTTATTATACAAATCAAAAAATCTCCATCATCTACTCAACCACTTGATTCACTCATCTATCTCATCGAGGTTGTGACTATTAGACAAATCCCTTGGTATCAAGATATCATTTAATACTTAAAACATCAAACTTATCCTTCTGATTTAGATTCTTATGAAAATACATGAATTCATAAACAAGATTTCAAGTATGTATTTTGACATAATAACCTTTACTATCAAAATACCAAAGATACGTTACTTTGTTGTGTTATGTAATATGAGTTTCCTCCTCTACTTAATCAAGCACATGGGGTAATTTTTGGTGTTCACTAGAGTGGACATGTTACAGCATGCAAATGCCTACATCTAGTTTATTTTTAGCCTACTCTTGAAAAGGATGCAATTGAGCATCAACTTCACAATGATCTTATCCATTCACCTCCTATCAAGCTCCAAACTATCAAATCTCCTTAGCCATTTTACACATCAAGATTTGATATTATTGATGAACTTCCACATTCCCAAGATGGGCACATCCTTATCATCACCACTACCAATTACTTTACCAAGTGGGTAGAAGCCATGCCCATTATTAATATTACACATCCTACCATATCCAAGTTCATTATAAACCAAATTATTTACCAATTTGGCATTCTTCATACCATCATTTTAGATAATGGTTGTAATTTCAAAAATAAACAAAGAATTAAAATAAAAAATGTGTTAAATTCCACACTTTCAATATTAGTGGTCTTATCTTTAAATTAGATTATACCCATGACAAAGAAGGCAAATATGCACAAAAATGGTGGGGCCCATATTTAGTTAAAGACATTCTTTGTCCAATCTCTTACTATCTTCAAACTAACAAAGGTTATGTTTTTAAAGAGCCCACCAATGCCTAATTCCTTAAAAAGTAATTTGCCTAAACGTTTCCTTCTTATCATGTTTCCTATCTATATCTTTCTAACATTTTTTTATAGGTTATTAAGCATGGATCTTTTCCTCTATAGTAGTTTCCTTCATTTCACAAACCTTTAGTCCTCCCTTTGGTCTTTTGGTTTCTTGATGTACCATAGTCTTCTTTCTTCCTTATCTTCTTGAATTTTCTCTTATTTTTTGCACCCCTTGGGTTTCTCTTTTATGAGTTTGTTTGTAATACCATGGATAAGACCCAACATAACTCATAAAACAACCATATTTTAAAACACTTCTTTTTATTTTTGTTGCTTGTAAATGTTGTTTTGGCATCCTTTGAGTTTTTATTTATGAGTTTCTTTGTAATAAGGCTCGCTCATTTTTCTTTTTCTTGCTTATTAACACCCTCGTGGGTCTCCCTTTTATGATTTGATTTGTAAGACCATGGATAAGACCCAACCCTCCTCATAAAATTACCATTATTTTAATGTTATTGATCCTTATTCTCAACTTTAGCTTTTACTTATTTTTCTAGATGTAATCTACCCAACAATATATGTTCACATATTTTCCTCCTTTTCCCTCTTTCTTATGATAAGGAATCACACTTTACTATCATTGCATCCTTCCTTTTTCCCTTTGGCTCATTTTTTTTTCAATTTGAAGTAATAAAAATTGTTTCATGTGTCATTCCTCTTGATTTCCCCTTTCTTTCATGTCCACATTAGATAAAATAAGGTCAACATCAAGATAGTACTTTTATTTCACCTAGATTTATGAGACTCTTAAACCCCACGCTCTTTAAAGTTATCTCTTTGCTACCTTGTCCCACATTTTAAAATGAATTTAATATTTATCACCCATGTTTGGTCTTCCAAATATGTAAGGAGGAATCTTTAAAAAACCATCAAAATAAAGTTAAAATCCAAATCATTTGAACAAAAGGTAATGATATTTAAAAAGGTAACATACAAATCTCAAAATTCAAATTCACACCAAAAGATGTGATTACAAGCACATCTCCTATCTCCAATAGAATCTCAAACTACATAGTTGGCTTCACATAGATTCAAAGTCCTTTGGGGTGTGGTAATTTAGTATATTGGAATAGGGGAATTCAAAAAACTCTATGGTGATACCTACTTTCTTATGCAAGTACCCAGTCTTCATAGTAGACTGATGGCTCTGTAAGGGGTCTTAAAGAGTGGGGAACACATCTCAAAGAGGTAGTTCCATTTTAATTTTCATGAATATAACCTTGATGGGATAATTTATATACTCCGTTTTTTTACCCAATACTTGCATTGCTAAGATAAGTTCTTTAGAGTCTTTAAGGTCAAAAGTCTTCTTATTTTGACAAACCAAATTTGAGTTTCTTGATTTTGATAAAGAGTTATCTATACCTTGGTTTTTCCTTCATTGTCCTCTCCACCCATTTCATTTCCCCCCCTTGATAGACAAATTATGATTCCAAATTTATTTTCCCTCTTCTTTAAATTCCTTCTTGACCGATAGAAAACATTCTAACAGTACTTTGTTTTAGTTTTATCTATCTTTAGAGAAAAATGACATGTTTGAGAAACTATGGATCATTTTATTTATAATATCACTTTAAATTTACTAATATTAATTTACTTTCCTTTTACCATTTATCATGATTTTACTATCTTACTATTATGGACACCTGAGTTTGTACCCTTTTTCCATTGTTGAGTGAGATGTGGATTGTTACTACTCACTCATCAATGTTGTTTTCCATTTTATTCATCCTTTTTCCATTGATGATTGAGATGTGGATTATTACTACTCATTGATCAATGTTATTTTACCATTTTTTCTTTCTAGTTAGTCTTTTTACCATATATTTTGTTCATCTTATTTTACATGTATCCTTGGTTTGATTTGGTGAGTTTACCTTTCTTAATTTTGGATAGATTATTTGAGTTTTTTAATATTTAGTAGCCTTAGATTTTTAGTTACCTGATTTACTCAATTTTTTTTGACATGGTCATTTGGTCTAACATAGAACCTATCACCCTAGCTTGCCAAATTTCCCAAGTATGTCTCATCCTCATAACACTAGATATCTTGGTTTTTCTTGAATTTGTTTGTTTTTGCTCCTTAGTTTTAAATTATTGGGTTTTTCAAAAGTCGTCTATGCACCTTACATAATAAAAACTAACAAAACAATATATAACCATCTTGTGATAAAAGGTGAGTCAAGGTATGCATTACATTTACTTTTTAGTTATTTACTTTTTAGATTAGTTTCCCTTTCAGTCATTTCATTTTCATTATTTTATGAGTTTAAAATACAAATTTTTTAATCATCATCATTATGTGTGTCCTTATATTCTTTATCGAAGCACCATCCCCTTTTATACCTTTGTGACACATGATGATCTTCAAGTTGGTCATATGTATACACATAATACTTTCACACTTTTATTGATTACTAATTCTTTACATCTTGTAGGAACCAATCAAGACTCAATCTCTCTAAGTGCATAGCCTAAAGGGTGCACCAAGAAAGGGGTGGGTGGACCTTTAGTGCTTTTTAGGATTTTTGTCCCTTTTTGCCACATTATTACTAGTCCAACTAGTTCTTAAAACCTTTCCCTAAGATGTTTCTCCTCCATTTCATAGTCTTTTAGTATTTTCCCTCTTTCTATCCTTTTATTCCTTGCTTGACACCCTTTTAACCTATTCCGCATACTAGGTCAACCTAGTTGACCTAGTATTATTTATGGACACTTTCTCTCTTTTGATTTATTAGCTTCCTAATTGACCAAACACAGACCTAGTGAGTTAGCCCAAAAACATGCTAGGTTGATCGGGTCAACCTAGAACAACCAATTTTACTGAATTATTTTAGGGTAAGTTTCACCTATAAATATAATTTCATTTTGGTCATTATTGATATATGCAATCAAGAGTTATTATTATCTCATGTTTCTTCACAATCTACTCATCCACCATTCTACTTGAGGAGACTTAGCTAAGGTTTCTTATTTTGGATAATTTAATCTTGTGGATAGGTCTTAGATGATTTGGCATAATAAAGTGATCCTTAGAAACCACAACCTATTTCAAATCCCCTTTGGCCAAGGGAGAGATTGAGTCTCGATGCGTTCAAATTTAGGTAAGTATATTCTACTTTGTTCTCCTCTCTTTTAGTAGATAGAATTAGCATAAGTGTTGTCTTGAATAAATATTACTCTTCAAATTCTATGTATTAGGGTGTTACTCATACTTACTTTATTTAAATATCCATAGACATGTTTTTATTTCTTTGCTTTACTAACCCCCACTTTGTGCCACAAGTTTTGGTGCAAAATATATTAGATTTGCTTTTCTTGTTATTAGATTAGGGAAATATTAAATCATAGGATTCTTTTAGGGTTATTATGTGATTGTTTTAGAATATATAATTTGGAACCCTATGTCACATAGTGTGTTATGACAAGTGATCACCTAATTGGTTATAGTAGATCCTCATATTGTTCATGCTCCTATTTAATAATTGTATGCCCCCAATCAAAAGTGTAGGTTTGATTTATCCCATTTGATCTAGGATTGATTTATGGATATGATGCATTTTTTATTGCATACATAATCTAGTGTGAAATTGACTCAGATTATGTCTATATTAATAATGTGAATAATAAAATCAAGATTGAATTCAATCTAAGAGTACTGGTATTAATCTAATCATGTGTAAATCATGTGTTATGAACATGCCCTAGATTCTTATAACTATGTATACAGATTCTGGACTGAGTTACAGTAATTTGTATTTAAGCATATCAAAGACCAAAATGGGAGTGATTATGCTATTCATGATTCCCCCAATCTGATAAAACTTGTATGATTATGTGTAAAATTAAGAATAAACTGAACATAACTGATAATTTGTGATTGATAATGTGAAAACCAAAACTATAACTATTGAATCTTTCTGGTAAATCTAGATTTTACTATTTATATGGATAATGGATAATAGTGTGGTCCCTTAGATAGTAACACACTACATTAGTGTCCTTTGTTCCATGATCATGTCATATGATTTTTTTTCCAAAATGAAACTAATTTATCTTACTATTTTCCACTATGTTTTACTAATTTTGAGCTCTATAATATATGCCTACATGCTAAAAATTATGTTCTAAGTGCAATCAAATGGAATTATTTTTATGAAAAACCCTTTTTAATTCCCTCTCTTTTGAGGAGAGTTGTTTATATTTTTGAATAACTATCCTTAAAATAAAATCTTTGCATCTTATGTGTTATACTAAAAATATATGATATATGCAAGATAAACCAATATGATTTGTATAAATGACATCAAAATGTAAAATAATTTGGTATGTATGATGTATTTTATATTTAGCATTCACATGTTCATAAATATAGATAAAACAATATAAGTGTGTATATAGACAAAAAAATATGAGTAACTACCTAGGGGTATGGGGCATGGTGTCCATCAAATCACCCAAGGAGAAAGTGGCTATGCATGAGGTCCCTCATGGCATTGGAATCCAGTTATGAGTGTAACAATCAAGAGACAAGTTTCATGGCCATGATGCATACAATAAATCATTCATACAAACACATGAGGCACACAAAGTAGCCTAAGGGGGCGAAATATAAGGGAAGTGGGCACATGTCACTAAGTCTAAGAAAGACTAAACATATAAGGACATGTTCAAATGTCCAAATTCACATACAAAAAGAAAGATTGTCTTAGAGCCACATGAAAGTACAAGTTCAAATTTCCACATACACAATCAAGAAAGCACACATAAGGACATGATAACATGCCCAAAGCATACACACAATGAAAGGAATTAACATAGAGTTGTAAAACAATGGCATATTTAAACACCCTCAAATAGATGCAAAAGCAATAAGATCTAAAATAGTAAATATAGAAAATAAAGTATCCATAAACATGTCATAAAACTTTGTATAAGATCAAATATATACATAAGTTATCTCTATAGTAGTAGTAATTATTAAAAAAATGTGTAGTATAGGATGATCAATATTAATATATATGCAATGTGAAATCTATGATATAGAGTATAAAAATACATAACCTAGAGAATTGGAAACTATGTATTGGTTGCCCCCAACAGGTGAATGTATCAATGCTAAATTAGTGGGTATGTTTTGAGGACCTTAGTCTAGTAATAATATATAAACATTCAAAAAGAACAAGTGAATCATGTATGTATGATAAAACCAACTATACTAATATAGATAACATATGTAGTCCCTAGCAAATAAAAGGGATGTAAACATAGAGATGCATACAATATAATTTTTTTATTTTTTGAGAAATATTTTAATGTTTTTAATGTGTTAAGTTGTTATTGTGATTTTTAAGTATAAGATGTGTAAAAATAGCATGAAAATGAAACTAGGTACAAGGAACAAGGTAAAGGAAACTATGTACAATGAAAATGCGTTTAAGTAAAATTTTGTACAAGTAGGATGAAAATGAGTGAAACTATGTACAAGGAGAGTGATATGGGTAAGAACATGTGTGAAAGTAAGGAATGGTGTTATAATCCCAACATGTCATCAATGGGATGCCTCTATGTAATGTAGTGGTATATTAACTTCTTGAATGATTTTTATCATAATAATCTAGGTTTTTTCAATCATCATCTTCATTTTGATTAGCAACATCTAGATTATTTATTCAGATATTTCCATATGAAACTATATATATTATAGGTATAGCTTAATTTTAAGACTCTATTTTTAGAAACCCTCTTTGAATGGTTATTTTCTTATCTTAAATCTAAATGTACATCTTAATTTCTTAATCTTTTTGTAACATTACCTATGTATCTAGATATTTTTCCTTGATAAACTATATCTATGAATGATTTGACTTAATATATTACATAAATCCCAATCCTTGTTGACCAACATTATCAACTGCTAGAATAGGAGTAGTGATGCCTTTCGCATGTTTTCCCAACTCTTGACCTTGATAAGGAAATTTTTGTAGATATTTTTGACCAAAACCATACTATTTTGAAAATAGGACCTCATTTTGGAGAGGTATATTCATATCCTTTACTATCCTTACATGTTATTTTTGTATTATTTCTTACTCTAATTTTGATTTGTGAACCTTTTATTATTTTGAGTTATGAATTGGTAACCACTTTTGTATTACTTCTATATTTGGAACTTTTTTAATATGTTCATGTATCTCTATGGATTAGTTAAATTATTTATCTTGTATAGGTTAATCATTATCAATGATGTATTGTATATGGGTTTTTAATTCCAAACATGAATATGTGTGATGAACATGCATTCTATGGTATACACAATAATATTTGGATCTCCTCACGAGATATAGAGGAGGCAGGTTGATCAACTTATCTTTAATAATTTACCTTAAAATCTCACTTAATATTCAATTTGATCTTTGATTACTCTATGAATCACTATTTGTAGATGCACTTTATTGTAATTTCTTGTTTTGATATGTAACATTCATTTACACAAATTTACTAGATGAAAATGCATCTACATGATTGACACTAGTGTGACTTGGATTATTTTTTTGTAATATAATGTTCCAATACTATAAAATTTGCATGTAATATCTGAATTTAATTTTATAATTCTGAAATTAGTTTGCTCATACTGATAATTTCAACCCTTAGAGTCCCACAAGTGTAAACCCTTGTTGCTTTTGATTGAACATGTAAGCACACATCCTGAATGGGAGATATGGGAAGGGAAAGATTTAAAGGATGGATAGGATAAGTATAGACATTTTAAATAGTATTATAGGTTATCTCACCTCTTAGAGGAGTGATTTCATATAACTATTTAGATGGAAAGTAGTTATCACCCTCTTGGAGATGAAGAGGAAAACAATCCTATTTATCCATGAAATTTAGAAATGAAACTTAGAATATTAATACTAGGGTAGAATATGTTAGGTCTAAAAACCCTATCTTAACCACTAAAAATAGGAAACAAAAGGATAGAAACCCTGATAACATCTAGGACTAGTTTTTTTCACTATTTGAAGTAAGTCAAGTTTACTAAATGATATAACTTTTAAGAGGATTATGGAGTTTAAAACCCCAAATTTTAATGGGTTGGAACCATAAATCAAGGAATAAATATGTAATAAATATAACCACTATTATTTTACAATAATTGACCTAATTTGATTATTCTAAAAATAACAATGAATTATCCAAAGATATACTTAGTTCAAAACCATCTGAGATGAATGAAAGGCTAAAAACTAGTAAAAGAGCTACTTATAGTGTCACACATTTTAAATAGGTCTTAGAATTATTACCAGATATTAGTGTGGTCCTTTCAATAGTAGTGCACTATTGTAGTGTCTTTAGGGACACAACAATGTCCTTTTGTAGATGACACTATGAACTTATATATATACCTTCACTTGAGTTTCAGACACATGTGTTGATGTGGATCAATATTTATTCACTATTTTTTACTTGATTTGATTGATTTTGGATGTAAAACCCTAGACCTATATTTTGTTAGGATATTTGGGGAACATAAGTATAAAAATTATAATGTTAGATGGATAGGCTAGACACGATCTCAACACCCCACTTTTTTGAGATATTCCTACATAACAATACCTCAAGAGGGTATAAATCACAATGTAGTTATCTCAATATAAGTTTTGGTGTAAGTGCAAGTGAATGCTAGTATGAGTATCGACTTGAGTGCTTTGAGCATGACTTGAGACTAGAAATTGGAGTAATCTAATCTTAGGGTTTTTGTAAATGGTTGTATATAGAATTAGGGTTGAATAGTGATTAATGACCTTGATTTTAAAAACTTGTTTTTGAGCATATTTGTTTGTATTGGCATCTAATCTCCAAATAGTGGGTAAAGAGATAAAAGTGGTGTATATATACTAATATAGCTAGTTTTAGGATTTGGAATAGGTATAGGCCAACACTAAGGTGTCTTAAGAAATGGAAATATGGTTTTTGCAGGAAAAAATATGTAAAGGCAATTATCATGGTACCTTGGTCACTCCTACAATTTTCTAGTGTCCAAATGGTTGCACTACTATCCATATGACATCATCTAGTTCACTATGGGCCTGAATACCTAGAAGATGGTCTGAGACTATTTTTGGTACATTTATGGATAGTTTAGACCCAAAAAAAAGATGGATAAGGATTGAAAGAAGCCATAAGATAGGTATTGGTCTAATATAGGGATAAGGTGGTCTACAATAACCTCATTATACTAAAGTGACATTCTATATGACTATACATAACATGCTTTCCCCATGGACATTCCTAATGATTTTCCTCATGTCATAATATTATGCCACATGGGCATTCAAAAGAATATACCAAACATTAGGTTTTACAAAAATTACATCCTTTCACCAATATATGATTAAAAAAATTATGAAATATCATGTAGATGCAATGATCTAAATTAGTCAATCGGTAATCAAGACAAAACAAAAAGTCACATAAACACATTAATAACCTATTTTTAGTTGATGTAAGATTACATGAACCCTTGGATGCTCTTATGTTAGACACTTGAGGTTTTTAAAATGTGATCTATGGCTCATATATATATATATATATATATATATATATATATATATTGGATAAGTGGTAAAACCACTCTTTTGACCATGAAGCATAATTTCCATGGTGTCTCCTTGAAACACACCACATAATTTAATTTTTTATCACTATTTATCCTCCACTTACAACTCCTTGTTTTTAAATTTATCATCTTCAAGTTTCATCTATTATTTATTTCCCTTATTTTGTGATTAGACGCACCATAGTTTCTCTCCTTTATGTTATTAAACCCAATATAGTCCTTCCTCCTCCAACAAAATCATATTCATCTTTATTTACACGTGTTTGTGGGATAAAACCCACCTTCAACTTACCACATCAATAGAGATGTTGGTTCTTGCATATTAATCTCCTTTATAAGATTGAACCCACTACTAATAGACCACATTCTCATTAATCCTTCTTATATTTGTTTCTTCATTGTACAACATGTTATTGGATCCTTCCTCATGTCACTATTCACTTTTTTGGTTCCTGTATCATGGCTTCCATCTCTTCTTTCATCACCAATATCATCACATTATAATCAACATACATTTGAGCATCCAAATGATAAAACATAGTCTATATTGTCACCTCAAGGATAGTCTTTACCTTATCATCACACATTTTCCACATTGATATTTTAAGAAACTTCTTTATCTTTGCTACAAAATCCTCTTCTTCACCACATACTCTAGTTCATATAAAAAATAAATTGATTCTCTTCACATTCGATGAGCTTAATAAACTCACTTTATTCACGTTGGAATCCCTATTTAAATCCCTCCTTTCTCCTCATCTCTAAACCTTCAACATAATTCTCTTCATAAATGTATTAGTTGATAAAAAACTCAATTTTCAATTCATCATCTTCATTTCTCTTCTTATTTATATCAACTCTTGGTTGATTATACTCTTCTTATTTTACCACAACCACACCATGTTAATATAAATTTTAACTGTCCTTATCCATATGATGAGAAGGCACACATTGACTCATAATAGCATATTATCAAATACTTATATATTTTTAAGCCACATGTGAAATAATTATTTTAGTCTTCATTCTTCCTAGTAAAAATGATTCCACCATCTCAATCTCATTACTTGTCTCTATGCCACATGACTGACATTTTTCATATCTCCTTGTCAAAATTATCTTTAGACCAACCTATATCACCAAATTATGAAAATTTCCATCCAAAATTATACTAAATTCTAATCTACATCTTTATCTATCAACCATTTTCTTTATGAAAATTTTTTCTTCTTACCAATCTCTTTCACTTGATTTTGTGAGATTCTTTTCTTCTAACTCTAGATGTTACAAATTAACTTCATCTTCTATACTCTCTTGAGAAAAATATTATTCCCAAACTTTCCAACTCTATATTATCTCCATTATTAATTAAATATAATAATATATTATCATTACATCATTACTAACTAAATCTTCAACCATTTCTACCATACTCTCTGCTTGTTCTACTTCTTCACTTTGATTCTCACATAAATAATTATGTTAGACTAAACCATAATTTATCCTTTTATTTGTCATATTCTCCATTGATGTACCTCTAGATTAAAAAAATAATAATTAATGTTGGTTATTTTTAAATGATGTCATGGCTATGTCACATAGGTGTTCTGGTGATTGGATGATGTGCCTTGATAGTCTAGGTGACAATGACAATGTGTGCAATGTGTTTGTCCTAGTGTGATTGAAGGAGGCTTGGTTTATATTCAATTTTGGCCTAGATAGAGATGATAATAGATTATTATGGATTATTTATCATGTGAAAGGGGTATTATAAGTGTTTTTATATTCTTGGAGAGCTTGTGTGAATAAGTGGAATTCATTTGATAGTCCATAGTTTTCATCTAGATAATCTGGGTCTAATAGTAGAAAATTTGAGTAGGTAATTTATTGACATCACCATTACCACTTGTAGATGATTCATGGGGAGTTATTCATATGGTTGTGATCAAATTAGTCCCTAGTTATTATGTACTAAATCTTAGGTCATGCACCTAAATGTAGTCAAATATATATGGATACAAAGTTTGGCTCTCAAGCATTTTTGATAGTGTTTTCTATATTCAAATAGAGCTAAGTAAGCATGTTGATGATGTTAAAATTTACATGCATGGAGGTTTCAAGATGAAATGGTCACATTTATTTTTTAATTATTGTGCCTAGTTATTATGTGATAAATATTAGGTCATTCATCTAATCATAACAAAAGATATGCAAATGTAAAGTTGGGCTCTTAGGTAATTTGACATTTTCTTCCCATGGCCAAATTTGTATGAGGCAAGAAAGAGATGAGTAAGCAATTTGGTGATGGAATATCTCACATGTCTTTATATTTCAAAAAAATATTATCATAGGAGTATATTTAATTTTGAGCCTAGTTATTTTCCGTAAACTTTAGATCATGTACTGAAGCACATCCAAAGATATACATGTGCAATGTCAGCCTTCCAAACAAGTTTTTGACATAGTTGGATTTGTGGTAGAATAATCTAAAGATCATTTTAAAGTCATTATTTCACATAAATATGAGGGTTTTAGGATTTTTTTCATATGGTTGGATTATCCTATGTGAGGATATCATATGGTTTAAATTTGAGATCATGCGAGTGATCAAGGTAAAAGTTAATGAGCTTCAAAGTTGGCTTCTCAGACAGATTGCGATGGTCCCCATACTTAGTCTATTTTTCACTAGTTAGAGATTAGGAACAAATTAATATCCAATAATTCATGATAGATTGTACTATTTTGATCTAGCAATGCATGTTGAGTGATATGGTAATAAGTGCATGATGTTTAATAGTTAAAGTGCTCAGAAGGCACACGAGGGTGTCAAGTGTCATGATCATAGGAGTTATAAGAAAGATCAAATGGTGATAAATATAAGATAAAGAAATAATTGATTTAAAAAATTTGATAAAAAACATTGTGTCAATTTTTATAGATTTCATGATATGAGGTAAATAGTTAGATGTTTAACTATGACTATTTACATTTGAATATTTGAATTTAATAAAGGGAAAAACCAGTTTGTGGATCTTGTACCATATCTTTTGATCCATGAAAAATTTGCTCACGGTGTAAAAAAAAGTGGTAGAGGACCCAAAGGCACATATTTAAATATAAATTTTAAGGTCTTATTGTTAGTATAGTCAAAATTATGAAGGTCTAAAGTTGATTGTGTGTTCAATTGTGTTCTACAAGTGACTTGACAAGGATGTTTGATCTTGTGTTGATGTTGTTTTGATGTTTAATGATGAATTAACTATTGGATAATGTTATATAATCCATGAGGATTATATTATGAAGGATTGAACAATTGTATGTAGTATGAATAAATGATTATAAGGTGACTGTGTGTTCACTCATAATGTCTATCTATAAGGATAGTTGTTTGAGCAAATTATGTTTAAGAGAGAGGGTATTGTGATGGTGATGGGCTCTTAAGGAGGACATATAGTAAGCATTTTTGTGATGTAATATGTTTCACATGTGTAAATTTAAAAATAATATAATCATATGGGTTTGTTTAGTTTTGAGCCTAGTTGATTTGCACTAAATTTTAGATCATATGCTGAAATTCATCAAATGATATGCTTGTGTAAATTTGGCCTTCTAGACAAGTTTTTGACATTGTAGTCTCTGTGGTAGAAAAATATGAGTGAAAATTTTAATGTCACTATTTATCACATGTGTGAGGGTTTAAGGAGTAGTTTGGCACATGGTTGCATTATCTTATGTGAGGATATCATATGCTCAAAATTTGAGATCATGTGAGTGAGCGAGGTAAAAGCTATTAATGTTCAAAGTTGTATTCTCAAATAGATTACAATGGTCCCCATACTTAGTATATTTTAATCAAGTTAAAGATAAGGACCAAATAATGATCTAATAGTTTACAGGTGATTGTATAGTTTTGATCTAACAATGCATGTTCAGAAAGATGGTAAGAAGTGCATGATGTTTAACAATTAAAGTAACTAGTGGGCATGCAAGGGTAACAAGTGTCATGATCATGGGGGTTATGAGCAAGATCAAATGGTGAGCAATATAAAATAAATATTTGATTTATCTATATAAATTGATAGATCATGTTGAGTCAAATTTTCCCTATTACATGAGATGAGGTCAACTGTTAGATGTTTAATAGTGATCATTTACATTTGAATATTTGAATTTAATAAAGGGAAAAACCTATTTATGGTTTTGGGACCGTATCTTTTGATCCAAGATGAATTTCATCATGGTGTAAAAAAAATTGGTATAGGACTCCAAATAACATATGTAAATAAGAATTTTAATGTCTAATTATTCATACAATCAAAATTATGAAGGTCTAAAGTTGACTATGTGTTCAACTATGTTCTTCAAGTGACCTGAGAAGGATGTTCGAGCTTCAGTTGAAGTTTTTTTATGTTTAATGATGGATTAGATATTGAATCATGTTTTATAATACATGAGGATGGTATATATACATTATGAAGGATTAACCAATTTTATTTAGTATGAAAAAAGGATTAGAAGGTGACTTTGTGTTCACTCATAATGACTATGTGTACAAAGAGTGTTTAAGAAAATTATGTTTAAGCAAAAGGGTATTTTGATGATTACTAGCACTTAAGGAGGAGCTATAAATCATTTTTAATTGGTACATGTAATTGGAAAGTATTATTGTGTTCATAGTTTTCTTGAAGAAGTGTTAAAGAGCTGAATGGGTCTCCATATGACCTAAAAGTGACTTAGGCCTATTTGAAAGTGGATTATGGTTAAATGTAACCCATATGAGATGAATTAAGGGTAAAGGCATGTTTTTTGGCTGATAAGGAAACATTTTTGATATATATATATATATATATAGTGAAACTAAATGTGTTGTTTTCTAGACTTGTTAAGGAGACTAGTGCAAGGTACATGTGAGAATTGTGGAGCGAAGGATAGGTAGAGTGCCCAATTGATGAAATAATGTGAAAATTATATTAATGAATTTGTGTATGACATTTAGGTCATATTTTTGATGTCAAAAAATTTATCTTGTAGTTTGAGGATATACAAAGAGGTCTAAGTGTGCATATGAGGATAGTTTGAGTTAAGAAAGAGAGAGAATGTGGCATACATATGTGATAGATCTATATGAGATAGATGGAAAGTTTGTGAAGGGTTTATATAAAGAGAGATCCATCATCAAGTGTTTAAGACATCAATTCCAAGGTAGAGGTGTTTAAGGAGGGTCTAAAGGACCTAATCTTCATTAGGGTAAATTTATCCTTATGAAATAGGTATTTCACTTAAGGCTTTTAGTTAGGAGGACATGATCAAGGTTTGTTGGTCTAAAGGAGTTGACTAGTCTCTTGTTTGTAATTTTGTATAGGAAAATATTCCATGTCTTGTAGGCTTGAGATTGGGTTTTATTCCCCATGAAGATTTCCCATAGGAAATATGTTTTATGTGTTTGATCTTGTGTATGCATTGATTGGATGAGCTCTATTTTTTATGTTACTTGATCAAGTTGATATGTGTTAATTGTATAACAGTTTGAAAGGACTAAAATTGAAATTTAAATATCTAGGCTCACTAATTTATCCCCCTTCTCAATGATTTTACCTCTAATAATTGGTATCATAGCAAGTCCTTTAGTAAAGGCTTGACAACTTGAAGGTGATCTAAGGTACAATATGGGTAGTCATCAAGGAGGTTTGTCTACTAAGCAAGCACTGATGTTTAATGGATCCAATTATGTATATTTAGTGCCAAGATGAGGACATACATTATGTCCCTAGGTTTTAATGTATGACAATCTGTTGTGGATGGTTATTTTGCTCCTATTATTCCTCCATCTAGTACTCTAGAAAAAAAGTTATTTGAGAACAATTACAAGGTAATAAATGCTATTACTTGTGGTATTTTAGAGACTAAATACACCAAGATAATCCATTGTAAATATACTAAAGAGGTATTGGAAAAAATGTAGATTATTTATGAAGGAGATTCAAAGGTTAAGATTGCTAAGTTGTAGACTCATAAAATGCAATTTGAAAGTCTCAATATGAATGAAGAAGATTCTTTGGCATCCTTTTTGTAGAGAGTTGATGAGATTGTGAACATCATCAGAGGTCTTGGAGAGAACCTTGAAGAGGTTACTATTTTTCAAAAGGTATTAAGGTTTATATCCCCCAAGTTTGATCTAAAAGTATATACTATAAAATAAATTCATGTTATTACTTAGTTCAAGATGGATCAATTGCATGGCACCCTTATTGCCTATGAGATCAGGAAAAATGATGATATACCACCAAAGAAGGAAGTAAATTTTAAGACTAAAATGAAGACAAAGAATAAGTTCCAATGTAATAAATCCAAAGAGAATGATATTTATGATATAGGTGAGGATGAATTAATTTATTTAATTTAAATTAAATTGAGAAGAGGTTTAGGCAAGTATAAAGGTAAACTACCCCTAAAATGATTTAATTATGGTGAGATAGGACATTTTGATAATAATTTCCCTCATAAGTATAATAAGGATGATGATGAAGATCATGATCAAGGTCTTGATTATGGCAATAGATCATTTAGGTTAGATAAAATCAAAAAGGGATTCAGAAGGTTTTAAAATAACAAAAATTAGTTCAAGGACAAGAAGAGTCTCTACACTAAATAATATTTTAGGTCATCAGATGAGAGTGAATACAATGAATCAGAGTATAATCATGAAGATGATAGTCTTGTTGAAGATGAATCCTTATTCATGGCTTAAGAAGGTAGTTGATCAAATCATAAGGAGTCTACTTGGAGTGATTCAAATGATGATGAAGATGAGGTGGACTATGAGACTATTTTGAAAAATGCTCTTGAAGAACTAAACATTAAGAAGAAGGTTAACAAGAATATGAAGTCTCAACTCAAAGACTATGAAGATCAATTTAGTGTATTTGAGGCAAGAATGAACGAATATGTCAAGGATCATGAATATATGGTCAATCATCTTAGTTGTCAATTATAAATCTTATCTACAAGTGTAAAGGATAAAGAAGATGAATGTTTAAGGTATGATTATGGGATTATGTCTTTGAAATATGAGTTAGAGAAGTATACAATCAAGGTGAAATAATTTGTCAAGTTTTATAAAATTTCTAATGATCTAGATGATCTCATAAGGATTCAAAAGTTGGTTAGTGATACATATGGATTGAGTTTTAATGAAGATCCCAAATTTGCTTCTCAAGTTGACATAGATGTTAATGAGAGAAATTTGGATCAGCCTTCGAAGACAAAACATTAGATAAATAATGAAGGTGGTAGAAAAATGAATATAAATTAGATTAGATATACAAATTCCATAAGGTATGAAATTTTTAATGGTTATTATTACACATGTAATCAATTTGGTCATAGGGATAGAGAATGCAAGAGACCTGTTAGAAATCAATTTGCTTGGAGCTATGATGGGGGTAATTAGTCAAAAAAAGTAAGCAAGGTTGAGTGATTCAACTGTTATGATGTGGGAAACTTTGAAAACCATCATACAAATAAGGTAAGACAAGCTAAATTTCCATCAAGGAGTATGGTATGCTAAAATTGTGAAGAGAGAGGTCACATTACTAGATTATCTAAGTAAAGGTCTACAAATCATAATAAGTTTAATTAGGCTCCAAGACTAAAATAAATAAGACAAGTTAAATCATGGAAACCAAAGGTGGTGGTATATGTGAGTCATTATGAGACTGTATGTCCAATTAGTCTATTTTCTATGGTGGAAAATGCTTCAAAAGGTGAAGAGTTCCAAGAGCTCTCATTGACTACTCATGTTGTGATGGAGAAGACCAAGGTACTAGTTAAGGCTAGTCTTGATATGTGTATGGATATAGGTGAAAATCCTATTTTTGTTGATAAATCCTCATGTAAAGAACATCAATTCATAGTGCTTAGTGATGGGGTTCTAAGCTACAAGGTTGTTTCTTCAAAATAAAGGTTATGTCAAGATTCCATAATTGCTCCATGTTTTATCAATTCTATCTTTAAAGAGAAGGAAAGTGATATAGAAAAGGAACCAATTGTCATATTTTAGACTAAAGAGAAGAATAAGAGAAATAAGTCTTATATCTATAAGAGGATTCTAGTGGTTACTAAGGAGATTTGGCCCACTCCTAGTTTTAGTTTATTTTAGAACATTATGGTTTAGAGGATGTCTCTATCTATGCTTCTTAAGAGAATAATTTTACTGGAGAAGAAATTATTGTTTTGGTGTTCTTTAGATAATCCTTTAAGGATAGAAATGAGTTCTTTTAGTTGGAGCAAGTTTATCTAGGTGGAAGATATGTTGTGGTGATGTTAGAGTGATGTCATAGTTATATATGGTCAGTCTGTAGGGTCAAATTAAAGGTTTTCAATTAGAAAAAGAGAATTTGTGATTTTTTAAGTTGATATTTTTTCATATAAAGGTATGCTTACCTTATTTTAGCATGATATATTTGGTTTTGTGGTCTAAAGGTATGTTGAAGTCAAATTGGAGATTTTTGTTTACTCCCAGGTTTCCTAGTTTGTGCTTAAGAATAGATAGGTCCAAAAATGGGTTATAGAAGGTCAAGATTCCAAATGGTTTGGAAGATAAAATATTGGTATAAAAATGTGTAATGGTTTTCTCTAGGTGTAAAAAAAATTTTACATGTGGATGTTGACCAAAAGGAGGTTTGTTGACTCTATTTATTTTGAGATTTTAGGGATTTTGGCTATACTAGAAAGTGGCTTGCCTTATGACTTAAGGTATAAGGAATATTAATAGGATGAATGGGACAAATGGGTTGTCAAATAAATCTTCATAGAGATTTAAAGGTTTGTGGTTTTCAAATTATTCATGTATTTGTCAAGATGGAGGCCTAATTGGCTAGTAGGTTTGTGAAGGAAGTATATTTTAGAGTATGAGATAGTTATTTAAAATAGGTATACTTGAGGGAAAATATGAGATTGACCTAGATATGATTTTTCAAGTCGTGAAGATGTGTCTACTAAAAGTTTTAGGCTCTACAAGTTTTAGGTAGGGTAATAAGGAGTCTAAACAAGCCTAGTCTTGAAGATGTGCTTTTTGTTTAGTTTTTAAAAAAGGGAAAGGCATGTGTATTTCAAGGTGTCTTTATCTTTTTTAATTACATGTTTCATATTTGATGTGTGGCATGAAGTTTTGTTGATTATCCTTGAGGTGGTTTGAAAAAGAAGGCTAGTAAGCCTGTATGGTGGTTCTTCATGGTGTATGAAGATCTGAAGATGATGAAAAGGTGAAATGGATTATAAATATTATGGGGAGTCCCTATTAGATTTTAATTATTTATTTATATTATATTTCATTTATTTTGTGTGTTCTTTATTCATTAGTTGCAGTGCTTGATTGAAGAGAGTGTTGGCATTGAGCAAGAGGAAGTTGTCAAGACAAAAAGAGGTAGGCTAAAGGTAAGTGGGGGTTTGTAAAATATTTATAAGATGTTTATTTACTATTTATGGTATTTTCAGGTCCTTAGGATCATTTTGTGCCCAGTTTGTCATTGTGTCAAAGGGGGAGAAAGTTCCTATTATGAGAGTGATTGAAGAGAGAAAAGGTGAGTTGAATGATGTTTTTGACATCAATGACAAAGGGGGAGATTGTTGGATAGTTTTAAATTATGTCATGGTGATGTCATAGATGTTTCTTGGTTAATGTATGAAGTTCCCTGATAGTCTAAGTGAAAATGACAAAATGTGCAATGTGTTTATCCTAGTATGATTGAAGGAGGCTTGGTTGATCTTTAATTTTGGCATGGCTAGATATGTTAGAGGATGAGTATGGATTATGGATCATGTGAAAAGGTTCATATAAGAGGTTTTATATTATTATAGATAATATTTTAATATTTAATATTTAATTTTTATTCCATAGTTTTCATCTAGATAGTTTGGGTCTAGTGGTAGAAAATTTGAGTAGGCATTATACTGACATCACCATTACCATGTGTGGATGAGTCAAGGGGAGTTAGTCATATGTTTATGATAAAATTATTACCTTATTTTTATTTTATAAATATTATGTCATGTACCTAAACAAAATCAAATATATGTAGGTGAAAATTTGGGTTATCAGGCATTTTTTATAATGTTTTCTATGTTCAAATAGAGCTGAATAGGCATGTTGATGATGTCAGCATTTGCATGCATGGAGGTTTTTGGAGAAAATGGTCACATGTGTTTTTTTAGTAGTGTGCTTAGTTTTTAAGCACTAAATACTGGGTCATGCATCTAATCATGACAAAATATATGAAAGTGCAAAGTTGGGCTCCCAGATAGTTTGACATTATTTTCCCATAGTAAAATTTGTGAGACAAGAAAGAGTTGAGTAAGAAGTTTGGTGATATCATATCTTAAACTTATGGAAATTTAAAAACAAAATTATCATATTGGTTTGTTTATTTTTGATCCTATCTAATTTTTTTATAAATTTTAGATCATGAACTAAAGTGCATCAAAAGATATGGATGTGTAATGTTGGCCTTCTAGAAAAGTATTTGACATAGATGGCTCTATGGTAGAAAAATATGAGTGATCATTTTAATGTCATTATTTATCACACATGTGAGGGTATAGGAGAGCTTTGTCACATTTATGGATTCTCTTATGTGATGATATCATATGGTCCAAATTTGAGACCATGCAAGTGAGCAAGGTAAATGTTATTGAGGTTCAAAGTTAGCTTCTCAGACAAATTACAATGGTCCCCATACTTAGTCTATTTTGCATGAGTTAAATATAAAGACTAAATTAATATAAAATGGCTCATGATATATATTACTATTATGAGATAATAGTTCATGCTGAGTGAGATGGTAAGAAGTGCATGACTTTTAATTAGTTTAAGTACTTAGAAAGCACATAAGGATGCCAAGTGTCATGATCATGAGGGTTTTGAGCAAGATAGAATGGTGAGAGATATAATATAAAGACCTAATTTATTTATAAAAATATACAAAGTAAATTTATTGAAATTTTAAATATTTCATGAGATGAGATCAATTGAAAGATGTTTAACTGTGACCGTTTACATTTGAATATTGAATTTAACAAAAGGAAAAACCAACTTATGGATTTTGGGACATATCTTTTGATCCATAACTAATTTTCTCATGGTGTAAAAATTAAACTGGTATACGACCAAAATTTTCATCTTTAAATATGATTTTAAAGGTTTAATTATTAGTATAGTCAAATTCATGAAGTTATAAAGTTGACTGTGTGTTCAATTATATTTTGCAATTGACCCAAGAAGGATGTTCGAGCTTGTGTTGATGTTGTTTTGATGTTTAATGATGAATTATATAATGGATAATGGTGTATAATACATGAGGATTATATATATTAATTATGAATAATTTACCAATCATATGTAGTATGAACAAAGGCTTAAAAGGTGACTGGGTGTTCATTCATAATAACTATGTGTATAGAGAGTTGTTTAAGCAAATTATGCTTAAGAAAGAGGGTATTTTTATGGTATTCGGAACTTAAGTAGGACCTATATATTATTTTTAATGGTTCCATGTAATTTTAAATTATTCATGTGTTCTTATTTTGCTTGAAGAAGTGTCAAAGAGTTGAATGGGTTTTCATATAACTTACAAGTGACTTAGGCCTATTTAAAAGTGGATTGTGCTTAAGTGTGACCCATGTGATATGACTTAAGGGTGAATCCATGTTTTTTGGCCAACAAGGAAATATTTTTTACTTGATAATTAATTATTTATCTATATATAGTAAAACCAAATGTGTTGGTTTCTATACTTATTAGGGAGACTAGTGTAAGATACATGCAAGAATTGTGGAGCAAAGGAGAGGTAGAATGCCCAATTGATGAGTTGATGAGAAGAGTAGATTGATGACTATGTTTATGACCTATAAGTAATATTTATGATGTTAAAAAAATTCTCTTGTATTTTTAGGATATGAGAAGAGGTCTGAGTGTGCATATGAGGATAGTTTGAGTTAAGGAGAGAGATTGTGGCATGCCTATGTGAGAGGCCTATATGAGATAGAGAGAGTTTGAGTAGGGTTTAGATAAATAGAGATACATCATTAGATTTTTAATAAATTAGTTATAAGTGGAGGTGTTCAAGGAGGGTCTAAAGGATATGATATTACTTATGGTTGGTTTCTCCTTCTGAAACAAGTGTTTTACTAAAGGCCTTTGGTCAAGAGGACATTATCAAGGTTTGTTGGTCTAAAGGAGTTGACTAGTCACTTATTTGTAATTTCGTTATAGGATAGTAGTCCATGTGTTATAGGATTGATAGTGGTTTTTATTCCCCATGAGTGTTTCCCAATGTAACTATGTGTTATTTGTTTTATCTTGTGTATACATTGAATGGATGAGCTCTATTGTTTATGTTTTTTGATCAAGTTGATATATGTTGATTTTTTAATAGTTTGAAATTAATGCAATTAAAATTGAAATATTTGGGCTCACTAATTCACACCCCCCCATCTCTCATTGATTCTACCTCTAACAATTAATCCAAATCATTATTAGACTCCAAGGCAATGTTGTCCAAATCTTCTATGTTGATTGCATGCTTCTCATAATTTTCCCCATTCTGATGGACTCTAAAAGGCCCACTCTCAATAACCTATATGGATTTTATCTCATTATCCTTATTTATATTTTCACCTCCTTCACATGAATGTTATACAATCATACTCTTTTTATGTGTATTGATGTGTAATTCATATATATCCATTCTCTCTTTCATGGAAACCTACAACTCCTCATGATCAGTTTCTTCTTTCACCTCTATTATTTCCTTCTTATAAACTTTTAGCTTATCATGGTTTTATTTTTCATTCAAATTTATTATTTCATTTACAAAAACCTATATATTTTGTTGGTTATCATCAACCCTTATTTCCTCCAAAAGAAAAATGACAAACTTATTTAAATTTCTAACCAAGGATGGTTATAAATCTTATGAGATGCCACCAAATAATTAACATTATAAAATAATGTATCTCATTCCTCTGGTGAAAAAATATTACTTTCATATCTTCTTGCATGAGGATTTGTTTCTCTATAATCTACTCGTAACTCTCTTTCTCCTTATTTATAATAAAATATGATTTAGGATTCACACATGTAAACTTACATTTCATGTTGCCTTCCAATAAGACCTTATTATTTGTGTACATATCCCTCTTATTTATACTTATAAAACTATGCTTTAGATACTCACATGGAAACTTCCCCTTAATATTTCCCATCTTGGAAATTTTTTCTTCTCTTATCTCTCAATACTAAAGATATGAAGCTTATTCATCCATTCTAATTATATTCTTAGGTGTAAAAACTAATCCATAAACTTGGAAACAATATTTTCCAAGATCTTTATCTTGATATTTCCTTTCTCTTTTATCCTATCTTGAATAACTCTTCAGTACTTAGCTATAAATCCATGTAGTCATTTACTTGTAACCTTTATCCTCATGAAGTATTCAATAGTATCCTCTTTAAATAGCTCCTCCATATTAACTATCTAGTCCATTAGCTATTATAGACATTATTTTCCATTAAAAAAATAAAATGTCATAAGGATACTTAACTATTTCCTTCACCATGACATTTTTTGGCATTTTTATTTTGTTAGAATATTTTATTATTCTTTCTTTGTCTATATCTAAAAAATTTAAACTCTTTTATAAGTAAAATAACCCCATTAACATATCCTCTTCATTATCTTCACTTAAAATTGAAACATATCCACATTATGTAGTCATATCCACTATTTCCAATTTCATTTCGAATCCTTTTAGCATATTTGTCAAGTCATATACTTCTCATGTTATTCTCTTATGTTTCATATCTAACCACAATTGGAATGTTTATATTACATAAAATATAATGGACTCAAAATAGAGCCTCTCTCAAATTCCAACTCATCTATGAATTTTCTCCCACATGCAACAAACTTATGTGAGCTTCTATTTCACAACTTATAACACACTTAATAAACTTCTCTTTCAAATCCTATAATTGACTAACACATGATCCTCACACACTCAAAATACAAGGAAAAAACCTTCATCTAATACCAAATTATCAAAACACAAAATAGGAATTCCAACTAAAGACAATATTTATGCCCATGTTGTAAGGGTTTGACAATTCCATGGACACACATTGCACATATTCAGGCTTGACTCAGAATACACATCATCTTATGGTATTAAATAACTTATTACCATGAACAAAATACACATCCATACACACTTAAAAATGCATATATGGAATTATTAAATTTCATGGAGATAGTCAAATACTCATACCATCCATCAACAACCCAATATTCCTCCCTTCATTCTCCTTCAATCTCTTCCTAAAATCCATTTTGAATTTTGTCTAGCAGACTGTTTAGCTTCCATTAGTTTGACTTCTGATAATGTTTATACTACCAAACTTTTTCCACCTATGATTGTCTATGTTTTTACCTTGAGAAACCTCTAATTTCCTCATTTATATTCTTGGATGAATGACTCTTTGAATTTTATTATTTTTAAACTAAAGAAACATTCCTTCCATACTAAAATTCCTTGGGTCATAACATTATTTCCACATAAACATTAATAATTATTTGCCTCACTTAATAATATTTATGCCACATGGACATTCACAAGAATCTACCAAATATCAAGTTTTAAAAATTTTATATCCTTGCACTAGTGAAACATCAAAAAAAATGTGTGAAATCTCATGTATACATAATGATTTGAACTAGTCAATGAGTAACCTTTGCAAAATAATTAAAAAAAATAAAAAAATACAAAAACACTTGATCAATATATTTTCTATGCAATATTGCATGAACCCTTGGATACTATTCCATAAATACCATTGCTTATCCACAATCTACTTTTAGATTATGGGTTGGTCATGGAAGGAAAACAATTCCTCTAAGGATTGTGTATATAAGGAACAAAATACCAAATAAGGGGGATCATAAATAGATGTTACTCATTATAATATCTAGTATAAATGGATGGAGAAGCTTAAATAATATGGAGGGAGAAGAATAATATGAAACATATTAAGAATTTATTATCTAATATGGGTAAGAGAGGATTATCATGAAAGTAAATGTAAAAATATAAAAGGATAAATTGATTGACAAGGAAAAAATTAAAAAAATAGAATAAATACTTATACTCAAAGTTTTGAAGGAGATATAGATGAAATAAAGAGAATAGATAATGTTAAGAATAACTATAATAATTAATAATACTACTAAATTATCCAAAAATTAGAAAACTTATATTCAAAATATAGACACCACCACTCTTACTAAAATAGGCTAGGTAACTAAAATAGGCTAGGTAACATTAGTACAACTAGAAGATATAGAATTCATAAGAGAGGAGAATATGATATAATAACTATATTTTACACCATAAAACCTTATTTATGATATGTGAAAGTGAATTTAATATTTAGCTTCACTTATATGGACCTCAAAATTATTAACAACTCTAGGAGTTGAAGACCAAATGGTGAGGAGTTATACCCTGAATTGACAAGGCATAGGATATAGTCAAGAATAAGATAAATAAATTATAATAAGATATAAAAATATGATAAAAATATAAGGATATAAGTATAGGAAAATAAAATAAAATATAGATCATATAGGAGAACGTGTCTTGATAGTTAAAGAATATGAAATACTATAAACTAGCAAAAATGAGGAGTTACATGGAAATATAATATAAGTATAAATATTTGATGACATTAATGTGTACATAAGGGAAAGATAAATTATAATAAATATGAGATAGTATAAAATATAATTTATAATAAATAAGAATGAAACCTAATGAAAATTTTAATTTGTGAAGAGAAATACCAATTAACCTAAAAGTGTAGAAGAATAAAACTTAGAGATAAAAGATAGAGAAGAAGACATAGGAAGTGACACCCCACTTTCAAAACATAATAATAATATACCATGGAGGAAATGAATAATTTGTAAAATTCATCATCCCTCATGTCTCTTCAGATCCTGTAGACACCCAAATTTGGCAAAAGTCTTTTTTATAATGTTTTTAGCCAATTTTATTACATGTCTTAACTAAGAATTATGTTATTAAATAATGTACTTTTATGTTTACCATTTTTAAATTTTTTACTTTGACTTTTTGGTCCCTTTTATAGTACACATTTCTTGAGTTGCATGTTAATAAATTAATTCTATAACTCCTTTTACTATTTCATGGTTGTGTTTATCTTAAGACATGATCAACCTATAGGATCAAGATCAACCATCAATATTGACCCTTGATCTTTAATTTTCCATTTTCAAAATGTTTATGTTTATATACATAACTTTGGTCCCTTTAATATTCTTTTAGGTTTGTCTTTATGTGCCACTAGGTTTTTAATTCACATGTGATACACACACAGACATATATACATACTTTTTAAGAGACATTTAGGAGGGAATTATTACATTAAATGAGATCTATAAAGTTAAATATTTATTACATTAAATCATTAGAGCTACATTTTAAGTATTTTTACATTTTACATTCTTGTGCGAAGGGTAAACTAGTAGAAATAACATGTAGAATCACATTCATAATTTTCACACACACACGTAAGTGGGAAAACTACATTTAAGTTTGATTTCTCCTTAGAGTATTATAAATTTAGTTTATTACTCATAGATATATAGATATAATCGAATGATTATTATTACATTAATAAAATTTTAGGAAAAACATATATATGAAACCATATATTTTATTTGAATGCTACTTATAAATTATACGACTTAAGGTTTATATGTGAGAGTGTGTTTTGTAATTAGGTCATATAATTATTTGTTATGATCCTACCTTTTTATAATATGTTATACTATTAAGACATTGTTGTTATTGTTGTTAAACATATTACTAGTTATTATTTTAGTTGGATTATGTGTAGTACTTGTTCTAGTGGTATTGGGTTGCATGTTTAATTATTTCATTACTACAGTTGATGTTATTATGAATCTTTAATTAATTATTAGTTTTATATATGGTATGATTGATGTATTTTTTGGTGGTGTTATGCTCCATTTATGATCTAGGCAAATATTTGATGTTGTACTCCCAAAACCAAAGGAATTTTGAGTAATTCAAACATATCTGATAGGTATACTTATTTGGTTTTGTTTTCTATCCTTCAAACATATTGATTGGTCATTATGATTGTTGATTATTGACCTTGGTTCTTGTACTTATTGTTGTTATTATCGTACTTCACATTGTTACCTTTAGTGTACATTATCCTTATCAAATCTCATTATTTGCCATTACTTATGATTATTATTGTGGTTATAGTCATTATTCCATCTTTGTGATCAAATTATTATTGTGGTCACAATTGTTATTCCATCTTTGTGATCAACTCTATTTTATCCTTCCTTGTAGGCTTCCATTCAATATTGTAACACTCTAAATATATTTTTTGCCTATGCAAACACATTACCTAAGACCTACCTAGACCTACCCTTGACACCCCCTTGGAACCTTTAGCATTTCACACCCTTGGATTAAACCATAAACCTTATAAACAAATAATACTAAGCTGGTGGTATGTTATTTAAATGGCTTGTTATACCCTTGGCATCAATCTTGGTATTAAACTTAGTGTAATTAGTGTTGACTATTTTGACCACAAGTCAAAATAGGTCAACACCCTATAGTAAAAAATTATATAAGGGCCTATTATAATTTCATAAGGTTTTCCATAGTCCTTTTGATGTGATTTAATGTGGTATTAGCCTTGGTCATGTTCACATTTAGTCTTTATGTCATTCTATGTCATTTAGGGGTCATATTAGGGTCATTTATGAAGGTGGTACGATTTTATAAGCTATAAAAGTGTTATAAAATCCTTTTAAACATCCCTAATTTCAGTCCATATCATATATGTTAGTCTCTAACTGAAACACTTGTAGGTGTTAACTAAAATCAAGAAAATAATTGAGAAAAAGGGATTTTTGTAGTTGCACAACTCATGAGGAGAGTGACACATGGTAATATATTTTGGTATGGATATTTAAATTAATTTTAATCATTTTAATTATTTTATATCTTTGAAATTATTATTAAATTATAAAAACCATTTTCCTTTTCCATTGCTCCATTAAACATGTAGAATAAGTCAATAGGTTTTTGGATAGTATGGCCAGTAGTAGAAGTTTTAGGTCAAATGAATTTTTGGGGTGATATTAAACTTATAAAAATTAATTTTCATATCAATATATCAAGTATTGTTCACTTTTTCCTTATGAACCATTATTAACAAGTTGATAGTTTATTTTTGCATGTTGTTTCACACACTTTGCAGGTTCTCCTCTTATTTGAGCTAGTCCATAAAACTTAGTTGATGAATTTTCTTTTAGAGGATTTTTAATTATTTATCTCAAGTTTCTCATGCTTTTTTTCATGATTAGAAGTTATTTCATGGTTGAAATAGCTCATAATGTAATAAGGTGTTGCTAGTGAAGTTGTAGTCAATTTTCAACACTTGTAGAAGGTTTATTTATATGAAATGGTTGCATATGGATGTCATATAGTGTGATTCATGTTTCTCATGTAATATAAATCACATTATTTACATGATTGGTCTTACAAGTTCATGCATTGATCAAACACATTATCACATGTGTAACACAATGAGTCTTTTACTTACTTAAAACTGTAGTCATGGTGTCTTGAGGTTTGAAAACATTCATGGAAGGTATATGAATAGTTTAAAGATGTTTAAAATATTATTGAAGTATAATTTTTTATTAAAAATGTCCTTTAAACACCATAGTATAGACTATGATAGTCAATGTAATATATATGCACAGCGATGCACCATTGGTGTGAAACTATAGTAGATTGAAGACATTGGGATGGATATATGGAAACATGTTACAATAATTCCAAGGTTATGATAACTAATTTTAATTATTTTGAGAAGGTTTTAACTATTTTCAATAACACATACCATATAAACTAGGTATCTCAACCATCACTACCTAGTCTACAACTTAATGCATGCCTAAAGGTGTGATAGAAGGAACCCATCACATTGATACAAAGCATTGGATTGTTTTAAAGTTAATTGGGATTTAAAAGTTTCATTTGAATTTATTGACATATTTATTATTAGTTAAAGGATCTTTCACTATGCATATTTCTCATCTCCACACTCACTGCCTGCATATATGAATGCACACCTATAGGTGGCCCCATAGAGAGTTGAAATGTTGTATGGTATATGTTCAAACAATTTTTGATTCCTTTATTATGTTTGAAGAATATGGATATTACTTGAATTTCTAGTATAATGTCACATTTTATTCATAGTGTATATTCTACCTTCACTACCTTATATGCTACTATGAGTCTGAAGGCATACATAAAGATTTGAGAATTATTAATGGAGGAGATTAGATATGTGTGAAACTACATTGAGGTCATAGGGTAATTAATAATCCATGATATTCATGTTTTAATAATTGAATAGGAAAGCAAGCTTAAGGACCTTATTCCAAGATGAAGTATCTGAGTTCAAGAATAAAATCCCTAAAAACAACAAAACATAAACCTAAGATCTTCTGTGAATACCATACAACAATGTTGCATGATGACTAGATGAGTTTGAATACACCCATTTTATAGCCTCCACATAGGGTTATAACCATAAAAAATAAATTATGTGTTTGACTAAAATATCATGATGTTTAGGGACCTCAAAGCTACAAATTTGTTTACTGAGGTTTGGTAATGATGCCTACATGTTTAGAGTTTCAAGTGATCTCTACACCTAAGGATATAATATAGAAGTATGATTTAATGTATAATGTTTTAATTATAATGAGAGACACACTATGTTATAATGTTCATCAATAAAGTTTGGAGTACTAGGTTTTGTCCTAATAGACACATCTATAGGTGTAATATGGTTCAAAAAGGCCACCTACAATTGATTGTAGGAATCTACAGTCTGATGACACAAACCTAGACATGAAAACCTAATGGGTAAGGACACATAAAGTTAAAAAAAGATTCAAATACTTATATAAGGATCATAAATTATGTTAAATAGATTAGAATATAGATATCCACCTATTGGACCCCTATTTTTCTCAAAGTCAATTAATTGTAGCTAACTATGGTATGATAGTGAGCTAAGAAGTGGTGTTCTTGTTATTGGTATAGATTGATCTTGAGGTAAATGAATGTAAGTGAATATTAAATTATATTTGGAACTATAATAGGGTCCTATGGTAATGAATTAAGGACCTAGACCATTCAATATCACCTACAAGTACACTTTTTTTGAGGTAAAATATAATCAACCTATCAGTCAAGCCTAATGGAGCAAGGACATGGGTTGAGTGTGCAATCATGAATTATAATAGTTTTTTTAACATGGTAAAAACCTACATATTGATAGTGACTATTACATGACACACTCATATCATGGAAACAAATTATAAAGGGGATCTAATAAAGAAACACATAGCCCACATCAAGACCTTGCACATAATGAGATTTCCAATGAGTTTATCTTGGGTTTTGAAGCATTTAGAGGTGATATGGGTACCAAAAAACCATGAAATTATGTACATATCATAATTAAATCTTTGATAATCTCCTAAAAAAAATCACTTTAGATGAGATAAATGGGTAAGTGCCATCTATTTTTTCTCAAAAGAGGGCACAAACCAAGGGTGTAAACCTACAATTTCTAGAGATTAAGGGTGAGAGGGTCAGTTAGGAGTTTATTAAACCTTTAAGGAGGATGTGTATATTTTTAATAAACCTATAAAAATATGTAAAATCTTTCACAAAGGTGAGAAACATGTCAGGGTGTCTTAAACCCATGAGCATGTAGATAGACCTATTAGGTCTTGTTTAGGCCTAGTGCTTAATAGGGTCCATGTCTCACTTATAACATTAGTTGGGAATTATAACTAATTTTAACATGTTTATATGGATTTATTAGATTTTTTAAATATTTTATTATGTTTAATAATCCATAGGGAAGACATTTTTGGCTCAATACCAACTCAAGCCTATGCAAAATGAAGATCAAAGCTTGAGAGGCCATTTTGAGATGCTCACCCCTACTTGGGGGTTATGCATGGGAGTATAAGGAGTTTATTAATGATGGAGGATTCCTTGAAAAATTATTTAGTGAATTTTTTTGAGGAATTGAATGTCAAATCTTCATGAACAATCCTTAGTGGGAAAGATGGCCTAAAACCCTTTAAAACCCTTACCAAGGACCCGATTTAGAAAATGAAGTAAGAGAGGAATATATATGTAATGTAATGGATTTTTAAATGATTTTATGTTTCATATGACTCTCCAAGGCTCCTCTCCATCACACTGAGTTGCACCCTACATGTATGAACAAGGTGAAAATTAGACTTTTTTGATAATTTTTGGTGTCTTGTAGGTATGGAAGTGATTTAAAGGATTAAATAAAATTTGGGAGATATATTTAGAATTAATATAGTTTATTATATCCATTTATTTCATCATAATATCTCAAAAATGTTTCTACAAGTACCTTCATCTTAGCTAGTCAAAATTGGCATAATTGACAAGCTAGTGAACGAGTGAAAACTTTAAGTGGGAGGATTTTTAAGGACTGTCTAATGAATATAAGGATGTTATGGTTCATAATAGGTGTAATTAAATCCTGTATATGGATGTTATTTTTTTAAATGAAGGAAAATTTGGTGTCAAGTGTGTAAGGTGAGTGAAAGAAGAGTTTTTTTGGACTATATGGAGTGATGACTCATCTATAGAAGAATTTTGATGATTATGGATAAAACCAATGAATTTTGGAGCATGTATTAAAAACCTCCCTCTCATTTAAATAATAACATATATCCCTATTCATATATTTAATATTACAATAAGGCCAAAATATGGAGGTTGTTTTCTGAGCATGTAACAAGGATTCCTATGCCACATTTTAGGAGTTTCATGCTTTTGAGGGTCATGTGTCCTATAAAGCCTTGCATGATATATCTTAAACTTCATATTAATACATGTGTAAATATTTTATCAACATGAGACATGTCCTAATGTCTCTTAGACTTATTTATTCTCACTTTTCTCTCAAATTTTATAAGTAGTAGCCATTATGGCTCTTATAATCTAATACCACACCATGTATGGTGAAGCCCTACTCATTTTAACATTTTAATTTGCCTTATAAAAATAAATGAAATATATTTTTATTTAATATATCATATTTTTAATGTGTGTGAATATATGTATAGTGAATAGTTAAGAGATATCTATCTATCCTTGTTTTCTCTTAACCCTTCCATGTTTAATGCAAGTGACTTCACTCTAGCAGGTCATATGATGTGTTGTTAAATGTATGGATTTGTTCTCAAGTGTAAAATGACATGTTAGTATTTTCAACTGATATATGTTTTCAATTACCTTGGATAGTCTTCATGTGCATCACCTTCACATTTAAACTAATGTTAAAGCATTCTAAGACTTTTAAACTAGTGTTTTAGGCCTGGTATCCTTTTGAAAAAAGTATGATAGTATTATAGAAATCCTTGTAGTGTATCATCCCCTTAGATTAGTTTTATTTAATGTAAAATTCTATCCATTTTCTGAAAATAATTAATTAGTTTAGGTGATAATCACTTCAAGGTATATTCAAAGAGATATCCCCTCAACCTAGAGGTTTACTTCTACTATAGGTACACCCACATACCTAGAAGCATTCCCATGTTGCCCAAATATAGAGGATTATTGAACAACCTACTATATGGTGAAATATTTTGTGATAATATTTATGGCATGCTCAGTGGGACCAAAGTCCAAGAGAGTGGAAAGATTATTGGTGTGTCTTTCTTCTAATTAGCTTTTGGAAGAAAGAAAGATAGCACCAATGGTGACTATGAAAAAGTATAGTTGTAATCAACCCAGGTATCTTTTATTTAAGGTTTTGATTAGTAATTATATATCATTTAGCATATGAGGTTTATATGAATAGGTATGATAAATATTCATATCATGAACCTCCCTATCATCCTTTTTATGAACCATATTATATTCCTCAACAGTCTTATCACAATGGATATAAATCCTATGAGCCATGGAAACCCTATGGTCCTCCACTTCCCTCCCTTATATATGTCATGTTGTTAGATAATCATATTAAGAAGGATACCAAAAAACATATCAAGGAATGCCTCCCTATAAGCCCTAATATGAGTCTTACCAACCATACCATGATTCCTATCAATCTCAAAAGGATTCATATGAGTTTTGTCATGTAAAATTAGATGGTTCCATGAATTATAAATCAAAATATGAAGAGGTAGATGTAAATTCTTATAGACTCAATTATAACAAGTTGAATTTGGCCTTGATCCCCATCATTATCTTCCTCCTCATCTATTAATCCCATCCGATATTAAATATTTATTGGCACTCATACCATAGTTTCTAGTTCATGAAGATAATATGATAACATGGGTTGATGAGTATGATGTGTTCCTTAATCATTTCATGGAATGGTTAGGAGGTGCTGCCAAAAGTTATATGTGGATGTTGGAGATGTTTGAGGAGTTAGAAGAAACTCAATGGGACATCGAAAAGTAGATAAATTGGGTAAATAAGTGTGCCCAATTCTCAATAAGTAGGCTAAAGATGTGGTAATAAAAAGAACTTGAAAATGAACATGTTACTATTGAAGATCCATAAGGAGGTTATTGGTAAGGTACAACTTGTAATCATGTAGGTTTCTTTCCTTCTAACCATCCCAAATTAACACTTCCACATGAGCTTACTAGTGAATTCCTCTTTACTAAATCCATTTAAAATATCTATATCACATCTCACACTCTATTTATAATTCATAAACCCCCCCCCCATCACACATCATTCCTCACCTCTAACTCATGAGCCTATCCATCAACCTTCCACCTTAACCCTTCTTGAGAAACAACCCATTTTGAGGAAATGAAATGAAGAGGAAATATTTCAAGTCATATCTAATTGATAAGATGTAATGAGTGGCTATGAAGAAGAGATTACCATAGGGACCCCCCTTGGTGAATAGAAGGGAAATTCTACCTTCTTGAATGAAAAGAAGAATATTGAGAATTATTTTTTAGTTGTCCATGAGGAATATATCCAAGTACCTGAGAAGGTGGAGAAAGAGTTTCCATGGAGGAAAATTAAAAATATTGGGTATACTATGCAAATATCCTTGATGATCTTGAAGAACTAACAGTTGAGAGAAAACCCAATCTTATTGAGAGCATCATGGAAATCAAGAAAGTATGTCTTGTTAAACAACCATTAGTGGTCATAATTGAGGAATACTATGAGAAATTTGAGGCAATTTATATTCAAGAAGAGTTTATTTCCATAGCGAACTTGATTGGAGTTGCTTTGAATTCCTTGAACATCATGCTAATGAAGTTAGAAAACACTATGAGGAAGATGGAGGCATCAATACAAAGGATCAAAAGGATACATGCCTAATTAATTCCTTCATGTCATGAAGCAAGAAATGTTTCAAACTTACCCTTTCATCTATTGGTAAGTGTTTCTTTTAGGTTAGTTTGTGTTTAAGTTAGTTTGTTTGGTTTTCTATGTGTGTTCCATAAGTGCTCATGAATCACAAGTGTGTGTTTGCTTAATTTCTTGCCTTGTGTGTTGTTTATTTTTAGTTTTATGTTGTTTGGTATATTTTAAAATTATATTCAATGTCATATATATGGATAGGTGACTCCATATCCCAATGGATAGGAAAATGCTACTAGTCTTAATCATAATAAGCATACCACCCCTAGAAATCACCAAAAATCTTGACCATTTTTACCACAAGTCAAAATAGGTCAACCCACTATAGTAAAAAACTTGTATAGGGGTCTATATAATGTCATAATATGTGTCATAGTATTTTTTAAGTGATTTATATGGTATTAGCGTTGGTAAAGGTCACATTTAGTCTTTATGTCATTCTATGTCATTTAGGCGTCATATTAGGGTATTTTATGAAGGTGGTATGGTTTTATAAGCTATAAAAGTGTTATAAAATAATTATAAACTTCCCTCATGATATTACCTATCATATATGTTAGTCTCTAATTGAAAAACTTGTAGGTGTTAACTAAAATCAACAAAACAAGTGACAAAAGATGAGTTTTTACAATTATATAGATCATGTGGATAGTGTCACATGGGAATATCTTGTGGGATTTGTATTCATATTTTTTTGGAATAATTTCAACACTTAACCATATTTTTAATGCTCAAAAATGGATAAAAATTATTATTGTCTTCCATCACTCTAATAGATATGCAAAACTAATTAATAGGTTTTAGGATAATATGGCTGGTAAGAGAATTTTTAGGTAAAATTGATTTGGGAGTGATACTAAAATTATTAAAATATATTTTCATTTAAATATTTGAAGGATTTGTCGCTTGTACTTTATGAACCATTCTTAACAAGTTGACTATTCATTTCTACATGTTGTTTTCCACACCCTACAAGTTTTGCTCTTGTTTGAGCTAGTCTATATAACTTAGTTGATGAATTTTCTCCCAAAGGATGTTTACTTCATTATCTCATGTTTCCCATTATTATTTTCATGATTTGAAGTTATTTAATGCTCAAAAAACTTAGATTGAAATAAGGTGTTGTTAGTGAAGTTGCTATCAATTTTTAACTCTTACAGGAGGTTTATTTATCTATAATGGTTTCCTATTGATGTGATATAATGTTATTAATATTTATAATTTCATATAAATCACCATACTTCCATTATTTTTCTTACAAGTTCATGCATTGATCAAGCACAGAGTCACATGTGTTACACAGTTAGTCTTCTAATTATTTCCAACTACAGTCTTGTTGTCTTAAGGTTTGAAAACATTCATGGGAAGTATATGAATAGTTTACATATGTTGAAAATCTACTTAAATCATAAATAACCAAACAAATTTCCTTCAAACACCATATTATAGACTATGATAGTTAATGTAATATGTATGCACAGTCATGTACCATTGGTGTGTATCTATAATATACTAAAGACATTGTGATAGAGTTATGGAAATAGGTTCCAATAGTTTCAAGGTGATGGGAACCAATTTGAAGTCTTTTTAGAAGGTCTGAAATAGCTAAAAACTCATATACCATACAAACTAGTTAACTCAACCATCACTATATGGTCTACAACTCAATGCATGTTTACAGGTGCCATAGAAGGATCCCATCACATTGATACAAATAATTAAATTGTTTTCAAGTTACTTTGTGTGGAAAAGTTTCATTTCAATATATTTAAATATTTAGGATTGGTTAAAGGTTCTTTAACCATGCATATTGCTCATCTCTGTAGTTACTACTTGCATACATGAATGCACACCTACATGTGGCCCCGTAGAGAGTTGAAGTGTTTTATGGTGATTATTACAAAAAAATTTGGATGCCTTCATCTTGTTTAAAGAAGATAGAGATGACTTTAAGGTCTAGTATAAGGTCACATTATATACATAGTCTATATGCTACCTTCACTACCTTATATATTACTGTGACTACATCTGTAAGCATATATAGATAACTAAGAATACTTAATGGAGTAGATTGGATATGTTTAAAACTACATTGAGGTCCTAAGATTTTTAATAACCCATGATAGTCATGTTTGAATAAATGAGTATGCAAGTGGACTCAAGGACCATGTTCAAAGATTGAGGATCTTAATTTCAAGGACAAAATCCCTAAAAATATTAAAATAAAGTCCCAAGCTCTTTTTTGGATACCATACAACAATGTTACATCATGCCTATATGAGTTTGAATACACCCATATTATAGCCTAAACATAGTGTTATAACCCCATAAAATAAATTATGTGTGTGTCTAAAATATCATGATGTTTACAAGCATCATAGTTTCAAATTTGTTCACTAAGGTTTGGCAGTGATGTCTACAAGTTTAGAGTTTCAAGTGATCTCTACACCTAAGGCTACAATATAGAAGTATGCTTCCATGAATAATGTTTTCATTGGAATTTTAGACACACGATGGTATAAATTTCATCAATAAAGGTTAGAGTAGTAGGTTTTGGCCGAATAAATACATCTATAGGTGTAATATGGTTTGAAAAGGCCACCTACAGTTGATTATAGGTATCTACAGTCCAATGACATAAACCTATACATAAAAACCTAATGGGTAAGGAAAAATAAAAGTTTATAAATTATTAAAAGACTTATATAAGGATAATATATCATGTGAAACAAGTTATAAGATATATATCCACCTACAAGACCCCTATTTTATTCTAAGAGAGTCAATTATAGCTATTTCTGGTATGATAGTGAGCTATGAAGTGGTTGTTCTTGATGTTGGAATAGACTAATATTGAGGTAAATGAATATAAGTGACTTTAAAATTACATTTTAAAATTTAATAATGTATTTTGGAAAGGATTTAATGGCATAAACCATTCAATATCACCTAAAGGTAGGCTTTTTCTGAGGTAAAATAAAATCAGCCTATTGATCAAGCCTAGTGGAAGAAGGACATGGGTTGAGGGTGTAAGCATGAATGATAAGAGATTTTTGAACATGGTAAACACCTCCATATTAATATTTATTAGTCCCTAAAACTATAATATCTTGGAAACAAAGAATAAAATGGCTCTAACAAAGCAATACATAGTCCACATCAAGACAATGGACACAATGAGTTTCCCAATGAGTGTATCTTAGGTTTTGAAGCATTTGAAGGTCATATGGGTACCAAAAAACCCTAAATATTTGTATATATAATCCCTATGGTTTGGATAAGATTATAAAATAATTAATTTTTATGAGATAATAGGGGAATTTCCCTCTATTTTATCTTAGATATAGGGCACTCCCCAAGGGTGCAAACCTATAAGTTTTAGAGATTAAAGGTGAGAGGGTGAGTTAGGATTCGATAAAACTTTAAAGAGGATATAGATAGTTTTAATACAATTTTAAAAACATTTAAAACCTTTTATAGAGGTGAGAAACATGTCATGGTGTCTTATAGACATACCTATTAGGTCTTGTTTAGGCCTAGTGCCTAATAGGGTCCATGTTTCAATTATAGTATTAAAAAGGGAATTATAACTAATTATAACATGTTTTTAGGGAGTTATAAGGTGTATTAAATATTATCTTATTTATAATAATCCATAGGGAAGCCATTTTTGGTTTAAGACCAACTCAAGCCTATGTATAATGAAGAATAAAGCTCAAGAGGCCCTTTTAAAATGCTCACACCTACTTTGGGATTGTACATGGGAGTATGATGAGTTTATGGATGATGGAGGAAGCCTTGAAAAAATATTTAGTGAAATTTTTTGAGGGATTAAATTTTAGATCTTCATGAACAATCCTTAGAGGATAAAATTTCCTAAAACCCACTAAAACCCTTGCCAAGGACCTAATTGGGAAAATGAATTAGGAGAAGAATATATATGGAATGTAATGGCTTGGGAAATTATTATAGGTTGTAGAGTAATCTCCAAGGATCCTCCCCATCATACTGAGTTGTACTCTACCTATATAGATAGGGTGAAAAATGGCTTTTTTGATCATTTTGGTGTCTTTCAAGTATAAAAGGGCTTCAATGGATGAAATAAACTTTGGGAGAGAGACTGGGACTTAATATATATTATCATTTATGTTTCTTTTATCAAAATATCTCACAAGTGTTTATGCATGTACCTTCATCTTAGCTAGTCAAAATTATCATAATGGACAAGCTAGTGAAGGAGTGAAAACTTCAAGTGGGAGGATTTTTAAGGACTTATTAAGGAATATAAGGCCATGATGGGTCCTGATAGGTGTAGTTCACTCCTATGTATATATATATTTTTGGAAAACTAAAGGAAAATTTGGTGCCAAGTGTATAAGGTGAGTGAAACAAGTGTTATTTGGATTGTAGCCAGTGATGATTCATCTTCAGAAGAATTTTAATTATTAGGGATGTAACCAATGCATATTAGAGAATGTATACAACCCCTTCCTCTTAGTGTAATCATAACATCTATCCCTAGTTAGTTTTGGGACACTCCAAGAAGGACAAATGATGGAGGTAATTTTTTGAGTAAGTAATGAGGAGTCTTATACTACATTTTATGAGTTTCATGATTCTTAGGGCCATGTGTCCTATCAAGCCTTGTATTATATATCTCAAAATTCATCATAATACATGTTTAACTCCTTTTATCAACATGGCACATGTCCTACTAACTCTTGTACTTCTTTCTTGTCACTTCTTTCTCAAAATCTATAAGTAGTAAGCTAATACCACACCATGTATGGTGAAGCCCTCTTGGTTTTGATATTGTACTTTTCCTTAGAATAATAAATTTAGTTTGGTTTGAGTTAATATCTCATATTTTTAAAGTGTGTGAAGATATGTATACTGAATAGTTAAGAGATATCTAACTATCCTTGCTTTTTTAATCCTTCTATGTTTGATACAAGTGACTTTACCCTTGCATGTCATATGGAGTATTATTAAGTGTATGATTCTATTCTCAAGTGTAAAATGAACCCTTAGCATCTACAACTGATCTATGGTTTCACTTACCTTGGATAGTCTTCTTGAACATCACCTTCATATTGAAATATTAATGCTACAACATTTTAAGACTTTAAAACTAGTGTTGTAGGCCTTGTCTCTTAGTGAAAGAAGTATGATGATATTAAGGAAATAACTATGGTGTATCACCCCCTTAGAGTAGTTTCATTTCATGAAAACTTCTATCCCTTTTCCATAAAAAATCATCTAGTTTAGATTATAAACACTTTAAGGTATATTTAAGGAGTTATCCCTTAAACCTGGAGGTTTACTTCTACTATAGGTATACCCACATAACTAGAAGTATTCTCATGTTGTAAAATATAGAGGAGGCTTTAACACCCTCCTCTAGGGTAAGAGATTTTGTGACAAAAAATATTTTTAAAATATTTAGGTTAATTGACTTAGGTCAATGACTTGTTCAATTATGTTTTAACACCATTTAATATGGTTGGTTGCATAGATGGTAGAGATTATGTTGTTAATACACTTGGTTTTGTGTTATGTATATGGGTTATTTAATAATATATGTTTTTATTAATTGTTTGTTGGGTTATAGGTTGATTATTTTAGATAGGTCATTTAATGACCCTTATAGAGAAGTTGGCAAGGGATTTAACCAGGGATACATATGAGGATTTATCTCTCCTCCCATTCAATGTAGAAATTGAACAGGTATGGGTAAAATTGATGGAAGGAATGGGAATGGTGATGATGGATGAAGGAATTTGATGGGGTTAGGAAGGTGAAACAAAATATGAGAGAATAGTGGAAAGATTGGCTAGTTTTTATGGTAACGATGATAGACTTTGTAGACACACCAAGCTTGCTTAGAAAGTTTTGAGGTTTTTGTTTTCTATCTTGGATTTTGGATTTTTCTATATAATATCGAGTAATTTATATTTTTTCTTCTAGTTATTTGATTATATGTAAAAAAGTTTAAATAAATTTAGGAGGTTGTTATGTAGTCATAATTCTTAAGACTTTTAGATGCATATGTAGACCCCTACACTATGGAATACACACACACACACACACACACGTGTGTGTGTGTGTGTGTGTGTGTGTGTGTGTGTGTGTGTGTGTGTGTGTGTGTGTGTGTGTGTGTGTGTGTGTGTGTGTGTGTGTGTGTGTGTGTATATACATATACATATATATATATATATATATATATGTATATATGTATGTATATATATGTGTGTATGTATATATCTATACACACACACACATGTGTGTGTGTGTGTATGTATATATACATATACATATATATATATATATATATATATATATATATGTATATATGTATGTATATATATGTGTGTATGTATATATCTACACACACACACACACACACACACACACAGATATATATGTATGTATGTATGTATGTATGTATATTCCATAGTATATATATACATGTATGCATACATACACACATATAACATTTTCATATAAACTAAAAAATAGATATATACAGGAATATAAGGTTGTTCTAGTTCAATATTGTTTCTTATTATGGCTTGAATGATTTATCTCTGTATGCATGGAAATGTTTTCATGGGTTAATAAATTTTAAGGTTTACCTATCTTGTGTTGTTTTCTTTGACTCGCTATGAACTTATGAGTTTATACTAGTATGAAAGTCATGTGGCATCTCACTGTGTGGATTTTATTGATATATTAGACTGCATATGTATATATATATATATGCTAATTAATAAAGGTAATTTTTATTATCATCTTTAGATTTTATTTATTTACATGCAAGGACATATAGAATGTTTGGGTTTTCAAGTTTCATACCTATGTTTTCCCTTATAATATGTGGCATGGGATTCTTGTCTTGGATGTTATTATTTATGGGTGATGGGATTTTGGTATATGAATCTATGGATAACTATGTTAAACTCAGCTATGATATATATATAATTTATTTTAAAACTATAGCTGTTATATTCAAATCATGTAAACATATAGGGTTATTTTTGTGTGGGATTCTTTTGGTATATTTCACCTATGATTTTTATCTCATAGTTACATTATCATTCTATGCCAAGTCTTTGACAGTGTTTATATATATTTCTTTCATGACTTAAATCTTAGTTAATATTGAATAGGTTTGTTGGACTACATTTAATATATTTGATAATGGTGGGTTTGATCTATGAATATGTTAATTTATATATCATGACTTTCATGACATAGCTATAATAAATATGGATATGTTTATGCCTTAGGTTGTAAGTCTATCCTGACTGCATTATATTTTTATTATGGTTTTAATCCACATAGTCAAATAAATTATGTCGGCTGTGGATTTTAATTATTGAATTGTGTTTCTTTTAAAATAGACTAGGCTATGTTCATTTCATTTGCACCTTATGTTGACTATGTTATTATATTTCACCAAAGTTTTGATATGTGTGTGTCTGTGTGTGTGTTCATATAGATACACACACACAAATATATATATATATATATATATATATATATATATATATATATATATATATATATATATATATATATATATATATATATATATATATATATTTGTGTGTGTATGTATCATGGAATGAATTTACATTTTGAGTTAGGTTTATTATGGGTAAATACATTTGATCACCATGAACTGTGTGTGTGTGTGTGTGTGTGTGTGTGTGTGTGTGTGTGTGTGTGTGTGTGTGTGTGTGTGATGGAATGAATTTACATTTTGAGTTAGGTTTATTATGGTTACATACATTTGATCACCATGAACTGATTAGGTTTTGTGAGTATGTTGTTGAGTTTTGATAAGGTCTCTTTGGTACCTCACCTATATTCCATACAACTATGTTATGTTATATGTTTTGGATTTTAAAAGCTTTGATGGTGTTTAAATGTTTAATGTGGTTATCAATGCACAGGGTTCAAAAAGTTTTAGGAATTATACTTGACTATTTTTAATAGTTCAAACCTTTTTTTTTAAGGCATGTTTAATTGGTTTCTATTGTGAAATTGAATTCAGACTCACCTCTATTATAGGGCATGAATATACCTAGTCTTATTCATCTAGGTTTGAGATGAAATTGAAAAAGTCTAAAGAAGTTTTATTCACATTTATGAAATGTTTTGTTTTTATTGAAACTTTAACTTTGTAATGATATATATAACCTAGTCTAATTTATTATTATTATGATTTGTTATTCCGTATGAATATATTAAGTTATTTTGGGGATGTTAAGATGTTCATTTATTTGGTTGTGTTATTTTTTGGTTACCATTCATAGACCAGACATAAATAAATAAATGGGTACATTATATATATTATTAATTTAGGTGGTTAAGGCTAACCATGACTTGGACGGGGATCCAAAGTAGTTATTTCAAAGAATATACAATAGATTAACATTGATCCATTCTATATCATTTTCTAGCTAGGATTAACTTTCCCCATTCCATATCTATATATCATATATATTAATTATTCCCATCTCACCTCAGAATGATATAGTTTTCTTCTTGTATTCTTTTATTTGAAGATGTCTCTTTTGTTGGAAACCCAATTGCTCAGAATTCACTTCATGTTCTTAGTTACCATAACCATCATCTTACTGATGGTTAGGGTGGTGAGGGTAACTAATGGTTCGGGTCATAGGTTTGGTTAGGTGGGTTTGACCTGATCAGTTGATTCCCCTTCAACTCCATGCTTTAATAACTTTACACATGCATAATGTAAGATGGTAAAAATTTACTTTGTTAAGTTATGTTTAGTTAGTATATTTTCTTAGCATTGATATAGATTTTGGTAGTGTTCAATGACTTAGTATATTTGGTTAGAATTGATACTAAATTAGTTAGTATGTAATCTTTATTATATAGATTGTTCATGTTGAATGCTAACCTAAGTTATTAATGAGCTACAAAAACTAAAATGGAAGTTGAACATTGTCTAAGGGTAAGATGATTAAAGGCTGTAGGTGATATACTTTAGGTATATTAAATTATTTAATTATTTTTGGATTTCATATAGATTAAGCATCTAGTTATAAAATGTGGAATTACTATTCTAATGTCAAGTTATATCTGAATTAGATCTATTACAAATTATTATATGTGATTAATATATATAACTATTATCACATTGATTTATTTATTTAGATAGAGAACTTGAATATTCAAATTTAACTATGAAATTTATCTTTAATAAGGTTTAATTAGGAATTTATTTAATTTTTATTAACTACATATAATGTATATTGGACTAGAACATTAAGATGTAATAAATATTTTTATTTGATTAAATAAGTAAGTAATTATATAGTATGTTGTCTTGATTCAACAATAGTTAAGATTAATTTAAGCTTGAAAACTAGCCCATTAATCATTTCTAGTTTATCAAATTTTATATGATTACAAATATTCATTTACCTGGATCTCTTAGTCATTTTTAGCAATGATTAAACTATTCAAATTCTATTGCTAGTTCATGTGAAAAAGAAACCAGAATCCTTCCTTCTAACATGCATTTCAAACATACTTGGTTGCAAGTAAGGTATGTATGTTGCATATATATGATTTGAAGACTATTACTTTTATTTATTAAAATATGAATTCCACATATATATATATATATATATATATATATATATATAATCTAAAAAGTATTACCTTCGTTCATGCATTAATAATGGATGAAATAAGGGTTAACTTAATCCCTTTATTTAATAGAGATGTTTTGCAAGTATGTATAAATTTTTTACATAGAATAATCATGTAATTAAGTGAATGAACTTAAACTAAATAAAGATAATGTCCTCCTTACCACCTGATATAAGTAAATAATCATATTACATAATGTTTCTACTCCATATGATGTTGCATTATTATAAATTGAAAAATTACACATTTGTTGATTTCTTTTACTTAGGCTCTATGTGATTTCACTTTCCCCCCTGATAGCTGAACTTACTTGCCCCACTACCCTTGACTTAACCAATAGAAAAATTGTTAGAGTTCATTAAGTGGAACATTTTATTTCAGTTCCACTCAACTTTGAACTTAGTGAAATTATGTTTTCTTTAATTGTGTTGTACTCTACTTACTTTGATTATTTTTACTATTATAAATAACATGCTAGTTTATTAAAATATGAGTTTAATTATAAATTTGATGATTTGGCATACATTTAATTATATATTAATGGAATATTTAATGAAAATAGTTAATTCCTTTCTTATATAGTGATTTAAAAATGTCTTAGTTATTAAATAATTACATAAGTTTGTCTTCTTTTGAAATAATCAAATAAGGAAGGTTTAATTGATTTGATACCTTAGATGAATAATATCTTAGTCTCTCTTATTTCAAAATATAGAATTGGTTATGCCAATTTAATGGTTATATGAATTCATTTATTGACTTCTTATAGGATAATGATGTTGATCATAACTATATCATTCATCATAGCCCAAGTAATGGCATCCATATTAGTAAGCAAATGATGTATGAATTATTTACACAAGTAATGTGGTAACCTCAAGGGATGTGAGGTATTTATGATCTCGAATGGTATCACTATGGAACCTTTAGTTTGAAATCTATTTTCTTTTTATGTCATAACATTTTCTATTACATGAATGATTATAAATATTCATGTGTTGAATTTATTTCTAGTTACTAGTTTTGTTTACTTATCTGAATTATGTTTAAATGTAAGGTTAGTGAATTGTACTTATAATGTAAACTTATGGTAAAATGAAAGATAAATCAAGATAATAGATTTATCCTTCCTAGTTAAACTAATCCTTAAACTTATCCATCCTTGAGTAGGACTAAAACCCACTGAGGAGAGTGAGGTATTTACTTAAGGTTAAAGACCTATGAATGGTCATATATGGAAGTAAGAGTGCTATATACGGCACTTAGGTCCTATCCATGTATACATACACTAATACACCCCAAAATCCAAACCCCATAAAACATCTAATGTAGTAACACACTTCACCATAGCATTTTTTGTATGTGTTTACCTATAGCTAATTACCTTAGTTCATCTCATTTAGTTCCATTTATGCCTATGTAAGTGCATTGAATGTTTATCACTTATATTATAAATCAAGGTAAACTAGTTTAACATGAATCCAAAATATAATTTGATATACAATTCCAAATTTTTTTTGGGTTGTTTCATCTAGTATGAGAGTAGTTTTCTACTCAAGGGAAATTTGGGAATGAGTTTTCTTCTTATTATTTTGTAATCTACTCAATGGTCAATTGTAATTCTTAGGGTGGTTAGAATGCAATCAAGTGGAGGAAACATCCATGGGAATCCTTTTAATGTCAACCCATCTAGGCATAGAGGTAAAGGATGAGTAAGGGGTCATCATGGCCATATCTCTATTTGTAACCAAGAAGAGTTGCCCACAAATAATGCTGATAATAATATTGAGGTATCGAATTCTGAAGTAGTTAGTGGAAATCCACATTAAGAGATCCTTAGTGGAATATTGATATCCCTTAATACCTTATTGATAACTAAGAGTAAATATTAAATATTCTTGAAGGGATATCCTAAGAGGAAGTACCTAGGTTGGAAATGGGGTAGGTAGAAGGACCTTTAATTCAATAACTACCTTAGACCACTATTGATGAAATCATAAAAGAGATGAAGAAGCTTCCACCACCTACCTTTTAGGTGAGGAATCAGGTGATGTAATTGATGCATACTTGGTGCACTTGCAAAAAAACCTTAACTTGTATAACATGTCATTGAATGTGAAAGTCAAGGTGGTAGCCAACCAACTAGTTGTTCTTATAGCTTTATGGTGGAATCACCTTTGTGCTATTGAAGGATATCAAACTTTGAACTTATCTTAGTATATTTTTGAGTCTCAATTTCTAAAAAGATACATTAATGCAAACTATAAGGAGCAGAAAATCACTAATTATCAGATTTTGAAGAAAAAACATGTTTGTTGTTGAGTATGAGAACAAGATTATAAGTTTATTACATCATGTGAACTATATGCATGAAAAAGAAACCAAGATTACTAAGTTCAAAATTGAACTTAAATAAATATTGATGCATGATGGCAATATGACAAACCCATGGATTTTGGCTACATCAATTGAATCAGCCTACAAGGCTGAGGAAAAAGAAAAGTCTCACCAAAAGGAAAGATAAGAATTTATGACAAGAAGGTAATAGTCTAAAGCAAATAACCTTTCTCCATTGAATAACAATTTCCAAAAATCAGATCATAACCATAGATTTTTAGGTGGTAGTAAACATTTTACCAATTTTTATAATCAAAATAGGAATTTCAAGTCCCATGGATCTTCTAAATCAGGTCCATACAAGGAGCAACATTAAAGCAGGCCAATGTGGACCTGCCATAAGTGTTAATATTATTTTGGTGGCATCTTATAGACCTATTATTTGGTGGGAATGTGGTGACAACCACTATAGAAAGGATTGTCTTAATCTAAAATTAGGCTAAGTAATAAATCATAGGGTAGATGCTACTATTGATAATTGTAATGTTGATTTGTATGCCAATCTAATTAAAACATGAGGTATAATTAATGGCTTTCCCTTGACTATCTTGATTGATTTAGGTGAAACAAATTACTTTATTTCTCCTTTTGTTTCAAGTCAATGTAATACTAAACCCATCTTTGTAAGAGAATGTCGGGAGGTTGAGTTTGGTACCAATAATTAAGTTCCTATTCTTGAGTCCTTGGAAAAATTAGAATTAGATTTTGTTATTTTCAAAACCAAGGTGAATCTTTTTATCATGTCTTTAGGGTCTTATGATCTCATCCTTAGGATGGATTGGTTGCATGAACATCAAGATGCTATTGATTATGTGGGAAAAAGAGTGTAATGCACCAATGTCCTTGGCCATATTATGGAATTGTAAGGCATGTAAGGTTCTATAAGAAATAAAAAGCTCTCAACCCTACAATTAAAAAGAGCTAGTAAGAAAGGTTGAAAGCTTTATACAGTCCAATTATAGGAATTACCTAAAGAAATGGAGATGGTTCATGTATATTTTCCCATCTTAAGTGAGTTTATAGATGTCTCTCTTGAGAAAATAGCTAGTTTATTACCCAAGAAGGAATTTGATTTCTCTATTGATATCATACCCAGATCTACCCATATTTATAAATCCCCCTAACACAAGAATATGGTTGACCTATAGGAGTTGAGAGTCTAATTGCAAGAAATTTTGGAAAGTGGAATCTCCCAACCAAGTGTGTTTTCTTGGGGTGCTCCAATAGTATTTATGAAGAATGAGGATGGTACATTGTGGCTTTGCATTGATTATCTCATGATAAATAAGGTATAAATAAAAAACTATTATCCTTTGCCTAGGATTGATGACTTGTTTGACCAAATAAAGGGAGTTGTAGTCTTCTCTAAGATTGACTTGAAATCAGGCTACCATTAGTTGAGATTCAAGGAAGAGAACATTCATAAAACATTTTTTACAACTCAATATGGGCATTACGATTTCATGGTTATGCCCTTTAGCCTAACTAATACTTGTGGCTTTCATGAATCTTATGAACATCATATTTAGGGAGTTTTTAGATAAGTTTGTGCTAGTTTTTCTTGATGACATTTTCATTTACTCCAAAAATTAGGTTGAGCATGATCAACACCTTTTTTTAGTATTAAAAAGACTATGAAAACATAAGCTATATGGAAAACTCTCCAAATGAGCAATTTATGAATCTGAAGTTCATTATTTGGGACACATTATTTCTAAAGAGGGTATTATTATTAACCCCATAAAGATTAAATCTATTCAAGATTTTCCTACTCCTATAAATGTGCATAATGTACATAGCTTCATGGGTTTGGATAGTTATTACCATAATTTTGTTGAATTTTTTTCTAATGTAGCCTATCCCATTACCTCTTTACAATTCAAAGGAAATAAATTTGTGTGGACCCCTTAATGTGAGGATTCATTTAATAGCTTGAAAGAGATGCTTACAAAAACACCTATTCTTATCATACTAGACCCAAATGGTAACTTTGAAGTTTGTTTTGATGCTTCTAAGGAAGGTTATGGAGGTATCTTGACCCAAGATGGAAAATTTATGGCTTATGAGTCATAAAAATTGAAATATCAAGAAAATAACTACCCTACGCATGATATGGAGCTTCTTACCATTGTTCATGTACTCAAACAATGGAAAATTTCTTACTAGGAAATACATTCAAGTTGAAAACTAATCACCAAAGTCTTGAGTATTTTTTTTCTCAAGAAGATTTGAATGCACACTAACATAGGTGAACATTTTTGAGCAATTTTGACATGGACATATCATATGTCAAAGGCAAAGAGAATCATGTGGCTGAGGCACTCAGTAGATGCATGTATCTTACTACCTTATTGATGTTACAAGGAAATATCAGAATTATTGTTTTGTAAAAGTAGCTTGTTGATGTATTTTGTCATGATGTAAGAGTAGGTTTGGCTGATGAGCCTACAACAAAGAGATTTTATAATTTTTTTATTATAATAAATGGTCATATAAGACATAAAGGTAGAATTTATGTACTGAATTTGGGTGACTTGAGAAATTATGTGCTTATGTAAGTGCATACAATAACTTATTATACTCATCTAAGGCTTAAAAAGATGATGCATGAGATAAAAAATCTCTATTTTTAGCCTTGATTAAAGCATGATGTCACTTTAATTGTATAAAAATGCTTAGAATGCCATTAAGTCAAAGCTGAACATTACTATCCAAGAGGGTTTTCATACCCTCAAAAAATTATAAGAGATAAGTGGGTTGTAGTCTCACTTGGTTTTATTGTGGGGCTGCCAAAATCACATATCGAGTATGATACAATCCTTATGGTGATTGATAAAGCCACTAAAGTTGGCCACTTTATTGCTATAAACTTAACTGATTATGCTTTTGTGGTTATGAAATGCTTGATGAAGGAAGTGGTTAGACTTCATGGCATATATGAAGTGATCATATCAAATCATGATAAGTTATTTACTTCATGTTTTTGGTGTACATTGACTACAACTTTTGGAATAAGGCTGAATTTTATTTCATCATATCATCCAAAAATAGATGGCAAAATGGAAAGGCTTAACTAAGGGGTTTAAGATATGTTGTGCATGTATATAATGGATCATCAAACTAAATGGGAAGACTAACTCCATATAATTGAATTTATATAAAATAATTCTTACCATTTTTTTTTAAAGATGGATTTGTTTGAAGCTCTATATGGACATAAATGTAGAACTCCACTTGGTTGGGACACCATAAAAAATAGAGATGTTTCTAGACTTGATTTGTTATTAGAATATTATAGGGAGATGGAATTAATAAGGAAAATTTTGAAAATAACTTGTAATAGGAAAAAGATCTATGCAGATCAAAAGATAACCCTGCATGAATTCAACATGGGAGACAAAGTCTTTCTATGTGTTAGACCGTAGAAAAGTTCTATTAAGTTTTACAAGGCTTCTAAGTTAGTTTCATTATTTTTTAGACCTTTCAACATTGTGGAAAAGATTAGTCTTTTTTTAAATCAAAAGACAGTTCATCCTTCTCTATCAAGTATTCAGGATGTATTTCATGTTTATTTGCTAAGAAATTATATACCTAATCTATCTCATGTTTTGGATTGGACTCCTTTCTAGGTCACAAAAGAGGAAAATGTGTTGTTGGAACTAATGAGATTCTTAGACCATCATAGCATTAATCTACATAATAGAGATATATAGTAGGTTTCTGTTCAATGAGACCCACTAGGTGAAAGAAGAACCAATTGGGAAGATACTCATATTTTTAAGTAGTATTAAGTAGGGATTTTTGACTAAGTCATCATGACAACTCCCTTTTAATAGGGGAGGATGTTATGATCCTACCTTTTTATAATTTGTTTTGCTATTAAGACATTGTTATTATTATTTTTAAACTAATTATTAGTTTTTATTTTAGTTGGACTATATGTAGTAATTTTTATAGTGGTATTGGGCTACATTTTTAATCCTATACTTAATGATTTCATTACTATAATTGATGTTATTATATATCTATAATTAATTATTAATTTTTGACATAGTACAATTGATGTCCTTTTTAGTGGTTTCAAGTTCTATCTATGAATAGGAAGATATTAGAGGTTATACTCATAAAACCAAAGGAATTTTGGGAAAGTTAGACATGTCTGATAGGTATATTTGTTTGGTTTTGTTTTCTATCATTCAGACATCTTGATTAATCATTATGATTGTCAATTGGTGACCTTGGTCCTTGTACTTATTTTTATTGTTATCATACTTCACCTTGTTATTTTTGTTTCACCTTATCCTTGTCAAATTTTATTATTTAAAATTACTTACTATTATTATTGCGTCCATAATATTTATTCCATATTTTTGCCCATCTCCATTTTATCCTTCCATGCAGGCTTTCATTCAATTTTGAAACCCTATAAAGATCATATTTTTAAATGTAAACACATTACCTAAGACCTACCTAGGCCTACGCTTAACACCCCCTAGAACCTTTCACATTCCACCCCCTTAGATTAAACCTTTGACCTTATAAACACCTTATACTAAGGTGGTGGTATGTGATTTAAATGGATTTTTATATCATTGGCATCAACCTTGGTATTAAACTTAGTTTAATTAGTTATTAAATCTTTGGTTTATCAACTTAGGTTGATGAATTATTTGATTATGTTTTAATTCCATTTAATATGGCTAGTGGCATAGATGATAGAGTTT
>JARHVA010008897.1:0-247500 GCA_037957365.1 Torreya grandis | reverse complement strand
CTAGTCTATTGAAATATGAGTTTAATTTTGAATATGATGGTTTGGCATATATTTAATTATATATCAATGTAATATTGTATAAAATTAATTAATTCCTTTCCTATATAGTGATTTAAAAATGGATTAGTTATTAAAAAACTACATAACTTTATCTTCTTTTGAAATAATCAGATAAGCAAGGTTTAATTGATTAGATACCTTAGATGAATAATATATTAGTCTCTCTTGTTTCAAATTATAACATTTTCTATGTAAATTAAATGGTTATATTAATTAATTTATTGATTGATTATAGGATAATTATGTTGATTATAATTATATCATTCATCATATCGTAAATAATGGCATCCATATTAGTAATCAAATGATGTATGAATTATTTGGATAAGTAGTGTGGTGACCTCAAGGGATGTGAGGAATTTGTGACCTTCGATGGTATAATTATGGAAACTTGAGTTTTAAATATATTTTATCTTTATGTGACAACATTTTCTATCGCATGAATGATTAGAAGTTTGCATGTGTTGAATTGATTTCTAGTTGCTAGTTTTGTTTACTTGAATGAACTATGTCTAAACATAAGGTTAGTAAGTTGTAATTATAACATAAAATAATGTTAACCTAAATAATAAATTATGATAATATATTTATCCTTATAAATTAAACTAAGACTCCAACTTAACCATCCTAAAGTAGAATTGAAACCCACTAAAGAGAGTGAGGTTTTTACCTAAGGTTATGGACCTAGAAATGGTCCTATGTGGAAGTACAAGTGCCACATATAGAAATCAAGTCTTATCTATGTATGCATACACTGATATATCCCAAATCCCATAAAAATATAATGTAATAAAATGCTTCCCCATATCACTTTTTTTATGTGTTTTACTCTATCTAATCACCTCAGTTTAACTCTTTTAATTCTAGTTGTACAGATGTAAGTAAATTGAATTTTTATCACATATAATATAAAATGGGGTAATTGGGTGTAAAATTCATCCAAAATGTACTCTAATATATAATTCTAATTTTTTTGGGGTTGTTTCATTATCTTTATTTCAATAATAGGCTTAAAAGTGTCTACCTATAATAGGAACCCTAATACTCATCATCCCTTGGATTCTATTTTATCCAACACTACTATACCCTATGATTAGTCTATTTATAATAAATGTGTGATTAAAAATGATAATTATGTATATTAATAATATTAATGTGAATTCAATGATTATAATTATGATTACAAAGAAGCAAAAAATGGGGAATAGGAATAATATACAACTTTTGAAATAAAAGGGCCTAGTTCCCCTAGCATTTATTTAGATTATTTTATTAATCATAAATTAGAAGGAGAAGAAGATAATGATAATTCACATATTCATATTCCTCCCATATTTTATTATTTACATTCTAAAAACACTTTATTTAAGAATACACTTCTCTTATCTTTATAGTTTTCTATTACACTTCATTACATTCAATGTTATATAAAAATGCATAATAACAAAAAATAAGGAATAAATCAAAGTTTTGATAACACTAATCTTACATTCATATATAATTTTCATAATTTGGACAATGAAAATGATACAAAATTATATTGTGATTCTTCTTTTCTCTCTCTAGACAATGTGATTAATACAAAATTAGAATGTGATTCTCATTTTCTCTCTCTATATATAATGTGAATGATATAAAAGTATAATGTGGTTCTACTTTTCTCTATTTAAATAATTCAAATGATACAAAAGTGGAATGTGATTCTCCTTCTCAATCTATAAACATGTGTTATACCTTCTCTCTATAGAAATAAAAATATATCAACCTAAAAATATAATTATTTAACTCATAAAAATTATGTGATAGTAAAATAGTAAATGTAGATCTTAGTGAAATTCATAATAATGTGATTTATCTATTAAAAAATTCATGTGATATGAATGATCCTATATGTAATGTTTGTAAATTATTCAATGATGTTGTCTTAAAAATTAATCATAGTAGTGTTGATTCTATTATACCTATATTTTAACTAGGTGGTAAATTACAACCTATGAGGGCATTTTTTCAAACTACTACTATTCATAATGCCATATTGTGTCCATGGTGCACATTATAGGAGACCTTCAAAATAAATTATTGGATCTTAATTTACAACTTCAATCATGTATTGTTAATATTAAAGATAATATTTTCAAAATATCAACCCATTACACTAAATTTATTCAAGTATCCATAGCCAAAAGAGTTTCTCATTCCTATATTTCCCCTATTTGATAGTCATGGAGACCATGTCAATCATTAAACATAATATGTATGCTATTTTAGTCATTTGGCCAAAGACATGTAAATTTTTAAATTATTTTCATACAATACTAATAATATAATTTTTGGATTGGTTTTATAGTATTCCTAATGGTTATTTAACTACCTTTAATATATTATAAGATATATTATTATCAGATTATCATAAGCATGAAATGCCTAAATTAACATTGTAATACTTACAAACCATAAAATAAGGTCATGATGAGATTGTTTGAGACTACATTATGTTATTTAAGAATGATTTACACTTTAAAATTTCAACCCTTATATTTTTAAATACAATTAATTCTTATTAAGGTTCTTATTTCTTCACTTACTAAAAGAGCATTGCATAATACTTACACATATTTCAAAAAATTATATATGGTTGTGCACCGATATGCATATGATCTAGATAGAATTAATACAAGTGAATTAAAATAATATTCATTAAGTAAACAATGTACCAGTCAAAGTGTTGCATCAATTTAATCCTCTCTAAAAGGATAAAGTATTGGTATAAGATACTATAATGACAAAGAATATCAAAAATAAATTTTTAAAAATAATCTGAATAAGAAAGCACATATTTTTATCGCATGACAAAATTTCATAGTAAGGAATAATCAATAACTATTTTACAAAAAGGCATATGAATAGTTAATATGATAACATCTGCATTAATGGTATTTAATTATAATAATAGGAAATCACTTAAATTCTATTACCTTATCGATTGACCATGTCATATCTTGCATACATTACTAGATAAGTAGATGGTTACTCTTCCTTTAAATTACTATCATCTACTTCAGAGGTTTGAGAAGATAAAGTGCCAACCATTTTTAAATTACCATTGTATTAATGAAAATCATTATAATTATTGTTATTCTTTATGACAAAATATGTAAAAACTTGTTGACATAATATTTATTACATTTAAGAATAAAATAACAAGGTATTCATCTCCTATTGCTTCTAGTTGTTATTATAAGAATATTTAGACCTCTAAAAACATTCATACTTAGGAACGGATGGTCCATCATCTTTTTTATAGGTAACCCACTTGAATAATTACTTATTCAATTTCTCCTTTTAGCATGACCAAATTATCACAACATATTCCTTTTAGGGAACCATTGGTAATTTAATCACTCATTAGAAGTGATACTAATAAAGGATTAATCACTGATGTTCAACAGTAATATATTAAAAGAGTACCTATATCTTTCCAAATCAAATATGAAATAAAAAAGTGAATTTATTATACATGGAACAACAAAAATTACAAGTCAAAATAGTATTATAGAAGCCATAATTATAACCATTTATAATTATTCAACAATAGATTAACCAACTAGATTATATCAATTTTATTTTTATAAAATTTGGATTTTTTTTGAGAAACATTATCCCATACACAATAATAAACATCAACTATGTTTTAGATTAAGGTAAAAATAGGTTTTGAAGGGACCTCAAAACCCTAAAACATAGGAAGAAGGATATAAAAATAACGCCCTTAGGTAAAACAAACCTAACACCTACTGCTGAGCAATATCAAAAATAGGTTTTACAGGGACCTGAAACCATAAGTCAAGATCATCAAAAGAAAGACCCCATGTTTTACAAAGACCTGGAAACTCATGTAAAGAAAACAAACAACCAGAAAATGGAACTAGTTATAACATCCAACTAAAAGGACTAGAACAGTAAGAGCAGAAAAACCCTATTCTTCTAATTCCAGGATCATCTTCACCACTTCCTTTCCAATCACACCAGTGTCTTATATGGATATTGCAGCCGACATAGCAGCCTCTTGCATTGCTTTCTTCCTTGAGATTTATCTGGTCCTCTTACTAGGCCCCTCCAAAGATTTTATTTCCTCATTAGCTCATTTTCCAATGTTTGTAGTAGCTGCACATATGCTAGAAGTAACCTCCTCCATCTTCATTCTACTTTCCTTAATGAGCCTTCTTAGATTGTTCTCATAATCTTTAAGTTTGATAGGAATATCTCTTATATGCATTTCCAAATTATTGATTTTATTTCAATCGGCTTCCTAATTATGTTCCATTATTTCCATTTTCTTCTTGAGGCCCATTATTTCCTTATACATCCACAAGTCAACTTGAAGGATAGCATCTACTTTGCATTTGGCCAAATTCATGAAGGGATGCCTCCTGTCATTTTGTCGAATGTCACTAAAATCTTCAGTGTTCTCTTTTGGATTAACTTCATCCTTTTCAGTTTGATCCTCCCTTTCCATTCTTTTCTATTCTTTAGTTTCAATAGGGCTTTCATTGTGGACAAGATCATCCTTTACTTGTTCTCTAGTCTCAATTGCATGATAGGCATCCTGAACTATATGTTCCTTCTCTATTTTTGAAGCAGGATCCTCAAATAAAACATCCATTTCTTTTTCACTTTCCCCCAACACTTGTTGATTATCCTCAAGATCATAGTTTTTCTATTCTATTTTTTCCTCTATAGTGTCCCCTTCTTTTTCATTCTCACTTTTATCTTTACCTTCCTCATTAGAGTTAGATTCCCCACTATCCTTTCCTTCCTCTTCCTCCATACTCTCCTCCTCAGAACTTTCAGTGCTTTCCCACTCAGTTTCCTCATCAACAATCTATTTTTTAAAGCTAGAGGATTTGGGTTTAACTTTTTCTTTCCCCTTCACTGTTTCATTCTTCTTACTCTATGAATCCTTATTTCTTTTTGAATAAGGATTCAGGACAATGGCATTATTTTTGTAGAAACCTTCTATTATTAGGATCAATCCCTCATGCAATATAGGGTGAGACTCCTTTTTTCTATGAGCAAATAGACTTTAGAGCAGCGAGAAGTGCAAATAAAAAGGGAAGGAGATTCTAACTTTGTGCCTAAAATGATTAAGAAAGAAAAAATGAAATTTATGGACTCTTTTGCTTCTTCCATCAAGTATAAAATACTCACAGATGCAACATAAGATGTCTCTCCAGATTCCTTTTATCTATTCTAGGTCGAAAAAATCTCCACTCTTTTCCAACTATTGCTCCTCAGCATCCATCTTTGGGAATTTACTATATGCCTCATTAGATATATTGGTCTACTTAGAGAATTTTTTACCCTCCATTGGAAGCCTTGTGACCTCCGCAATGAATTCCTTGGTGAGCTTCACTGTGATGCCATGGAGGGTTACCCTGTTGTCGACCCAATTTTCTAAAAATGTCATCATTATATGGGGTTTAGAACCATGCAGCCGCTCCAAGTAACTCACGACCTTTCCTCTCAAAAGAATCTTCTAAACATCTTGTTTTGCCTTCCATTCTTTGCAACTTTTAGGTTCTTACTTCCTTGGTTCATCTTTCATTTTGTAGGCCATACAGTTTTTTAGCAACACCCAGACACTAATCACTGAGCAATGAAACTAGTTGTTATCAACTCATAATGGAACTCGCTTGTTTTCTGGCACATGCAATAATCGCTTTACATTCTCATGAATGTGTTTGTTTAATGAAATTAATCCTTCCATCGTGAGGCCACTCCACCAAATCATTAACTTGCTATTCTAAGTAGATTTTTCCCTCCTTTGAATGAATCACATCATAATTAATAAGCACTTTGAGATCAACATACTTATTTAATGTGTCCTGCCATCTCACTTTATGCCCTATTTGAATAGCATGATTAGCTATCCAGTCAGCAACCCCATTGGCTTCACGATAAGTATGGGTTATGGTTACTTTTTTAAATTTTTGAATTAAGGCTTTAATTTCCATCACCATTGCCTCTATAGACCATGAAACTAATTTTTTGTTATTTAAGATATTTATGATATTCAGGGAGTCACCTTCCAACCATAATTTAGAAAATCCTTACTCAACAGCTAATTTAATGGTTTGAAGGGCTATAGTAGCTTCAATAATATGACTATTTGACTTACCAATAGGGATAGCAATAGCATCAATTACGTTTCCCACATGATCTCTCAAGACTCCTCTGCATCCTGATTTTCCCAGATTCCCTTTAGCAGCTCCATCAAAGTTTCCTTTGATCCATCCACAAGGGGGGACATTCCATTTTACACCTAATCTTGGATTTTCAGTTTTCACATTAGGCCTTTCAGATCTTAAGGGATTATCAATTTGAAAGGTTGGATTAGGATCCCTCTGTGATAAAAAATTCTCCTTTATTGCTCTAGTAATATTCTAACCCAACACCCATCCTAGAAGTTCTTTACTTCTAACTATTCTATTGTTTCTTTCTTTCCATATGCCCCACCAAATATGAGGAAGTGTTAATTTCTAGAAAAAAAGAACATCAGGATTCTTAGAGAGATAGTACCAACTTTTAAAAGATAGTTACACACTTTTTTGATGGACCCATGCTATACCCCAGAGATTGAGGATCTCATTCCAAACTTGTGTATAAGAATAGTTCACAAATAAATGATCTCTATCTTCATAACCATTTTTGCATAGAATACACCTGTTAACCACATATATTCCTCTTTTCTGCAAGTTGTCAAGAGTCAAGATTTTATTTTGAAGCAGAGTCCAATAGAAGATTTTTATTTTGGGGATAAGCCCCTTGATCCAGGCATATGACCACAAAGGTTGATTACCATTTCCCTTTGAAATAAAAATGGTAGAAACTTTAAATTGTCCACTAGGATCATCATGCTAGATAATCTTATAAATCACAATGTTAATATATAAATCACATTATAATTACATCATAAATCCATATTTTCTTAATATTATATTCATACAAATTTAATTAATAAACTCATCAATGTATAATTTAAAGAATATAACAAACATAACTGAACAAAGAGTAATATGTGTGAAAATATTGTGTGTGAGATACAAAATCCAATATATGATGGGTGAATCCTCATCATTTGAACTATCACTACTAACTATTCATATAACCTACAATTTTTAGGCTCCTTATTACCCATATATCCTGTGTGATAATTATTATGACCTATAACATCTAATACAACTCTCAAGAACCTAGATATAAACCATAGCTCATGTGTGGTTATACTAAATAGTATAAAGTCACTCAAGTAATTTCATTGATAAATTAGAATCATTATTAGGGACTAGATATCTATTTAGATATTATTATAAGTCATCATGGTCACTAGTAACTACAATATACATAATAATAGTAATCTTGTAAAGATCAAAAAAATTAGTATTCTCACTAATGTTTTGGTCAACTCGATCCACTAGGCCATTACCCACTATGTCATTAGACACATTCCTTATCAATGTATGGATGGACCCATATACCATCATCAATGAATATGTGTCACCTAAAATATCAAATTACATGAATATACTAGAAATAAAACTTATATAATATAAACTAACATAGAATGAAAATAAATATGCAAATCCTCGCACTTAGGTACCCTAGTCATAATAGCTACACCAAAAAGTTAAATTATATCAATAGGTTATGTTATAGATTATGATATATTCTCAAGTGTATATTATGGTGTATATGCTGATATTACATCATCTATTCATCCTCAATATAATTACCCTCCACCCTATCTAGGGGGCATAATATGAGGATCACTCAGTACAACTTTAAATAATACAACCCACTAGGAAGTAGTCCACCACTGTGTGTATGATGATGTATAACCTACATCATCACCTAATACCAATGGAACTATAAAATCTCACTCCCTCACTAGTTGAGGGTTTGGGTCCACACTTTATGTCCTATCCTCACCCTTATTATAATAGAGGCTCTATTACTACACATACATGGGTAAGGCACTAGAGGCACATCTTAAATTAGCCCAAACTATTGTATAACCCACTCATACTAAAATATCTTATAAATACCAAGGAACAAGTCATGTAATAAATAATATATGACAAAAATATATGGATTATTGAATCCATGTCCCATATCTCACATCCCACATACATCAACCATTGAATCATCACTAGTGTCAATTTATCCAAAATAAACTTTCAATCTATAGTTATCAAACCCCTCCATTGTGGTAATGCTCACTAATATGTTAATAAATTAGGTTTAACCCAAACTCTAAAAGGACTACTAAATGGATGTACCATAAATATATTCTCATATGAATATACATGTAACAATTTGGTTACTTCAAGACCCTTTGTAAGAACCACCAAAGTAAATATGTACAAGTCTAGATATAAAGGGTTAACATGGTATGTCCCCAATAATATCTATTATGACTCTCTTTGATAGAGCAATAAATATAATAAATATGAAAAGAAGTATCCATGGTTATTGCACCTATTAATACAAATGACACAAGTATACAACATATAAATTTTTAAAACCACAAAACATCAGACTGCACAATATTCTCAAGTAATATTATCCCACCCTAATCAACACCTTCTCATCTACCTATCATATAGTTATGTACTCATTCCATAAATCCCAAAATGTATGAATCCATCATAGTGGCCCTATCTAAAAAAATGGGTAGTCATAATATATGTCATATTCGACTAGTGTTATGTTCATATCACCCATTAGCATCCAAAAAGTACATGTATCAAAGTTGCAGCTCTCAGCCAATACATTCATCAGGTACATATTATTTATAACTTATCATAATTTTACAAGTTTTACTAACCTAACCTCTTAAAAAATATATCAATTTGTTTCATCTAACCTAAGCTCTATTAATTTACTCATATGCCACCCACATTAGAAATATTATGCATGAAGATCACACCACAAGAATTATAGCACACAAACATAGTCATACTAGTTATATATATAAATAAATTAAATATACATGAAAAATTATTTAAAAAAATCAATATCCAAATGAAAAACATCTTCTAAAATGGTTAAAAATGTAAGGCAATAATCTCTCATTTTGGACACTAATGTCCCATGTAGGACAATAACATCACAAATGGGACGATTTTCACCTAAATGGTTGAAATCATTAATTATATGATTTAAAATTCAAAAAATATTAAAACAACACAAATATTTAAAAATCAAAATTTCGTTATAAATAACTAAAAAAAATACTATTTGACTTTAAAAATAAAGTAATTATGATATATACCAAATCATTTGTAGTTTGTGTTTATGAAATAGTGTGTAAGTGTTCGAATCATAGTAGTAATTCAACCCATTTGACTGATGTGTTTGAAACCTATTTATTAATTAGACATTTAAAAAAATGAAAATGTAATTATGAAACCTTTTTCATCCTACTATTTCTATAAGTTTAATTTCTACAATTCTAGTTGTGTAGTGAATTCAATTATTTATCAAAAACTTTTGCAAGTGATATCTTAAGCATTATCTATTAAAAATTGTTTTATGTAAATTACATTGGGGAACATGTGACACATTATGTCCCATAATATCACTACTTTTTCAATAGCATCAACTTCATAAAAAAGGTCAATTCTACATATCATAATATAAACACTATTGCCTTTAGAAACCTTATTCTTAAGCGAATGTGACTACTTATCATTTTATTATCTATACCATGTTACAACTAACATGATTTACATAATTATAACACTAAAAATTTATATGTGATTTTATAGAAACTCTAATTAATTGAATTTATCTAACTCACCCTATCTCTCAATCTGATCAATTTTTTAATCTTACCACTCACCTTAAAAGGACATATGAGTTTAAATTTAAAATTTAGATTAAACTAACATAATTTAGACATTTAATTATTAATTATTATATAATTAAACATAAAAGTTTTTTTGATATAAAATTTGAATCAAATCTAAAACAAAGGGACACAAATTACAAGTACATATGATATACATATACACACCTGACAAATTACATCTTTCAAATGATGCATAAAATAGTTTAAAAAATTCATAATGGTTAAAAAATAAATTATTAATATAAATTATGGGTGCATATTACATGCATATACACTCACATTATATTTAAGATTACACATTCATATAATTTTGAGTGCATGATATAGATTCATGCATAATATTCAAACATGAGAAGTTACATATTTTATTTATCACAATGGGCCCCTGATACAAATACATGCACACTATAAGATTTTCCAAAATCAAAGGGAGGATGATTCAAACTCATGCCATATTTTCAAAAAAAAATATATGTATTCATTGGAGAGGAATGGATGTTATTCATTCTCTTTTGATCATGCATATAGGAACTAAGGAAATAAGAGACAATTGAATCTATAGATCCATATCCAATGGTTGATTAATTTAAAGTGAATAGCTCTTAACTTAGATATTCTACACATAGCCTAATAATACATTATGGATTCCAACCCATTTACATATTGGGATTATAAATAGCAATATCTTAAATTGAGTTTTTTGAATTCCTTAATGTTTACACTTATCACATTAACCACTTGAAAGCTTATTTATTTCCTTTTCTAGGAAATGAATAGATACTAAAAGTTCCCTCTTATTTCTAAATGATTGGGTAAGTCCTTGATCTTTGGAATATCTATTTCTCCATGGAAAACACATACTCCACGACCAATGTCATGTGGCATGCATATAGGTGTAGTTTGCCCTTGAAAAATATTTTTAATATTTAATTTATGAATATAAATCTTGTTTCACTTAGACAATAACTTATATAATATATACATATTTTTTTCATAAACACTTTGGATCACTATGATGAAGAATAAGTTTGCATCATAAGAATTTATAAAAGTTTTCATTCTCTTTTTCCTTTTTATCCTATATTTAAGGTTGTAATAAAATGTTATATTGTGGGGATGGATAAATGTAGATGCCCAAGTTTGGAACAAGACTTGTTTTACAATGTCTATTAGCCACTTTGCTTACATGGGTATTAGATAAGTATTAAATATTTATTTTTTCATGTATTTTTATGTTTTTCAAATTTTATTTGTATTTTTATTAATTTTTGGTCCCATGTTTACATATAAAATACTTGAATTGAATGTAAAAAAAAATGTCTAACCCATTTTACCATTTTTAGGTTTTGTTTATCCCAAGATATAATCAATGAGTATCATGAAGATATAACATCAATATTGACCTATTCTTGTCAATCTTAACCTTTTATATTTCATTTTATATTTCAAACATGTTTATTTTTATAGTCATTACTTTGTTCTATTTAATATTATTTTTGGTAAGTATCAATGTGTCACTAGATTTTTTAATTCAAATGCAAGAGGTTCTTATATATAGAGTTGTTAAGAGACATTTAAGGAGGCAATTTTACATTAACTATACAAAGTTAGATATTGCTTAATTTGAATCACTAGAGATAAATCTAAATTACGTTCACATTTTTCATGATTTTGCTAAGGGTAAACTAGGAGAAAGAGAATCTAGAATTTCATTATTCATTTCACAAACACAAATAGGAATGAGAACTACATTTGAGTTTGAGCCCTCCTTAGACCATTGGCAATGTATTTTAGAACTTGGTGTTTTAACATAGATTAACCAAGATAAATATATCTCAATCCCTTTCACTTGATTCCTCCCCCATTTGATGTCTCTCATGTTTGTGTAACAAATTAGCATTTGATAGTTTAGATACATGTGCATGCATTAAAAAGTATAAGAGGTCATAAAAATACATTGATGATGTAGGTGAAGCATCACAAAAATAATCATAGTATCATTTTCATAGAGTCAAGGTCAACCCATAGGGGTTAGGATTGGTAGTTGATATTATCCACTTATAGTAGGTTATAACATAAACTATAAATAGAAATTATTTTCAAATAACCTACACTCATAACATAAATATGAGCCCATAGAGGTTAGAATAAAAATTTATACTATCTAGTTCTAGTGAATTTTATCCCTAAGGAGACACAATATTTAAATATAGAAAAAATCAAAATACATTCACCTCATACAAAACTAGATCATAATTTTTTTTGTAAAGATCATGAAAGTATGACAAATAAGTTAAGTCTTTCTTTATCCTCTTACATTTGTTTATTGTGAATTTTCGATCTTACATGTTTAACTATTGTTGTGTAACTATATCTTGTGAATATTATATCAATCTCTAGTTATCTTTTATTATACAAAATTATATATAATTGATGGTTTATTGTTAAATTAATCCAATTATAGGTAAAACACATCTACAGAGAACACCATTTAATAAAATAATAAAAGACACATATAAGATATGAGGTACAAATTAGTTGTAATAAATTCAAGGAAGAAGTTGAAAATAAAATAGAGATTTTAATGAAACAAGGATATATATTAGAGAAAAACTATTTTTTGGAGGAATTAAAGAGTGATGAAGGTAGGAGTAGAACCTTAGTGAGATAACAAAAGGACACCTAAGATAAAATTTTAATTATTAGTTATATAAAAATTAGGTATATTTGAAACACAATGGTTGAGAGGGGGGTGAATCAATCTCATAAAAAATTTATTTCAATTCCTACTTAACATACATGAAACATATAGATCAAGCAATCAACCATACAAGCATGAAACAATATTACACAAGAAAACACATTATATATGTTGGAAAAACTCAAGGTGAAGAAAACCCATTGATCCCTACAAATGGAATATGGTCCAATAAATCAAAATATCACATTTTAATCAATCGCCAATTCCACATGGATCACCAACCCTAACAAGCTAAACACCAACTTAGTTAGGATTTAATAAGCATCAATTTTTAAGGAGGCACTAACACCCTATATGACTCAATACCAAATTATCCACCTAATTTATTTTATCACATTTATAACACCTTTTTTCTCAACCAATTGATGATGACCTCCTCTTTAGCTCTTCACACTTTTATCCCTACCTTCTAGTTCTCTTTAGTCAATTAGGTATCTTCATGATTGATTAGGTCATATGACCTTGATAATCACCAATAGTACACTATTATATATTTATTATGGTTTATCTACACCCATATTATGTCTTAAATACCTCTTTTAGCTCTTTAAAGAGTTATTTCCTTTGCTTTCACATGCACACTCACTGGCTAGATAATTAGGCCTTAGTCTTATATAATCCTCTCGATCACACACCTCTTGGTTAGACATACACACTTGAACACTTTTATTACCTTTAAAATAGGTATTATAACAAATTTAATACATGAATTAGTCGTTATAATAGGTCATCCACAACTTACAAGATCAAAACCTTTTTCAAGCCTTAAGGAGACCTAATTTAATTAGGCCTTCATTAGTACATGTTACCCTTTAATCTCTTTGGAACACTTCAAAACTCAAAAAATGGAGTAAAAGCTTCATATACCACTAAAATATATTATTTTATTATTTCATCTTAGGTCTATGACACTTTTTATCTCCAACCACCACTTGAAGCACACCATTAGTATTGTTCACATTAGGCCTTCACACATACATAAAAGTCTATTTTAAATCAAAAAATATAATACATTATCTACCTAAATAACCATGAAAATAAATCACATACACAAAACCTAAAATACCTTAACAACTTCACCATATGCATTAGAATCTTCAAATCAAGGCATAGAGCCTAAAAAACACTCCTACAACTTGGTCATTCAGAACTACCAATTTTCCTCAAAGACCAATCATGGTAACTCAAACCTACAACACCTATATGACCACTTTAAAAGACTTATTATGTATGCAGATTAACATGTGACATATCCAAACCATCTTCATGTTTAAGCATCATATGTTTTAGTGTCAACTATTGGCCTTATTGACTAATTTGTTGATCTCACTACACACAAATCTCACTGTGTCAAACAATCCATTTTGGCTTCTTCATTTTCACAACTTTACCTAACTTCCAATATTTATAAAAATAATTAATATGACATATCAGTCCCAAAAAAATCTCTGTGTACTTGGTTTAATTAATCTAACATGATAACATGTTCCTAATCATCTTTTCAATATTGCTTGGGTTTTTCACCATTTCCACCATTAGGCCTATTACCAAATGGCTAACTTAGATAATTGGTTTAGAAAACTTGAGGGATATAAAATATCCATAAACATTTATGGAAATGAAACATGGGTATCAATATTCATCCTCCATACATTTACATACTTTGACTTGGTCAAATCTAATACAATATCAAATCTCTAATAAATTTGCATTTTATTGTAGGATCTATTCAGACATCTGAAAACTCAGTCACACTTTGAGGTGCTTATGAGAGTTTAATAAAACATACAATAGCTTACTTGAGCATAATAATCCATTTGGGCACTTTATATCAATATATTCAACATTGGGTCCTTATTAGCATTCTAAGAGTGTTTAAACATGTTTCCATTATTAAAAACCATTCATAAAGCATAGCCCCTATATCTAAAAACAAATTCCTAAAATTTTATTCTAACAACCTCTGCCCATCTACCATGAATATATTAGGTTCCCATTCAAAGGCTTGATGAGCTAATGAGCACAATAAATTCTATCTCAGGTTGAGAACCCTTCATTTTATGCACTTGAGAGACCTATAAACACTTTTTCTTGCCTTAACCTTCAAAATTTGAACTAAATTTCATGATTACACCAAGTAAAACCTATCATACATCTAAAAAATATCACCTATGCATACTTATCTTGGAAATTTAACATCATTCCTCATTAGGTCATGCTCTCACCACTTTTCTTTCTACATTTGAGTCTTCACACCTCATTAATCCTTGAAATGACCTTCAAATTTATTTTCAACCTCCAAATACTTCACTCACATGTTCACACAATGTCAAACATAATTATAAAACCTTATCTCACCTTTCCATCATGCCACTTCATAGACAAGTCTAGGCATCCCATGCACATACCTTTGCAAGATAATACTAGGCTCAAGCATTTGACAACTTTAACAAGGACCTTACTTGTTGACCTTCACATCACTCATGAAGACATAAAAACATATGCAATTCATATATTACACTCTCAAAATCACTGAAACATGATCAATATTCTCATCTACACTCTTTAATCACCTCATGAAGACCTATGACCTCATGACCATGCCAATTGACCTTCAACACTTTAATTGTTATAACACAACAATCAATAGATTACTACTAAGAAATCAATGACAATAAAAATTATAGGCACATGACATCAACCTTCATAATCACCTTTTAGACAATAAAGACCATCAATGATGACAAAAATGATAGCAACCTTCTCAAGAACCTTTGACATCAATGACAACCTCAATGACAAACTTCAACAATAGGAACAATGCTCAACAATATCCCCCTCTATCATTGATGGAAAAACATACTGCAAAATAATCAATCTCATCTCGCCATTCTATTCTTTCTCCCCTTTCATCATAAATTACAAAGTGATTCCCACAACTCGTTAGATCACACTCCTTACAATTAAAATACTGAACACATAAGACTATAAGTTTATGAGTCATAATACAAACATGTTCCCCTATCTCTATGCATAGATTTTTGGAATAACTAACCTACTCTTGTAGATAATAAACCACATGATAATCTCCACCTAAGTATTTATATTATGTAATGATTTATAATGGTAAACATTACAGCCAATTCTTGCCTTAGATGTTCAATTGTTACATTTGAAAATTGTTTGGTTAAAATGTCTACAATTCAATCTTGTGTAGAAACATATTCAAGTCTGACACTTTTTTCACTTAATTGATCACTTAAAAAATGATACCTTATGTCAATGTGCTTAGTCCTTAATTAAATGATAGCATTCTTTAGATGCTTATGGAACTTGTATTGTCACAATAGATAGGGATAAGACCATCATACTCTACCTTATAATATTTTAGTGTCTATCTAATTTATAAGACTTGAGTACAACATGAAATAGATGAAATTTACTTAGACTTAAAAGTGGATAATTATAATGATTGTTTATTCTTGTTTATTGATAAAACTAGGCACCCACCTAAGAAGAAATCTCCTCAACTATTACTCTTCCTATCATCTAGACTTCTTACTAAGTTTGTATCTATATAGGATATCAAATTGAACTTCGTGATCCTTGGATACCAAAACCCATATTCCATAGTCCCCTTGAGATATTTGAGTATCCTTTTGACTACTTTTAGATTATTTTTATTTGGATCTACTTAAAACCTTCCCAAAAGATCTATTACTTGCATGATGTCAGGTTTAGAGGTAGTGGTTTATAACAAACTTCCAATCATTGACCTATATGACATCTGAATGGCCTTTAAAGACTCATCTTCCTTTCTCAAATTAAACCCTATGATCATAGGTGTAATAAATACCTTGAAATATTCCATCTCAAACTTATTTAACATCTCTCTTATGTACTTGGCTTATTAAATGAATATACCTTTTTTAGATTGAGTGATTTAAAACCCTAGAAACAATGATAGTTATCCAAACATGGACATCTCAAATTATTTATTCATCACCTATACAAATACCTTGGTCATGTTATTATTATTTCAACCAAATATGATGTCATCAACATATACAACTACTATTAATTGATGGTTATCTTCCAAATTTATGTATAGATTATGATCTATAACTCCCTTTTTTAATCCTTGATCCAAGAGATACCTGTCTAACCTAGCATACCAAGATCTAAGAGCTTAATTTAGACCATAAAGATCCTAATTCTATATAAAAACATAATCTATGTCACTTGATAGTGAGAACCCCTCAGTTGATATATGTATACCTCTTCTTCCAAATTCCCATTCAAAAGGCAAATTTGACATCCATCTAGTATACCTTGAACCCTTTGAATCTTGCATATGGTATAAATAATATGATGGCCTCCAAAATTGATATTTTTATAAATCTATCCTAAAATTATAACCATTTAGCTTGTACATATCCCTTACATACCAATCTAGCCTTGTTTCTAGTGACTGCTCCATTTTCATTGAACTTGTTTTTAAACACCCATTTTTTGCCAATGATATTTTTGTCTTTAGGTCTAGGAACTAGTTCCCAAGTCTCATTATTCTTCATTTTTTATTGATATTAATTCATATAACCTATATAAAATTTGTCTTTGCTTGATTATATAAGATTCTTAGGTTCATTCTTAGATAATAGAGAAACATTATCTTGATTTATATTACTTACCAATCTTCTCCTTATTTGCGTACTTGTATTCTTGTTGCCAATGATTTGAGATTTAGGATGATCTCTTGGAATCTATTTTGAGGGGTCTTTTGAGTCTTATCTATCATCAACTTCTTCTTCCTCGTCAACATGTATAGTTTACTCTTTATTATTGAATTCCATATACTCTAAAGTATCCTTTGGTTGTGAGTGTGATTTCCTTGTCTCATCAATCTTCACATTGGTGTTTTCCACTATCTTTTGTAACCTATTGTTATAACATCTATAGGCTAAGATAATTGATTAGTATCCTAATAATATACTATTTTATTATTTTTTAGAATAATAGAGTTTTATTCCTAATTAAATAAATAGGTTTGGAGTAAAGTAAATTAGTAAATAATGTGAAATAATTAAGCCACTAATTTATGTAAATAGATTACATTTTTTGCCTTTTCTAAAAATAGTAATAAATGAGAGAAAATATGACTTAGCTTATTCTGAGCTATCTAATCTAAGATAGGGTTTGATAATTTAGGTATAGGACTGGGATAGTGTCAAAAATAGGTTCCTAAACTTCATTTTCTGATTAGACAAGAGTGTCAAATGTGGGACACCCTACTATTCAGTGTTGTATCCTTTTTTATGCTTTTTGTCTAGGTGATCTGAGTTTTTTAGGTTTTGCTCAATAGGTTTGTGTTACCCTATCAGTGAAATATTGAAGCCCAAAAGTGTATAGCCCTCACTTTGGATCTATTTTAATCTTTATATTCCCTAGAATCCCTTTTTTCTTAAACTTGAAATTAAAATTTGAGAAAGAGAGTCTAGGGGTTAGTGTGTAAAGGATATGTTAGACACACTTCACACCCTATGTATGGGTAAGATGCCTATATACTAATACTCTAAGGAGGGATCAAGCTAATGTAGTTCTCCCATTGAATTACTTTTTACAATTATATATGAAAATATAACTAGATGTGAAATTGGGTGTACTTCAAATGGCTAGGGATTGGTACAAGGGTTTGAATAAGGTTGGAATAATATTAGAAGGCTATATGTAGAGAATAGGAAAAAGTGTTTGAGTGTACTTGCTAGTTTTCTTACTTCACTCTTATAAATAAGTGCCAACCCTTCTAAATGGACTTCAAATGGAATTTTATAGGGAACTTAATGATCATGGGTTAAATGAATTTGCATTAGGATGACATGATTTAAGATAAGTATTTAGGAAAATATGACTGTTTAAGCCAATTTTACACTTGGACAATAGCGCCAGAAATAGGACACCATAGGTTTTAGTTCTCCTATCCAAGTTAGGCTCTATTATCTAGAGGGAATGAGACCTAGGGGATGGATCTAGGCCTAAAAGAGCTACCTGGGTCTGTAAGGGTTAAGTCTGAAAGGTTTTGGATGGCTAGGAATTAGTGAAAGAACCTATAAGGGTTGTGTAAGCAAGTAGGAGGACCTATTGATTGAGTGTCATTAACCATAATAAATTAACCAAATTTCACATTTTACATGACTACATTTGGCCCCCTTTTATTTTATTGATGTATCGAAGTGAAATACTAAGATAAAATAAGAAATAAAAAGTGTACCTAAACTTACCTACAAAGGTGACGCCCATGAAGCTTGTGTGATGCTGAGTAATATTGGATAGTGCATAAAGAGCACATTATGCAAGTATGAATCTGCAAAATGAAATAAAGAGTAGATCAATTCTTATTATATGTGATATAAAACAAGAACATATAAAAGATGAGTAAAAGAAAAATGAAGAGAAAGGAATGAATACACCTCACCAAGTACGTGAACCAATATAAAACTTGTTGTGATCTTGAGTAAAGCTAAGTGATGTTGGATTATGCTAGATGATGTTATACCAAAATTTATATCACAAATAGAGCTGAGTGTTTAATTCCATGGAAAATGGCTCAAGAATACAAAGGTTGGACCTTTGGATCCATCATCACCTATTGATTAAAGCTAGATGATTATGCATGTGATAATTGATGTCTCAACTATGTGTCGAATCCCTCTAAATAGGTGGCTCAATAATACAAAGTCTATCCCTTTTATTCCATCATTTCCCCCTAGGTGAATATATATAATAATGCATGTGATAATTTATGTCTAGACTATGTGTCCAATCCCTTTAAATAGGTGGTTCAAGAATACAAAGGCTAGCCTTTTGGCTCCATCATTGCCTCATAAAGTGAAGCTATGAAGTGATACCATATAGAATAGTTGTCTAATGAGATGACTCATGGATCCCATAGATGTTCTAAAAATATAATAATGTGGAGTGGATAGCCAAATGTATGTTGGAAATTAGGCCACTCTTGGCCATTTTGAAAGATGGAGGTTAGGCTTGTATGAAAGGCACTCTGAAACTGAATCAATATGCTTATGTTAAATCCAAATTGGTAACTCAGGTACTTAGGTACTCAAGAAGTTAAACTTGTATGAAAGTTCAACTTGAAAATTATTCCAACCACTTGTAGATCGAGTCAGGCACATAACTATTGAGAATGCCTGGGTAATAAATTAAACTCAAGAGAAAAAAGAAGACCAACATGTCACACACATTGCCCCTAATCACTAGTGTCTAGAACATGGATTCTAATCTAGAAGTTATGTTAACTACCTAATCTGAAATTGGAAGTGAGAGCCATCATGTCATGTATGATACTACCCTATATCTAGATTCCCTAAGAAAACTATACTGAAACTATTAATTTTGATGTATTTGGATGTGTAAAAACTATAACTAAGCTTAAATTTTTGCCTATTACTAGAAAACATGGGTAACTTTCTTCCTAAACAAGAGCACCAAAATGAGGACACCCTTGTGTTTGGTGTTATTATCCATTTCTAACATGGTTGTCCTATGCTAAAAGTAGTTATTGATCTAGAGTTATCACTATTTTTCTATTCTATTCTGACTAGTTTGACCTCTAGATTCTAAACTAGGTGATTTGAATGCTACTATTTTAATTGCTAGGAGCTTTGATCTCTATGACAAAACCCTAGTTTGTTTCCCCCTCTTTTGAGGGTAGGAATGATGAACTTGCAATGACTATCCACAGAACAAAAGAGTCTTTCAAGTGTGTTATGTTGCATAAATACATGATATAGCAATTATATTTGACAAGATATCTCTAGATATATCAATGTTTGTATTGAGAGATTTGTTAGATCAATTGGGATATTCCTAGATATATATAACAATGTACAATCATGTGTAATGTATTGAACTAGAAGTGGAAATGTTATATGTTATTTGGTATTTATCAAGGAGGGATGGAGCATGATGTCCATCATGGCATCTGAGAAACCAATGTAATTGCATTATATGGATCGTGACATTGCAAACACAGAAAAATAATCAAGTAATTAGAATAAAAATTAAGAATCAAGAAGCAAGAATCATATAAGTTGGCTAAGGGGCCACATAGAAAAGGGACATGGGCACACGTCACTCAAACTAGAGAGAAAGCATACAAGGCATGTTCAAATGTCACATATACATATAATTTGAAACAAGCAAAAAATTTAATGAGGGCCATAGGCACATAGAAGAGTAAAATCAAGGGATATTGGAAAATGTCTAAAGGTAAACACACATGAATAAAATTAAAGGACATTGGTAGATTTCCTAAGGCACATATAAGAAATAAAATTGGAACTAGAAATGCAATCTCATCTAGCTACGTAAAGCAAGAAAGGAAAGCATGCAAAAATTAGAAAGGTACAATCACATATAACTAATCAAAGTAAGAGTAAAAGTATGTAAGACATGTTTAGTACAAGACTAGGTATATGTTAAGAGATACACAAGTGCTAGATACTAGTGAAATGTTAATATAGTAATTTATGTAATCTGATAAGTAATGTACATCAATATGATAACTCAGAGTGTGTAGTATAGGACTGGCATAACCTAGATGGTGTTTTCATGTATAATATGCCCCTAGTGGGTATGTATATCAATGTGTGTCTTGAATGTAGAAGTAGGAATGCCACCTCAATGGGTAGAGTGAATTAATCAAGTAACTAGATGTCACTGCACACACTCAAAGAAGACCAAGTGAAGCATGGTAATGTAGATAATTGATAAACAATAGCATGAAATAGAAAATGTAAGTCCTAAAATGATAGTAGTAATGTAATCCATGGATGATGCATAAAATCAAAATATTTTTGGTATTTTTGATTCATTTGAATGTTTTCATATTTTGAAATTTTGTGAATGTTTTTGTATTTTGAATTTTTTTTTTTTATATAAGATATGTAAAATCAAGAAAAATATATTATGTATAAGTAGGCTGGGAGAGAATGATACTAATTGATGAGTCTCATGGGAGACTCACTATCATGGTGTCTGATATTAAGGAGTGGAATCATGTGTGAATGTGAAGCATGATGAAAATAATGAGACTGTAGCTCTAAAAGTTGTATGTACTATAGATTCTCTAAAACATTTGAATTAGAAAATTACTATGGGGTCTCGTTGTAACTCTAAGAAATGGATGTAATTATAGGAATCTTATGGACCAATATAAAAGTAGGAGAAGCTCTTTGAACATGTGCTTTATGTGTAGACCTATAAGATCTCAATGTAACTTCTCTACATGTGGAAATTTTAGTTGGAATATATCTAGAATCCAAAATATATGGTGATGTATGAACCATCTATACTAGCGATAGATGTGTTAATTGTGTCTAAATCTATACCAGAGGAAGAACTATAACTAGTGGGGAAATTGAAATAGTGGACAAGCTAGAATTGGTGACCACAAAGTAGATGGATTTGAAGTGGGTAGTGGTAAATCATATGAAAATCCACCAACTATAATAACTTGATTAACATGAATGAATTTTGTGCATCTATTTACTATATATGGTACTGCTCAAATTATTTGAATCCATGGGTAACCAAGTAACTTATCAAAAACTCCTACATTAGGAACTATAGTAAAATGTGTGGTCACATGTGTTGGACTAGTCTATAAAAGAAGTACAATCTCACCTAATGAAATCTATAAATGCCCACTGAATCCATTGATATCTATATCTATTAGTGATATCCTACTCTAAATAGCCCAAATATTGTAATAATGTAATGGTGCATATGTTGACACTAAAACCATTATAAATGAGAATACTATGAATGGGTTGATTATGAATATGTGCTCTAATAAAGAGTGCATTATAATTTGAATTGTCATCTACAATCTCTTGATCTAAGAAGGATATTGAAGGTCTAGCTAGAACTCTAGACTCATACACACTGATCATACCACTCAAAGGATGTGATTCAACTAAGGGTACCTGGTATGTAACTGGTGTTGGATGTACATGATATACATGGTGAACTCCTAATGTGTCTCATGTATCCTATTTTGAATGTTATATAAATGGATCTAGGAAGATTTTCAAAGAGTTATCCTATGTTGGTTTTGCCTATGGAGGCTTAACTAAAGTGCCAAGATCAAGTAGGTTGTCATCTATCAAGTTTTGTATCTTATGTTTCAAACTAATGTATCTATTTGTAGTGTGGCTTGGTGGCTTGTGGTAACTACAAAATGACTACTAATCATATCCCTTGGGAAGAGGTTTGGTTGGATCAACTTCATAAATAGGAGGGAGAGATATGATATTATAATCCAAAACCTACTATAAAACCCTAGCTAGAGGAACTAAAAGATATGAGAAAGTATGTTGAGGAGGTGCTGATAAAATTATATGTTGAGGATCCTCTAAAGTTGAATTTACTATAGGTTGATTATGCCCTTTTATATCATTGAACTTGACCTTGTATGGGACTTTGCTTTTAATCTTATTAGTTATTTTTGGAATGTTTGTATACTTGAGTTTTCCCATTGAAATGAGTTTCACTTCTCTTTTATTTAATGTATGACACAATTTAGTGAATGAAGAGAATCACATGAAAATAATTTATTCATGAATTGCTGGTAGAGGACTCTATTTGAAGATTTCATGTAACTCCTGATCTACCATGAGACTAGTCATCTTAGCCAAGATGGTCTTATACTGAAGAACATAGTTAGTGAGATGCTCATTTTGTTATTATTTGTATTGATAAATTTGAGAATATGAAACCTTATCACCAATGTTAATGCTGAAGTGTGCTAAGAGCATGTTAGATAAAGGATTAAATGCATGAACTGACTAATTTGGTAGACTATAGAAAAATTGTAAATCATAATCCTTTAGGCTCCATGGAAATATCTTTGTAAGTATCCAGTCATTAGGTACATATTACAATCATGATATATGAAACACTCTCAAGTGTGTCTTTAGATCACCCTTACCATCATAAAGATTAAGCTTGGGTTGAACAAAACCTTGTGGAAAGGGTGTAGAAGCAATATAATGTACCAGTGGTGTATGCAGAAGAGCAAAAGAATCCAAAGCATGTGTAGGTGTAGTGGTACCTTATTCAAGATGTATCACATTAGATTGAAGAGATATTATCTCTTTCACAAGGGCTACCACATTACGAGAGAGGGATGCACTAGCTATAACTAGTGGCATAGAGGCAAGTTGGGCTGCTATAGGTGGTTATTAAGACATAGTTACCTCTGTAGTGTTATTTTCAACTAGTTTATCTATGGTTTGAGAATATTAATAATTTATCACTTTTTGTTGTTCCTATTGTATAATTATAAGCATTGCATCTTGCATATTTGGATGTTTTTTTAAGAGTTCTTGAAGTTCTCTTTTATTAGTTTCATCAAAATTGATATATTGGGCCATTGTGAAAGTATGAAAACAATTTATAATGTGTTTGAATGTTTTGAAATAAGTTTTAATATGAAATGTGATAGGAAATGAAAGTATTGAATATAAACAATGCAATGTCCTAAAAATAACTAATTGGAATTTGTGCAAAAAGGATATAGAGCTCTTAAACATGTAAGGTGATACCACAAGAAGAAAATAGGTGTTAGTATATGTAGCTATGGATTTTTTTTTTAAAATTATGAAAATACTATGAATTTTTGAATTTAAAACTAATTTTTTGAGTTTGATATGCAACTAAAAAATTTATAAAATGATTAGAAAAGTACTAGAAAATAACTGGGAGCTAGTTAATGCAACTAGGGATTATTTAATGAATATTTAAAATTAGTATGATAATTTTAAAATTTTGATATGAATTTATATAAAATTTGTAGAATTTTTCTTGAAAAAATTAGGAAAAATTAAAAAATATTTATAAAATGAGCAATATATTTTTTCATGTGTTTGGAATGTTTTTGTATGCAAAAAGGACCTAGTATGTGTAAACTAGGGTTTTTATAAAATATATAGTAATTTTACAATTAATTTGTAGATTTATAATTTTTAAATATAGGAAAAATCAAGAAATTATGGAAAAAAATAAAAAATAATTTACCATAGGATTTTTAGGGTTTTTGTGTGAAATTTGAAGTCAGGTTCACCAAATGTTTTATTAGTTTTCAAAATAATTGAGTTTTATTTCTAATTAAATAAATAGTTTAGAGTAAACTAAATTACTAAATAAGGTGAAATAATTAAGCTACTAATTTATGTAAATAGATTGTAGTTTTTCCTTTTCAAAAAATAATAATAAATGAGAGAAAATATGACTTAGCTTATTCTGAGCTATCTAGTCTGAGATAGGGTCTAAGAATTGAGGTACGGGACTAGGATAGTGTCAAAAATAGGATTCTAAAATTTATTTTCTAATTGGATAGGAGAATTAAAAGTGGGACACCCTATTTTTCAGTGTCGTATTCCTTTTTTACAACTATTATCTAGGTAATCTGAGTTTTTTAGGTTTTACTCTGTAGGTCTATGTTACCCTGTCAGTGAAATATTGAATCCTGAAAGTATGTGGAGCTCAATATGCATCTATTTTAATATTAAAAATCCCTATGATCTCCTTATGATTGAACTTGAAAGTAAGTTTTCAAAAAGAGAGATAAGGGGTTAGTGTGTAAATACATTGAATGTACTTCACACCCCGTGTGTGGGCACACTACCTACATACCAATACTTTGAGGAGGGATCAAGCTAATGTAGTTCTCCCATTGAAGTGATTAGTGAAATTGTTTATGAAAATGTAACTAGATATGAAATTGGGTTTACTTCAAATGGCTAGGGACTAGTGTAAGGGTTTGAATAAGTTTGGAATAATATTAGAGGGATATATATAGAGAGAGAGACTAGGAAAAAGTTATTGAGTGTACTTGCTTATATTATTGATTCTCTCTTGTAAATGAGAGTTAACCCTTATAAATGGGATTTTAATGGAATTTTATAGGGAACCTAATGATCATGGGTTAAATGAATTCACATTAGGCCAACACGAATTAAGATAAGGATTCAAGAAAATATGATCGTTTAAGCCAATTTTGCACTTGGACAATAGCACCAAAAATATGACACCTTGTGTTTCAATGCTCATGTCTAAATTAGGTGTTATTTTCCAAAGGTAATGAGACCTAGGGGGATGGATATGGGATTAAAAGAGCTATATGGGTCTATAAGGTTTAAGTCTGAAAGGTTGTGGATGACTAGGAACCAGTGAAAGAAGAGCCTATAAGGTTTGTGAAAGAAAGTAAGAGGACCTATGGATTGGGTGTCATTAGCCACACTAAAGTAAAAAAAATCATTTTACATGACTACATATACCTTCACTATATTTGGAATCAGACTTTCCTAAGTCTTCATCATCTCTTTTGATGAAACATTTTCTCCCAAACTCTCTAAAATGTTTCACCTTAGCAAGTCTACCCTCCCATAGTTTATAAGGAGTCTTATTGCCATTAGTCCTTATTTTTACTCTATTTAAACTATATATTATAGTGCTTATTTCCTCTCTCAAATATCCACCTAATAATATAGACTCATTTAGCATAGTTCTAGCTATCTCTTAAACTATCATTTTCTTTCTTTCCACCACCCCATTATACTAAGGTGTCCTAGCTACTGAGAACTATTTCCTTTTTTCATGAAGCTCATACAAGTCATCAAACTCATTATACCAAAACTATCCTCCTCTATCAGATCTTAGGGACTTAATCTTTCCATTATTCTCATTATCAACAAAAGCCTTCAATGCCTTGAACTTGTCAAGTGATTTTGACTTTTCTTTTAAGAATGCAACCAAAGTCATTCTTATGTAATCATCTATGAGTAACATGAAGTAGATATCTACTTGAATTATTTAAATTATTTTAGGCCCATAGAGATTATTAAATCCAAGGATATTTTAATAGAGTAATCTTGGACTTGAACCTTCTTCTAGTCTACTTACCATGTTGACATGCCTTGAAAAGTCTGTTTGTAGATTTGGTGTTCTCAAGCATATTATTTATATACTTCTTAGTGATTATATTGAATATATAGTGAAAGTTTATGTGACCTATCCTTATTTTACATAGCTAAATTTCATCGATCTTGCTCATAAAAAATCTCTCCTTGATTTCATTCAAGATATATATATTTTTCTCTATCTTTTTAGCATTGTAAATTAGCATTCTTGATTTGTATCTCCTTATCTCATACCCTCTATCATGAAAAGTTAATGTGTATCCTTGATTATATATTTAATTTACACTAAGCAGGTTATGTTTCAAACCTTCTACATACAACACATTTTGTGTCTTGGTATTCCCATTATCTAAACTCAAGATACCCTTACTAACTATATTGGTAGTTGTGTTGTCTCCAAAACTAACTATTCCTATAGAATTATTCTTCAATGATATGAACTTATTATTTTCTCCTATCATGTGGCTTAAACAACCACTATATATATATATATATATATATATATATATATATATATATACCATTTCATGCCTTCATATTAAATTTGAAAGGTAGTATGAGATATCATAAAATCCTCTTTAGTCTTTTGTCCCTCAAAAAATTGTCCATCTTGTCTCTTGGGCTCAATATGATTAGTTTTAACTTGATTTGGCTTCCATACCAATGTTTGATTCTTCTCATGAACTCTAGGAGATTCATATATCTTTTTTAATCTTGAGGGCATTCTAACTATATTATAATAAAATATTTCAATGTGCCCCATATTATGATAGATGTAACAAATAACATTTTTGTACTTGCCACTTGAATAATCACTCCTTTTCCCATGGTCTCAAGATAACTTATCTCTTATTGCATTAGGTTACCTAGTTTTTATTTTTAGGTTGGTAATATTGACTTGTTATAACTTCTCACACTCTTTTTCAAACTTTCTCATCTTTTATATGAGTTTTTCATACTCAACCTTCAAGGAATATAACTTTATCTTTAACTGGTCATACTCAACTTACTTTGATATAAACATTGTATTTACACCTTATAAATGATTCTTCAGATCCTTTATAGTCTTATTTTGATGCTTCAAATCATTAAGGTAACTTAGGAGATCATCTTAAATGTATACTTCATCTCCTCCTTATTCACTATCATAGTAGACTTCTTCATCATACATGTTATCTTCTTTTTAATCACTAGACATCTTGTGCTTCTTAGGATCACCTTCAAGATGTTAGACTTGATTCAAAGGACCATGTTATAATACCAAATTTTTGAAACACAATGACTAGGGTTCATTAATTAGTCTCTTAAAAACTTCCTTTCAATTCCTTCTTAACTTACATAAAACATATAGATCAAGCAATGCATAAGCAATCGACCATACAAGCATAAAACATGATTACACAAGATAACAGATCATATATGTGGGAAACCCTCAAGGGTAAGAAAACCCACTAATACATATAAATTAAATAATTTAATATAAATCAAAATATCACAATTTAATGAAGAACCAACTGCACATGGAGCATCAACTGTAACTAGCTAAGAACCAACTCAGCCAGGCTTTAATAAGCACCAAATTATAAGGAAACACCAACCCCCTAGATGAATCAGCACTAGATTAGCCACCTAATTTAATTTATCATATTAATAACACCTTTTTTCTCAACCAATTGATTATTACCACCTCTTAAGCTCTTAAAACTCTTATCCCTACCTTCTAGGTCTCTTCTCTCAATTAGGTCTCCTCAAGACTAATTAGGTCATATGAACATGATATTTAAAATAACCATATTATATATTCATGATAGTTTATATACACCCATATAATTTCATAAAATACCTCATTCATATATTAAAATATATATTTCATTTACTTGCACATGCATAATCATTGGCTAGATAATTAGGATTATTAGGCCTTGTTCTTATACAATCCTCTAGATAAAACACCTCTTGGTTAGACATACACAATTTCACACTTGTATTACCATTAAAATAGGTCTTATAACATATTTAATACATGAATAAACTATTAAAATAGGTCATCCAAAACTTACAAGATCAAAACCTCTTTTAGGCCTTAAGGAGACCTAATTTAATTAGGCCTTCATCAATAAACATTACCCTTTGAACTACTTGGAACACTTTAAAAATACACACATATAATAAAAAATCATATAACACAAAAATATATATTTAATGATTTCATCTTATTTACATGACACATTTTATCTTGAACCACCACTTGAATCACACCATTAGTATTTTTCACATTAGGCTTTCACACATAAAGAAAGGTCTATCTTGAAAAATAAAAGATAACACATTATCTAGTCACATAACCATGAAAATAAATAACATAAAATACCTCAAAAAATTTACCAATTTTATTATAATCTTTAACTTAGGGCATAGAACCTCAAAAACACTCCTGCAACTTGTTCACCTAGATTTGCTAGTTTTCCTTAAAGACCAGTCATGGTGACTCAGACTTCCAACACCTATATGACAGATTTAAAAGACTCATAATGTATGTATATGAACTTGTGAATTATCTATACCAAATTAAAATATAAACATCATATGGTCTAGTGGGAACTATTTGTCTTATAGACCAATTTGTTGACCTCACTACACACAGATCTCATGGAATCAGACAAGCCATTTTGGCTAATTCATTTTCACCACTATACCTAACTTACAAGATTTATACAAATAATTAATATAACATAAATTTCCCAAAAAAAAATCCATTCACTTTTTTCATAATTATATCATTATAAGCCATTCATAATCATCTTCTCACTATTGCCTAGGTTTTTCATTATTTCCACCATTAGGCCTAATAGCAGCTGGCTAACTTGGATGATAAATTTAACACATTTTAGGGATAAAAATTGACCAAAAAACATCATTGACATAAAAAATTAGTCTAAATATTCATCCTTCATCCATTTTCATATATTTTACTTGGTCAACTCTGATTTCTATAATAAATCTCTAAGAAATTTGCACTTTTCGTGTAGGGTCTACTCACACATTTAAAAACTCAATCACACTTAGAGGTGATTGAAAGAGTTTAATACAATATGAAATATATTTCCTAAGAATACTAATCCATTATGGTCACTTTTTATTAATATATTTAAAATTGGGTCCTTATTAGGGTTCTAAGAGGGTTTAAACCTATTTCCATTATTAACAATCATTCATAAAGCATATCCCATCAATAAAAACAAATGCATGAAATTTTTAGCTAGGAACCTTCCCCATCTACCTTAAATATCTTATTTTCCCTTAAAAAGGTTTGATGATATAATGAGCATAATGAAATCCTTTTTAGGTTGAGAACCCTTCACTATGTGCACTCAAGAAACCAAATAACACTTTTTCTTGCATTTACCTTCAAAATTTGAATTGAAACTTCATGAATACAAATGGGATAACCTATAAAATATTTTAAATATATCACATATGCATGATTTCCTTGGAAATTAAACCTCGTGGCTCATTAGGCCATGCTCTTACCACTTTGCTTTCGACACCTAAGTCTTGACACCTCATTAGGATTTTAATTGACCTTCAAACCTATTTTCAAACCTTATCTCACCATGCCACTATGCCTATTCATGGATAATACTAAGCATCCTATGCATATACCTTCTCAAAACACTGCTAAGATCAAGCAATTGATAACTTTGACAATAAGGACTTTCTATGCTGACATTTAGATCACTCATGTAGATATAAGAACATATGATAATCATATCTTACACTCTCATAATCATTGAAACACTGATTAATATTATCTTATCATAGATACACTATTCAAAGACCTCATGATGACTTATGACCTCATTACCATGCCAATTAACCTTTAACACTTTAAATTTTTACAACACAACACTAACTAGAGTACCACTGAGATATCAATGACAATAAAAATGATAGTCACATGACATCAACCTTCATAAGCACCTTTTAGACAACAAAGACAATAAATTACAAAAATAATTATATCAACCTTATCAAGAACCTTTTACATCAATGACAACCTCAATGTCAAATGTCAATAATAGGAAAAATGCTCAAAAATATCCCCCTTTGTCATTTATTGCAAAACATACTATAAATTGATCAATCTCTACTCACCATTCTAGTCTTTATCCCCCTCTGACATAAATGACAAAGTGATGTTTACAACTCCTTATATCACACTCCTTACAACCAAAATACTCAACACATGAAACTATGAGTATATGAGTCATAATATAAACAATCTACCCCTATATCCATGCATACCATTTTATAATAATTCACCTACTCTTAGAGCTAGTGAACTACTTGATTAGCTACCTCTAAGTACTTAGCTTCTTTAATGATCGTTAGGGGTAGGAATTACACCCAATTCTTGTCTTAGGTATTCAAATGTTATCATTGAAAGTGTCTTGGTCAATATGTCTACACTCTAATCCTCTATAGAAACATATTCATGTATAACACTTTATTTCCTTACTTTATTTCTTATTAAATTATACCTAATGGGAATGTTATTAATCCTTGAGTGCATGACAAGGTTATTTGAGATGCTTATAACACTTGTATTATCATAATAGGTATGGTTAGTGTTATTATCCTACTCCTTAAGAGCATAATTGATTACCTTTGTATAAACAACTAATACAGAGGAGGATTCTACTACCAGAATAGAAGAGACGGAGGAAAACTAGAAAGTGGCAGAGGATGACATTGTCCAGGAAGATCCTGGCGAGGACCCAACTTCTAAGAATGAAAAGGAAATCTCTGTCTAGGAAGATATTCAAAACATGGAGATGGAAATTCAAGATGGAATCAATGAGCGGGAATAAAAGAGTCAAGAAGACTTCTTTGAAGAAGCTAGGAATAGCCCCAATAAAAAGTCTGAGGATTGGAGAGGGAAGAATCAGAATGATGAAATACACACTCCTATGACTTGGGTTAACTGTAAAGCTGAGTCTTCTTCCCAATTAGATTCCTGGTTGTGTAGGGAGATCATTGATCTCAAGAGAAGAGTGGAAACATTGGAATATTCTCTTAAAGCTGCTTGGAACAAAGTAAACAACATGGAAAATTAGTTAAGTGAGATTCCTGTCAAGCTCAAAGCTTACGAAAACAACCTCCGGGAACTAATAAAGGACAACAGAAAGAAAATGGAGGAAGTAACATCCAACATTTGTGCAGCTACTATCAATATAGGTAAATGAGCCAATGAGGAGACCAAAGCACTAGAGGGTCCCAGAAAAAGGACAAGGCAAAGTTCCAGAAAGAAAGAAACACAAAAAGGAGCTTTGCTGGAGGTTACCACCCAGGAAACTGCTTTGAAAGGAAAAGAAGCCATGAACTTGATACTGGAACTGGATGAATAATCTGGTCCTTCTTGTTGGTTACGAAACTGGTACTGATCTTTGTTCTTCTTTTGTTAGCTTTTGTTTGTTGTACCACTAGACTTCTATTTCTAGGTTTTGACCGGATGTGTCTCTTATGGTTTCAGGACCATTCAAAACCTATTTTTACTACCTCACTATAGTGTTTTTTAGGCGTTGCCTATGGGCTTAGTTGTTCTTATTTTTCTCTCTGTTAAAGGGTTTCAGGGCCCCTTCAAAACCTGCTTTTACCTCAATCTAAAACTAAACATGAAATTAAACTAGAAGTAATAAGTAACTAGAATTCAGAAATAACACAGACTATGAGAGACAATACAATCTTGTATTAACACTCTTCCAAAAGGAAATACAATGAAGGAATCACACTCTTCCCAGACCTCTTAGATGTACAATAATTCTCCCTCAAGAGTTCTCTTTCTCTCTCAATTACAAACCAACTCAAACACAGATTTATTCCCTCCACCAATCAGTGACAATCAACCCAATGGTTCTTGTTGTCTATTGCCAGTCCACCAAGTACCACCGAGTACTCCAAGTAGATCTCCTTGATCTTGCACACCTACAGATCTAACTAATCTTACTTACCATGTAGATCTCCCTAATCTTTCTACCTACAGATCAACTGATCTTACACGCTTTGAGACAACCAACCCAATTGTTGTTCTTGCCTTCAATTTGAGGATCTAATACTTGTCCTTGATTACAATACAGCCCCATGGGTCTATCAAATAAATCCCAAAACAAACAATAGTTAGAAATGCAGACTCAAGACTAAAATTAGTCTTTACATGCATATTAATTATCTGTCTAAAATTAGACCAGTTTTAGAGATGCATGCAAATGCACACACATAGAGGTTGTTGACGTCAATTCTTGTCTGACCGATGCCAGCTGACCCCTAACCGATGTCAGTTATTATGTATACTAAATATGACCAATGTCAGTTGGCCTAACTGACGTTAGTTACTTTGACACTCAGCAACCTCCACCATTTACATAACAATGAAGCTTTTAACTCCACAACCTAATAATCTCCCACTTAGAGATAAATAGCTACACCTATACATGTACCTATACCTATACATCTTTTAATTTTGTTTCCTAGCTTGTATCCCTCTTTAAGTTTAATCTTGAAGACCAACAAAAGTTGAATGAAGATTCAACTTCTCCTTTGTTCTCAGATTTGTTAACATTTCTATAGGGTTCTTATCCTTGCTAGCCACTATGACTGCAACAACCTTATGCATCTCTAAAATCTAGCTAACTGCCATACCACCAACAATGAACACATATTCTATGGTGCTCCTCCTATCATCCAAGTCACCTACCATATTCGAATCTACATATTCATGTAGAGAAGTGCTTGACCTTACATAGCATAAATACCTGCTACTGGTCCCTCTTAGATATCTGAGAATCCACTGAACTGCTTTCCAGTGCTCCTTCCCTAGATTAACCATAAACTTGCTGACAACTCTCATTACTTGGGAAATATTAGGTCTAGTACTCATGTACTTAGCCTCATCATGTGATTTAGGACACTATTTTGTGCTCAGCTTGAACTATCCAATCATAGGTGTGCTTACCAATTTTACATCCTACAAATTGAACCTCTCCACTACCTTATTCACATAATCCTCTTGAGACAAAATCAACCTATGATTTTCCCTGTCTCTAGAAATACTCATGCCAAAGATTTTTGCTCCTCCTAAATCCTTCTTGGCACATGTCTGAGCTACTTTTACCTTTAGCTCAGCAAATCCCTACATGTGTGACCCTGCAACAAGCATATACACTACATACAATAACAAGATAATGTAGCTAATATTATCCAACTTGGTAAAATAAACACAATGGTCACATTGACATTGACTAAAGCCATGCTTTGTCATACACCTGTCAAACCTATATCACTATCTTGGAGCTTGCTCAAGACCATATAACCTGGCCTTCTGTCTCACCTATCCATTCTCTCCTTTCTTTAACCTATGAATCCATTTGTATTTTAATGCTTTCATTCTGATTGGCAACTCTACCAAATCTCCCATTTGGTTCCCTTCCAAGGAATCAATTTCCTCATTCATGCCATGCTCCCATTGTTTCCTGGATTCTACCTGCATTACCTCTTCAAAACTTCTTGGTTCTTGACCATCAGTGAGCAACAAGTAATATAAAGAAGGGGAATAATGAATTTGAGGGTCACTTACCCTTTCAGTACTCCTCATGGGCATTTGAGACTCCTTGACAGCTTGTTATTTTCCCAAAATCCATTTTAATAGTGACCGATCTCAGTCACCTTTGGCCGACCTCGGTCTACACCCGACCGATGTCGATTCCTCCTGATCACTAATGTTAGTTCCTTGATCGATGTCAGTGTCCACCTACCTGACATCACTAACTTTGGTCTATACATGACCAACATTGGTTCCTACCTGATCGATGTTGGTTCTCACTTGATTGATGTCGATAACTATGTTTTCCTATGAGTGATGATTTTTACTCATGAGCTCATTTTGGATCATAAACTTATCTAAATCAACACTGCCCTACTCAAAATTATTCAACCTCTTGAGCTGATCTCTGTCCATCATCTTCTCTTTGAAAACCAAGGCTTTCTAGTTCTTATCATTTGACTTAAGAACATGGATTCCCTTCTCACTCATGTGACCAAGCCTATATAGCCACATCTTTGCATCTACATTTGAAGTAGATAAAATAGAAGGAGAATCAGTAATACAAGTAGATAGATAAAGTGTACCTACTTTCTTACCTCTTGCTAAAACAAGTGTACCCTTGGAAACTTTCCAAGATTCCACTGTGAGAGTTACTGTGCAACCCTCATCACCCAACTTTCCTATAGAAATCAAATTTTGCTTTAGGACTAGGACATGCATGACATCCTTTAAAACCCATGTGTTGCCATTCTATAATTTCAGATGCACTTCCCCTTTGCCAACCATTTGACAAGGCATACCATCCCCTAAATAAATTTTTCCAAAGTCTCCATGGACATAATCATGAAAAAATTCTCTATTTGGGGTTGCATGGAAAGAGGCACCAGAATCTGAAACCCAAGATTCCACTTTATCCAAGGAACATATAAGAGCATCTTGTACAACAATACCTACATCTTTTGCTTCTTCATTTCCTTTATGTTGATCTTCTTTCAACCAATAATCTTTCTTTACATGCCCTTTCTTTCCATAGTTCTAGTAGGTTATACCTCCATTTCTGGATTTGGATCTACTACCTATCTTTGACCTTGATTTCCCTTACTTGCTCTTCTCTCTTTGCCTTCCCCTACTTTCAACACTTAAAGCATTACCTGATGATTCCCCTGTGCTTTTCTTATGAATTTCTTCATTTAAGATTACACTAAAAACATCATCAACTTTCAAGATATTTGAAGCAGACGCAGTATTACTAACTACCATTACCAAACTATCCCAACTTTTAGGTAAAGAGCATAAGATTAAGAGAGCCTTAATTTCATCATCAAAATCTATATTGATTGAAACTAACTGATTTACTAATCCATTGAAATCACTAAGATGACTATGTACTAATCCACCTTCCTGCATTTGCAAATTAAATAATTGCTTCATAATAAATACCTTATTTGAAGCTGAGGGTTTTTTATATAAATTTGCTAAAGATTCCATTAACTCTACCATTGTCTTTGCCTGTGATAAGTTGGAAATCACAGAAGATGCCAGGCTCAACCTTATAAATCTTAGAGCCTTCTGATCAAGAACATTCCATTCTTCATCTTTCATATATGTGGGCTTACATGCAAGCCCACCCAATGGAAAGTATAAATCTTTTTGATATAGATAATCTTTTATCTACATCCTCCTTAATTGATAATTATTTCCATTGAATTTATCCATTATTAGCTTACTTTCTTCTGCCATTGCTTTACTCCCACTCAAATAAAAACCCCTGTGAGTGACCTATAATCAACAAACACTAACCTGCTCTAAACTAGGCTCTGATACCACTTGTTAGGATCCTACTCCTTAAGAGCATAATTGCTTACCTTTGTATAAACAACTAAACACAATTAAACTAGAAGTAATACGTAACTAGAATTCAGAAACAACACAGAATATGAGAGACAATACAATCTTGTATTAACACTCTTCCAAAAGGAAATATAATGAATAAATCACACTCTTCCCACACCTCTAGATATACATTAATTCTCCCTCAAGAGTTCTCTCTCTCTCTCTCTCTCTATTACAAAGCAACTCAAACACAGAGTTGTTCCCTCCACCAGTCAGTGAAAATCAACCTAATGGTTATTGTTGCCTACTACCAGCCCACCAAGTACCACTGAGTACTCCAAGTAGGTCTCCTTGATCTTGCACACCTATAGATCTAACTGATCTTACTTACCATGTAGATCTCCCTGATCTTGCTACCTACAGATCAACTGATCTTACACACCTTGAGATAACCAACCCAATTTTGTTCTTGCCTTCAAGTTGAGGATCTAATCCTTGTCCTTGATTACAATATAGCCCCATGGGTCTATTAAGTAGATCCCAAAACAAACAATAATTAGAAACACAGAATCAAGACTAAAATTATTCTTTACATGCAAACTAACTATCCGTCTAAAATTAGACCAGTTTTGGAGATGCATGCAAATGCACACACACACACACACACAGGTTACTGATGTCGATTCATGTTTGACCAATGCTAGCCAACCCCTAACTGATGTCGGTTACTATGTATGTTGAATATGATCAATGTTAATTGGCCTGACTGATGTCAGTTACTCTGACACTCAGCAACCTCCACCATTTGCATAATAGTGACACTTTTAGCTCCACAACCTAGCAATTAGGACCATCATACTCCAACTTGTAGTCTTTTAAGGTTTATCTCATCCATAAGACCTAGGTGAAACATGAAGTTGATGTAATGTACTTAGGCTAGTGGATAATGATATCGATGGTTGTTTCTTGGTTGTTTAGGAAACTAGGTACCCACCTAAGAAGAAATATCCTCTACTAGTACTCATCCTATCATCTATAATTCCTATGTAATTTACATCTATATAGGATATTAAATTGAACTCTTTATCCTTGGATACCACAAACCATATTCCATGGTCCCCTTGAGATACCTAAGTATCCTTTTGACTACTTTTAGATGATTTTTCATTGGATCTACTTTCATGATATTAGGTCTAGAGGCAGTGGTGTATAGCAAAATTCTAATCTTTAACCTATATGACATATGATTGACCTTCAAAGACTCATCTTCCTTGCTCAACTTACACCCTATGATCATAGGTGTTATAACTACCTTGAAATATTCCATATCAAACTTATTAAATGTTTCTTTTATGTACTTGGATTGTGAAATATATATACATTTTTTAAAGTGAGTGATTTGTAACCCAAGAAAGAATGATAATTATCCAATCATGCACATCTCAAAATATTTTTTCATCAGCTCTACAAATCCCTTGATCATGTTCTCATTATTTCAACCAAATATGATGTCATCCACATACACAACTATTATCAACTCATGGTCATCTTCTAAATTTATGTATAGATTACTATATATAACTCCTATTTTAAATCCTTGATCTAACATATACCTATCTATCTTGGAATATCAATATTTATGAGATTTATTTAGACCATAAATAGCCTTTTTAAATTTACAAACATAATCATTATCACCCTATAGTGAGAACCCATTATGTTTCTCTATGTACACATCCTCATCCAAATTCCCATTCAAAAGGTAGAATTGACATCCATATGGTATACCTTAAACCCTTCAAATATTTCATATGATAGAAATAATATAACAACCTCAAACCTTGATATTGGTGCAACATTCTCCTCAAAGTCTACCCCTTCAATTTGTGCATATCCTTTGTATACCAACCTATACTTATTCCTAGTGACTTCTTCATCTTCATTAAACTTGTTAATAAACACCTATTTTTTTCCAATGACATTCTTGTTGATCTTCTAGACCTAAACAAGGAATATATTACCACAATAACATCATTACAGAGGGGTTTCACATCCTATGTTTAAACAACACTATGGAATAACCCTAGATAGGTCCTATGTTTTCATATTCAGTATGTAAATGAAAATTAAATTAAAATATAAACTAGTTGTCACCAAAGCTTCTGGCACAAAGTGGGAGTAATGAACATAAAAAGTAAACATGCATAGATATATAATCAAGTTAATTTATAGGAAGTCATAATGAATAGGAGATAAGTATAAATAAAAATCCATTTACTTTAATAAAGGAGGAACAAGGTTAGGAACACTTAACTTTGAAGATGAACCCATCGAGCATCAATATCTCCCTTGGCCAAGGTTTTTTGCATGAGGTTATTGTGGTATGTAAGGATAACAAGTATAAGTTAGCTCTAGGCTATATAAATTATATATGCATCTAAAATACTTATCCACAAGAAAATTTCTATATCTCTAAATAGAGTATGAAAACCCTAAGCAATGATCCTCAAGTGTAATGGATGATCCTAATATGTGCACTATAATATTATTCTCCTTATCTTTGTAATAATTGATGGAAATGGATGTTTATATATAGCTAAATATAGCCCTGAACCTTTCTAATATGTTAGTTGATAGGGTCAGCCCAATTTGACTCTATATTGTTAATTGATAGAAATAAGTTAGGTCCCATTCTACCGTCATCTAGGGCCAACCTAGACTCATAACATAAAAATATCAATTTGAATACAAGGTCATCCTAGGCTGACATTGTATAATAAATGTAAAAAATGATCTTAGGCTTAGGAAGGGGTTAAATAAGGTTGTGAATTTCTTGGATGGGTGTGCAAGAGAAATGTCAAATTTTATGTAAGTGTATATGAGATGGTTATGTAGATATCAAGTTTTAGTATAGGGGAAAATAATCTTGTAAAGCACCAATGGTCTACCCACCCCTTTCTTGATACACGCTTTAATGAATGTACTCAAATAGATTGAGGCTCGATAGGTTCCTATAAGAGAAAAACATCAATAATTGATAAAGTTTGAAAATATTATGTGTATACATATTCCCCACTTGAATCTCATCATGTTTCAGATATGTGCAACAAGGGATGGTGCTTCAAGAAGAGAACATAACAACACACAGTATTCAAGCTAAATAGATTGTAGTAAGAAGTGAATAAAATAAATGAAAGGATAGAATTGAAAAATATGTACCTTTACCTACCCTATTAATGTATCTAAGAAATGAAGTGAAATAAATGTGAAGGTTTCCATTGTAGGGAATATTAGTAAAAACTATATAAGTTAGCAAAAAATAGTGAAAAAACAACTTTTTAAAATATGTGAAAATATTCTCTATAATGTCAAGATTATAGAACATCTTTCAATTCAAAAAAAGAGATAGTAGAAATAAAGATATGGTCAAAAAATGGAATTTGGTTGTAAATATTTGATAGGTAAATAATTTTAAATACTAAATATAAATAGGGTGAAAATTAATTCATTTGTTATTTTTACTATTCTAAGAAAATATTGCTCTATGAGACCAAATTTGAGCCTAGAGAGTGACCATGGTGAGGAGATACAAATGATCAAGCCTTAATAGGATAGATCATGGGTTGGTTAAGCATGATAGTAGGAGACAAATGGGATAAAAGGAGATGATGTTATGGATATCTATTTAATGGAGGAGGGAATAAAATAGGCACCATAATATAGGTGTTAATGATCACTGTGAGCTCATTCGAGATGGAGTCACCATCAACATGAGGAGATATAAGTATTATTTATCACATAGGGGGATTATATAATGGTCCTAGGACATAATTGGTCTATATAGAGACCACTAATTAGAATACCAAAATAGGCTTGGGTTGTGGCTCCTATATTTACTTTGGTGTGGAGACAACTGATAGAAGAGGTATTCAATAGGTGCACAAATGGTGAGACTTTGGTTGGGAATACATGTACTGGGGAGAAATGTTTTAATTTGATATAAGTTTTTGATATATAACACTAGTTTAATTATGATATATGATTATATATATATATATATATATATATATATATTAAATATAATGCCTATATGGTGTTTGATTTTGAAAATATTATCGAAAAGGAGGTTAGATGGGGATCCCTAGTTATGGTTTCACATCATGACATTTTGGATGGGGTGTTTTCATTTCTATCATTATGTCATACACATGCATGGTTAAAAATAAAATGGAAAAAATGATTTGGAAAAGTATAAGTAATCAAAACAAATGTAATACACACTATATAATGATGGGAAATGTGTTAAGATAAAATATGAATAAATATAATCAACCAAAGATGGTAAAAAATGGTAACAATTTTTTTTAAACCATGTAAATATTTTCAAAATTAAAAATAGAATAAAATTCATACTATATCATGTTGGGAATCATGAAATTTTGTAATAAAATGGAAAACATGTGAAAACTAATGGTATAAAAAAATAATTAAGATAATAAATCATACTAAAGTAAGCTAATAAGTATGAAAAGAAATACAATTTAAGAGGAAATCAAATTAATCACAATAATTCAATCTAGGAAATAGGAATAATTTAATAAAATGGTTGTAAACATACACCTAATGAAATAAGAAGATAAAAGTGAATACTTTCAAAGTAAGCATAAAACATACTAAATCAAGATGGTAAGTATGTCAATGATGTATAAATCATAATCAAACACAACTTATCTCAAATTTGGCACATGTAAGTTCATTATGACTTGGTTATAATACAAACTAGGTATTGGAATATTTTGTGAGGAGGACATGGTCCTATCCATGGCTGTACACTACAACTCACAAAGGGAACACCAATGAGGTGGTAACAACTATGGGAATTATTTTAAAATATGTTTGGTAATATGGTATTTTTTTAGGATAACCTAGTCCTATACATGGTTCTACACTACAACTCACAATTGGAACACCAATGAGGTGAATGGTAATAAGGAAATACTTTATTATGTCATTTTGTGAGGAGGGTCTTGTCCTATCCATGCTCTTACATTAAAATTCACAAATGGAAAGCTTGGGGGAATGATAAATTAACAAAATAATGTTTCTAAAGGGTAAAAATTAGGATTTTCATAATTAAATATGTAATGTAATGATCATGACATAGACATATATGAGAAGAACTTAGGAAACATGAGGCATACTAGGTATCAAATAGAGACATTAAGAATCTAGTGACCATGAAAATACAAATGATACCTAGTCACAATAAGCACAAAGTTGTATAGGCAATAAGTGAGATACTAAGATTGACTCATTCTATTTATATGAAAAATAGATGTAAAATAGACATACTTTCCCACAATATGCTCCCTATTCCTTAGGGCCTCTTATAAATTTTTTAGTCTATTGTGAAGATTGGGTACTTGTGTGAGAAAGTAGGTAGCACTCAAATATTTTTTATTCTCCAATACCAATATATTGTCCTAACTCACCCCAATGGATCTCAACTATCATGAGGCCAACTATGGATTTTAATATTTGATTATAATTATGATATGTGCTATGAATCATGTATTTTAGTGTGATTTTACTTTTGAATTTGTATCTTACATTTTATATCAATGATTTTTTTTTAAATGATTTAGCTTTGAACTTTTTTATGGATTTTATGATTCCTCCATACAGATTTGGATTAACCAACATGATTGATAAAAGTGATACACATAAATGAGCTTTAGTCTTTGATTAAAAGAAGCTAAGTATCCAAATAAATGATTAACTAAACACATAGGCTTACCTATAAACAAGCATGTAATCTCAAGTTTCAACCATATGAATGCTTACTATGAAAAGGAAATAAAGTAATAAAGGGATATCCAAAGTATATTGATAAATATGACTACAATGATACATATTCTTTACTAATTAATCATATGATAAAAAATATTACTAAGGAAATAAAGGTTTTTATAACCAAATCACAATAGTAATTATCTAATTTTGAAGTTAGATAAGATAACAAATAATCATTTTAAAAGAAAAAGAATCCATGAAAGAAGTTATATCATAAACATAAGTATTAAATCATTAAAATAATTATAAGAGATTATTAGGAAAGGATAAATTTAAATGAAACCATATAAAACACATAAAGTATAATATCAAGATCCATGTAAAATAAATAGGTGAAACTAGATTTAACACATAGTCAAGTGTATAAGATATATAAAAATTTATCATAAATCCAATCCAAAATCATAATGAAGAATAATGTGAAGGAACACCATGACATGTTCACAAATATTTATAAATTTTCCCATAAATATTATCCATGACATCTAAAACATAGCTATGAAGTTGGATCCTGATGGTAACTATAATCTCATTAATCCTCATGGAAAGTTGTGCAAAAACTTCCTTTTAAATTTCCTCAATAAAAAATGTAGGTGTAGATAAAATATCATGATTAAGAGGTATATAATATGTAGGATACTCAAGGAGAGTAATATGTTCCTTGATATTAATGGTATATATTGGGTGAGAAGGATGCACCACTAGTGGAGAAGGAGGTGCCATCAATGAAGAAAGAGGAGCCTTATTTCATGGGAAACATATAAAAAGAAGAATAGTTGGTGTAGGTGTCGATAGTGGGTGATCATGAAGGTTTTTTTGGAGAATAAATAAATTATTGGTATGATGGTTATTGTACTTATTTCAATATATACTTAGGTAACAACTTAGGAGGTAGTATAGCCTTATATTTGGGCTGACCAATGGTAGAATTCAATGTGTCAATATACTATTGAAGCTTCCAAAAATGAGTATAAGAGTGATTATTTATCCCATGGAAGAAACATATATGCTTTTTTAGTAGGCTTTTGGGGCCTACTAATAGAAGAGGATGGGGAGAAGTTGGGGATGGCTAATATAACTAGTAGTCTCTAGTCTAACAACCAATAACTTTGTGGATATCATAATAAGTGATAAAGCCATTGGGTTAGCTTAGGATCAATCTATGCCAAATGAATATAGTCATAGCTAGGGGAGGTATGGATATAAGAGAAACTATATTAATCTCATTTTAAGGTAAAGAAAGAGTATAAACTAGATGAGACTCAACTGAAGGGAGTATAAACTAGACTAGGCTCAACTAAAGGTGAAGAAAGAGTATAAATCAGACTAGGTTTAGGTAAATAGGAGGTTGGTCATGTGAAAGGATTAATAACTATAAATAACATCTCTATAGAAAATAAACTAGAAGTATCTTGGTATCTGTAAAAATGGTAAGGACTAGTCATGGCATGATTTATGAGCATTCTTTACTAGAATTGGAGGTGTACCATGCAATCATTCCATCTCTACCTTATGAAAAATAAAAAGAAGCCTATAATTAGGGATGATAGAGGAAGGAATGTTAAAATATGAATGAAAATATTGAAATAAATAAGTACAATATTTTAAAATATCCACATTTATATCTTGGATAAGTATGGCTAAAATGGGTCATCTAAGACATAAATATCATCATAATCAATTGTATGCAAGTCTATGCTACATGTATGTATGACATTATCATCAAAAGTTTCATGATGGATAGAATGTATAATCTTGGTTAAAACCACAAGTATATCATTGATAAATGGTTTATGGGATCAAGGTAGAAAAGTGGGAGGAATTTGGGTGATCATATGAGGGGATGTATCAAAGTTTTTGATCTTGAGGATAATATGATCTAGCTCATCATCATCAAAATTTTAGAGGTTAGGTGGTATGTTCCAAATTAGTTTGGGGTGACCACTATAACCTTAAGTAGAATTGATAGTATAATTAAATATTTTGGATTCCCTAAATGGGATACTAGGTAAAGGTTCAAGTGTAGGAATTTTAAAGACACCATGTCCTTGGAATTGTTAAAAATTCTAAGGTTATCCTTAAATCTTGTAAATATCATCATTATGAGGGAATTTAATTCATTTACATATGAATGATATGTATAATCTCATATGATGAGTCCAATGTATACCAATAATAATTTTATAATAGAGGTGAAAGTTAGATATCATTACTTTTATATGGATGATGACAAGAGGGACAGTAATGGGATGCCACCCACAGCCTAGAGGAGGTACTTACCTTCTATTTTAACATTAACATGTGATACATAGGGAATTGATATTGCATCCATAATATCCAAGTCTATTAATGAAATCAATGGAGGTAATAAAAGTAACTAAACCTTCATTAATTAAGGCATGGTTAACTTAGATATATCTAATTTGAATGCTAAAGAATAGATGAGTATCATCTACATGAAGAAGAGTATTCTCAAGAATCATGAAAGTGATAGGAAACTTAAGGGAAAGATAATTATTCACTATTTCATAAAAATTTATGGACATTTTTTCACATTATTTAATGATACTATATTTAGATCCAGAGAAAGTAGCTTCACATCTTGATAGAGGAGGACAAGGGATGTTCATTTCAAATAATAATTGCATTATATGATTTTGATGACGGAAGGAAATTAAAATTAATTCAAGGAAAGATATTTGAGATAGAAGATGAGAAAGTTCCATAATGGTTTCCAATTCATCATAACCCATGGGGAGATTAGTAGATATAGGCACATAATGTTGCAAGAGCTCCTATGAAGGAGGATTGGAAGTGAAATTAATTTTTTGTTGATAATGTGTAGCTGGTTTGGGTTAAGGACAAATAGTTTGAATAAATTTAGGTGGTGGGATGGTTGGTTGAAGTATTTCTTCTGGTTGGGTTGAATAAATACTATTGAAAGGGTTGGGAATGTTCTTTTGGTGTTTAGATGTTGAGGGAATAGTAGAAATAGTGTGACAGGTATAATCAAGTTGAGTTTTTGAGTGTTGTTCTTGAAAGGCTATAAGGTATTATTGCCTCGATTACATTAGATGTGATGAGGAAGTATCTTTAATGATGCAAAATGGTTGAGAGGTTTGATACCTGTGTTGGATTAGAATAAATTAAATCAACTATTCTTTTCATGTTAGTCATATTAACCACATTTTATTCATTAGTAGTGAGGTCTATAAGACTTTAAACATTATTTTTAGGAGTAGGATTGTCAATGTTATCTTGATGGTTGGGAAGAGGATCTTTATAAATAGAAATATTAGTGTTAGTTTGATTTAAAGCTTGATTTTTTTTTTCATTTCATAGGATTCAAAAGGTATGTCATATAATTGTTGACACTTGTGAATGAGTGATTCATGATAAAATTTTGGTCCAATAATAAAATACATAGATATATTGTGTAATTTTCTAAAAGTTTCATGAGAATTTCCCCAACTTGCATGAAACCAACAAAAAAAATTGTATCATACCATGATTTAATTAGATGAGAAGGGTCAATGTCTCATGGTAGATTCTTTGGAATCTGATTTTTAATCTTTTATAAGCATAATGGTTTGTGTGTATTGGTGTTTCTAATTTTGGAATATGTAGGATTATGATTGTTGTATGGAGGGGGAACATACTCCATGATTCTATTTGCAACAAGTATTTGATTGTTGTGAATAGTGTCATAATTATTAGTAATGTCATCATTAGTTTCATGATGGTTTTTGTTTTTAATGAGAATATGAGTGCCTGTTTTAGGTTGAGATGGTTAAAATTAACACATGATGAAGTCTTATCATTTATCTTAGTCAAGGGCTTCTTTCAAAGTTCTTGGAGAGATTCCTAACTCGATATTATAATTTAGGGTAGAGAACATTACTGAATAGGTGGAAGAGATTATCATCTACCATATTATTCTCAAATTTTTTAGACAAGTTATCCCATCATTTGATGAAGGCTTGTGCCATTTTAGTTTCAACTTATTTATAATTTATAAAGTGAGCTAAGTTGTTCTTGGGAAGATCACTAGATTGAATTATTAGACTAGTGAATTAACCAAGTCTTCAAGGCTAGTGATAGAATGGGTTTTTAGTTGATTGTAATAATATAAAGCAGTAATAGAGAGTGTTTTATCTAATAGTTTGGTAGAGACAAAGTTATTAAGTCTAACTCAATCTTTATAAATGTTACCAAATGTTTTTAAGTGTAATGTGGGATCAATGCACCCATTATAAATGATGGTAGCTGTGATGCCCCCTATGTTAATATTATTGATTTTGGTTCCAAGAGGTTTATTTTTTATATGTTTGATTATGTTATTAATGAGGGGTGGTTGAGGAATAAAGTTACCATGGGAATCCCTAATGGGGGGTGAGGGCATTTAGATTTTATACTCCCCATGAAACCTATTGGGGTTGGTTTTGAAGGTTAATGAGATGGTTTTTTATCTACATCACTTCATTTGCATTATTGTTTTGAAAATTATGCATTTAATTGAGTGTTTTTAATAAGAGTTGATTACTTTGGGTAGTATCTTGACTAGAGTGTGCAGCATATGATTCATTAATATTAGTAGTAATGGATTGAGTTGCACTATGAGTAGTAGCATGTACCACACTAGTGGAATAAGAAGAATTGGTATCAAAATAAGGATTAATAGCATGATTAACATTGTTATAAAAATAATCACTATTGGCATGATTAAGGATAAGGGTCTTTAAAAGAGGCCCACTAGAAGTTAAACATACCATGTTAGTCAAGATAGTTGGCATGGAGATTGAAAAAGTTGTAGAATAAGATTTCATGGTTTGTGAAGGAGATATAATATATGGGCAAGGTTTATAATAAAATAGAGTGTTCCCTTAAATATGTGAGATAAGGTAGGGGAAGGGGAAAGATGTTCTTCTACTTCAGGATCTATCATAAGATTGTAAATGGTTGAAGGTTATTTTCCTCTATGTTGAGAAAATTCATTTATGAATTAATTTTTTTTAGTTGTATAGTCTAATCACACTCATATTTTAAGGAGAAAAAAGGATTATGAACTAAGTATGAAAGGGGAGGAGTCCCATAAGTGGTAGTGTTAGCCAAATTTGTCCTACATATTCCTAATCTTGAATAAGAAGCTAAGAAGGGTCCTAATTTAAGGGTGATCTAATAGTAGAAAGAGTAGATAGATTTTAGGAGAAGATCCCTTATCAGTGGTAGGATTTTGAAAAACTTTAAGCAAGATAAAGTGTGAATTTGTGATCTTAGATAATTAGACCATCATCACATGCCACAAAGAAATAAACAAACTAGTTTTCTTTTACATTTTATAAGTATGCTTCGGGGGCCTCTCAGAGCCAAAGGATTAAATAGACATGGTGTTCTTCATGCCTAGATCATCCTTTGTAAATATAATTTTTTTATGTCTTTTGTATCTCAATATATAAAGCTTCAAAGTTATACTTGAAGAGTGAAATGGGTGTGTGAATGTCAAGTTTAAGCCTCATAAAATAGACATTTGGATTCAAAAGTTACAAGGATGAACATGCAACTAATAAGTTTCAATATCATAGTAATTAAGTCAAGATATAATGGTGAGCAGAGGATATCTGATGCCAGTGGGTTCCAAAGATCTAATAGAGTCCATTCAAACTTTACAAAAGTAGATCGATAGTGTGTATAGTGTTACAAGGTTAATAAGATACTAATAATAAATGATGAGCTACTATGTGGTACATTTATAGAAACCTAAATAAATATCAAGGGCCAAAATCAAAATTTAAAGACAAATATGGTCAAGGTCTAACTAGAGAAAATGTTTCAAAGAAAATCCATTGAGGTAGATACGTCAATTTTGATGGTTATATCACCAAAGATAGTAGCATGATTATGACGCTTTTCTCCACTCTTGCATGCCATAAACAAACTGGTAAGGAGTAACTAATGCCTAAACAAGATTAAAATGGATTGATTAATCTTTGGTAATTACATCAATGCCAAAAAGATATTTTAAAAGATTGATCTAGTTGCTACAATGGATTTGATGTTAGAATTTAGATTTAAAATGACTTGATTCCACCATTGTAACCATAAGGAGCATCAATGTAGACTAGAAATAGATTGAAAAGGATTGATATGGTTGTTTTGGCTACTTTTCATAAGTAGTCTTAGGCATTGTGATCTTTCTAACTAAATCAACATTGGATGATGGGAAATCTTGGCCATTATTCTCCTTTATCCATCCTTTTGCACATGATTCCCATATCTCTCATCCTATTCTTCTATAAATACAAGATACTAAGCCTTGAAAAGTAACCTCTCTTTGGCATGACTAGACTTTGCCAAGACTCGTACTGTAACACCTATTTTATTCAATAATATACTAAATTCCTCCATTTTAAAGCTAATTTGAAGTATTTCTTATGAATTCATTGATGTGGTTAAGTGAATGTATGTTTTCCTTTCCTTTTTCTATTTTTTCTCACCTTCATGGAGTGTTTTGGTAGTTCTCATAGGTCATTCTAAGTTCATATATAGTTTTTTTGTTAGTGTGGAAATGGACAACTTCCCTCCCATGCCAAGTTAATATCTAGCCAATGCCTTATTATGAAATACTTATGTGAGATATAATCAAAGAGTGAGTGAGGTGATCTTTTTAAATCTTGAATGTATATTATAATGTGTCTTTTGAAAGTATAAGGATCAAAACATTTGGTGCATCACCTTATTTTTACATTCTTTTATGAATTATTATTAATCTATCTCCCCTTTTCCTAGTAAGAATCTAGTTTAAGATTAGTATAGGTGATAGAAACAAAAGGAAGTTGGCCTCCTCTATAGGTATAGCCTAAGATTAGGTGACCCACAACCTATGTTCATTCCCATGTTGGACTAGGTTTGAGTAAGAGGACCTAAACAATCCCCTTCTTATCTAAGGTGCAACTTAGGATGCCAACAGTTTTAGCACACCCATTGGGACTAGGTTCTCCTAGAGGAACTAAAATTTGGAGCTAAGGATAAATATTAGTAGTAAAAAATGATATCCATCATCATCAAGATCTAAATATCTTATAAGTTATAGAGTTCATAGCTCTATTCAAACAACATTATCATGCCAAAGGTTATTACAAAGATTGATACTAATGGTATTCCCCTTGAATTCAATTACCCAACTTCCATTTCATACAAAAATTCAAGATTTAATAAGACAAGACCTTATCCTCAAAAATCAATATTCATATCTTGGTCATCCTATTGTTTCAATTAGTATAATCCCCCTTACTCAAATGGCCATCAAAAATCAAGTATTTATTACATTAAATAGAGGTAGTACATTGAACTCAGCCTATATGATGATATTCATGTGTCTTCTCTTAAAATCATCCCATATTTTTTGTAAAAGATTAAAAAATAATATTGTGCACATCCAGGATGTTTCCAACCTTTATTCCATTCATAATGTTGTTCAAGATAATGTGGCTATCATATTGCTTGTTGCTTCCTTCAAAGGAAAAGTAATGTAGTAGTATATAAATATTCCATTGAATTATATTTCTACCAAGGATGAGTTTGGTATAGCCTTAAATAATATGAGAACAAATCTAATCACCTATCTTTAGTTAAATGACTAACATAAAGAGAGCTCATCATGAGTTTGTTTTATTTTAACCTTAGATTCCAAAATATATGGACTAGAATACCTACATTGATTAGGCCATCACATGAATATGCATTTTTGTATTATTTAAGATACATTAATTTTGATATTAGTTTGATGATATATTCTATGGGTGGTCATACCTTATCGAATGCTTATGAGGTTACAATAAGAGCAAAACATAGTTTGATACAAGCTGGTAATATTGTTCTAAGGCCTCCACTGCCTATATTCCTAGAATTTCAATCTATTCCATCCCTTTAAGCTCCTCAATTTCCATTATTAACCCCTATTCCACATCCTCAAGGTCAAGTTATAGTCCCTTATAATAAATCCAATAAACTTGGTGAGATGAAAGGTTTGCTTCAATATTTTGGAAATGAAAAAGTAAAACTCAAGAGGCAATAATATCAAACTAATAGGACCTATCAACAATAAAACATAACTACTTATCAACTCTTCAAAGATCAAAGGCCTCCTTATTAAGGAATTAGAGAAAATAAACCACCCTAAAAATCATAAGGAGCCACATTTATTTATAAACCATATATATATCTTTATCGTAATGTAATAACAAGTTCAAAAGTTATTGCTCCCACACCACCTCAAAATAATTTTATGCATGACTCAATTTGGTAGCCCTCCAACATTAATGATTATCATAGCCAAACCTTTGTATCATAAAACATTACTATGCCAAAAATGACATAACAAAAGTTTTATATTAAAGGAAATCAGTATTAAGAGACAATTTTGGTACCACAAGGAGAGGTTCAACAAGTTCAAGGTAAGCCTAATTCCATTAATGTGAATTAGAAAATGGATTATTATGTTGCTTTCAATCATGGTGGTGAGACTAGCAGTTTAAATGGTCAAGTTATAGTTGTAACTAGAGATAAAAGAAAAGCCATTGATAAGGCTCAAAACAAGACTAATGCTTTAATTACACCTAATATTCTTTATGAAAGTATAAAATATTAACTTGATGCCCTTATTAAATATAAAATTTAGAATTTAGAGGCTGGTAAGGTCCCCTCAAATAACTCTAGTTCATGAACAATCAGTGGTTTAAAAGGTTCAACTAAAGGTTAGTGGAGCTTCATTTAGTTTCATGGATCAAATGAATAAATCCAATTTCATCATTAAAATGTGGGATTCCCTTTCTAGTCTAGGATACAAACATATGCTCATCTAATAGCTTTCAACTCTCAAGGTGTCTCAAGAACTAGTTGAGAAGCAAGGAGTTGTCTTAGCTAATTTTAGATAAGGAAATGAAGCATAAATTATAGAAGGTAGACAAAATGGAAAAAGGGGAGAAATATAAGGAAATTTTAAGTAAAACTCCTCTTTTATACCTCTCTGATGCAGGAGCATCTGCATTAAAATTTGATTTATTGTATTTTCCCTCCTAAATGTTGAAATTGAGGGGTAATTGTAAAAATAAATAAATTAGTAAAAGTAAAAAGGTAAAATAATTGTGGGCTATTGAGGAAATCAAGGAGTGGTTGAAATTCTTTCAACCTAGGCATGTTGTTATAATTGAAAAACTGTTTTGTTGTTTTACCTGAGGCCAAGTTTGGCATGGAGGTTTAGAAAAGATTCTTGAAAAAAAAAAATAATAATAATAATAAAAAGAGAAGATATGCAAGTTGGCAAGAGAAGTACGTAGAGGAGAGAGGAAGAGAGGTAAGGACCTCTCATAAAACAATTTTCTGTAAGAAGAGGAGGAACAGAAGTATGTAGAGAAAATATCAAGGAGCGTAGGTGATGTGGAAGGCGCAAAGAAATTGTTGAATCCTTGACTGAATAGAAAGCTGTTCCGGCAGAGCTTGAAAAGGAAAGGTCTGTCTGATCTTTGATATATTGTTATAAGTATGTATATTTTAACCTGATGAATCTAATTAAATCTGTGGATCGATTCACCATCTTCTATTATGCGAATAAGTGTTTTTATGCATTAAGAGAATATTGATTAGGAAATCTGAAGACACCTGCGTATTCTAAATGTATGTAAACTATGTCTGTGATCTGTTGCAAAGAAAATATAGTCAATTTAATTGTTGAATTCCTTGACTGAAAGCAAAGAGGTAAATCTAGACAACAGAAGGAAGATTTGGTGAAAATTCTGTGATGATAGGTGAGACTTTCCATTGTTAAAGATTTTTGGATTGTGGAATATGTGTGTTTTAAATTGATATACAGTTTGACACTAATGAAGAGAGGCGTTGATAAGGAGGAGACGAGCTCTGTTGATACGAACTATACTAGATGATTCTGAGAGTTCTCATGGAAAGCAATGGCAGAAGAAGAGAGAGTGTCATCAGTATCGACATTGGATGCCACTAATTTCACACAGACGCTGTCTAAGTATCCGTTCATTCTGGTCAAATTCTATGTTCCTTGGTGTAGGCATTGTAAGCGGCTTGTGCATGTGTTTGAGAAAGCCACGGCCAGTCTTAAAAATAATGATCCACCCATCATCGTGACTAAAGTCAACTTTGATAGAGTCATATGCTCAAGATTTTAGGCCGCAAAACTTATGATATTTTACATACAATAAAGGCATACGTTGGATACAATTTGATGATCGACAGGAGGATGATTTGGCCTCATTTCTTTGTGGATTCTATGGGAATAAAAGTAATTGATTTATACAACGTAGCGACTGCAGCATAGAAGAAAGTATAGTAATTGATTTGTACAACGACTACACCCTTGTCATTGAGGAGAGACTTGAGGAATTCGAGGGACATGGACATTGCCTGTGCTCTTGATAAATGTTTTAAAGAAACTGTTTTCATCAAGAAGGACTCCAAGTTGCACAAGATATCACATCGAGAGACAGAGAAGGGCATGGAACTCATACTTTGTCGACGGTAGGAGGGAGTTTTGTAAACAAATGCAGGTCTTTATGGATATGCAGAAGGGACTACAATGGGAGGAACTCCTCATACCAGAGTTGTAAGCTACAAAGTTCATTGGGATTCATGTATCGATGCAGACATTCTTGCAAGATTTGACCATACCATTAATTGGTAATTGACAGACAATTCTCCTCCGTTCTTTTCCTAGGAAACAAGAAGATTTATAAGGGAATAACCTTAGCTCAGTTCTCCCTTTCAGGATTGTTTCTTATCATTAAAATTTTCAATGTAAATCCATCTTTATTTTGAAAAAGCCATGTCCATAACCGTTAACCTGTTTGAAAGCAAGGATTAGTCTATTTGCATCATTTAGTAAACATAATTGAAAGAGAATTCGGAATTCTGTCTCAATCACAGGCACAATTCCTAACCAGATTTCATGCAATTAAGTATGAGTACAAAACATGATGGTTAAAGTATGTTAGAATCATCTTTGTGTATCTAGTATCTAGTGTAATGATGTTTATGAGCAGTTTAAGGATTGGACAAGAATGATCCGTACTCCCATCACTCTCTATGATATTTAGTGACTATTTAGTTCATAACTATATGGTGGATAGTAGAGCGAATAACATTGTCATGCCAAAGAAAATTGTAGATAAGCTTAGTCTTATCTATAAACCAAATACTAGAGGAGTATTTTAGCTATATAGGTCACCAATAAAGATAGTAGGAATAATTAAAGATATAAATTTGACCCTACATGCTTATCCTAATGTCATCATTAAATATGATGTATTTATGGTGGACTTGCCTCCCTACTTTATCATGTATCTGTCAAGGGACTTTACCTAAAATATTGGAGGATATTTATTATCTAAGTAGACATATTTGATGTTGATAACTATCCATGATACCAAGGTGACCTTACATTTTTAACCTATTTCATAGTTCCATTTGGAACCATATATGCCAACTGTTGTGAACACCAATTGCCTCATATCATATGAGGTGATAGAAGATAGTGTATAGGAAACTAAATCACCTTTAGATGGTATTAAAGATTTTTTATTTGATGAGTGGGCCTCTATCTCATGTGAATATTATCCTTATAAGCTAATTTAATAACAAATAATTGGTGTTTATTTCTTTAATGATAAATATGCACCAATCCTAGCCTTGATGTAGGATGATGAGTTTAGTGATGATCTTTGGAAATTATACTTTGATGGGTCAAGGAATAATAATGGTACCAAGGCTAGAATGATATTTATTTCTCCAATAAATCAAAGGTACTTATCATCTACTAATTTTCAATTTGGTTGTTCAAACAATGCTATAGAATATGAGGCACTAGTTCATGGTTTACAATGGGCTAGGAAGATGAAAGTCAACACTTTACAAGCCTTTGGTGATGGTGAACTTATAGTCCACCATGTTATAGGTCTTAATGTATGCAAAAATGCATTGTTTAAATATTATAATCATAGCGTATGGGACTTGAAGAGTTTCAAGCCTTCAACATTTAGGAAATACCAAGAGATGAGAACAAACATGTAGATAGGTTGGTTACCATTGGGGCATAATTTAGTATCCCAGTTTATGAAAGAAATGAAAAGGTCTAGTCACACATTAAGGTGATTTTGAGGCCTTCTATCCTAGATAATAATGATATTTTTAAATTTTTTTAAGATGATAATTATATTATCAAAATATTATAAGAGTAAGTTGAGTTTTCTTCAATAAATCAATCAAAGTACTTAAAGTAATATGGTGATCATATTATGCAATTGAAAAATAATAATTGTCTTAAGGGATTGGTCATACTTGAAAACATATTCAGTAGTGATGATGATCTGAGGAAATAAAATTCATATTTGTCAACAAAGGAAGAACACTATACCAATGTGGAAGTTACACTTGGTAAGAACCTAAAGCTAGGTAACATCTACACTTAATCAAAAAAGGAAGCTTTCATTGAGCTATGTACAAGTTTTGATGATGTATTTGCATGGAAATATAGTGATCTCAAGGGATTTAACCCAAGTCTATCTCAACACACCATTGAGATAGAAGATGAAACTAAGCCAATAAGACTATTAATCCTAATCTTGAACCTTTGATGAGATCTAAGCTTCATAAGCTCATTTTTTTAGCTATTATATTTCTTATCAAGAACTCAACATGGGTGGTAAACCTTTTTCTAGTATAGAATAAGAATGGTGAAATTAGACTATGCGTTGACTTTTGTGACCTAAATAAGGCTTCCCTTAAAGACCATTATCCACTACCATCTATGGAATAAATGTTACAATTGGTTTCAAGTCTAGAAAGGTTTTCCTTGTTGGATGTCTATAGTGGTTACAACTAGATATTGGTCAAGGAAGAGGACCAATTCAATACAACCTTTATCACAAAGTAGGGTATATTTACATATATAAATATTCCCTTTGGTATATCAAATTCTAGAGAAACTTTTCAAAGAGCCATGGATATGGCATTCCAAAGCCTTCTTAACAAATCTATGCTAGTCTATTTGGCTGATATGACAGTGTTTTCAAATAATGCAAGTGAGCACATGGTTCATCTTGAGAAAGTGTTTGAAAGGTATAGATAATTTAGGGTATCCCTAAATCCAAAAAAATGTTTCCTCTTAGTTCATGAAGGTAAGCTTCTTGGACATAGAGTTGAAAAGCATGGTTTAAGCATAGATCCTCAAACAATACCTTCAATTCTTGTACTTTCCTTTCTTGAGAACAAAATAGCTTTGCAAAGTTTCTTAGGGGAGATCAATTTTATCAAAAGATACATCTTATATTTTTCCACTTTATCTAATCCACTTACAACCATGCTAAATATTAATCAGAGCTTCATCTAGTCTAAGGAAGGAGTAAGGAGTTTTGTGGAAATTAACAAATCTATGCCTAGTGATTCTATGCTCATGAACCCATATTTATCAAAGGACTTCATTATGTACACCTATGCTAACATTGACACCATTTTAGGAATTCTAATTTAATATAACTATGAGGCCTTAAAACATCTAATAGTATTCTTTAGTCAAATCTTGAAAGAATATGAAACAAGGAAATTTTTTGTTGAAAATCATGTGTTTCTAGTCATAAGGTCTCTTAATAAATTAAAATACTTGTTGTCTAATAATAAAGTACACCTAATGGTTACACATCCAAGTTTTAAAGAGTTTATCTTGAACAAGGATATAAGTGAGAAAAGAGTTGATTAAATAACAAAGGTAATGGAGTATGATCTAGAGATCAAAGTCACAAAGCTGATTAGAGGTAAAGGACTTTTTGAGCATTTATGCTAAGACTTACAAGAAGCTAATGAGGCAGTTATGGTGTTAACTAATGAAGAAGTTGTAGATAATCATACCTCACCTTCTGGTTGGTATCATGATTTGGTAAGTTATCTCCAATATGGTATTTATCCCTCTCACCTAACTCCAAAAATTAAGATATTTTAGATTACAATAAATTCTATTTCTTCTTGTTGATGTTTTTTTCAAAAAAGATATCAATGTCATGTTGTTAAGATGCATTGAACAACATCAAAATGAAAGACTTATTAAAAATTTGCATGATGGACATGGTGGAGGGCATTATTAAGTAATGACCATATCCCTAAAGATCATGAGAGATGGGTATTATTGACCAAGATTATTTGGTGATTGTCATGCATGGGTAAGGAAATGTAGATAATGTGTTATGTTTGTAGGAAAGGTGAAACTTGCAGCCTTACCTATTCAACCAATTTTAGTGGATCAACCCTTTATCCAAATGGGATTTTAATTTATTGGTCTCATTAACCAACTTTCAAACTCGAGACATAAATGGATATTTACTACTACAAATTATTTCACTAGATGGACAAAAGTAGTGGAACTGAAGGAAGAAAATAATACCAACGTTCTAGATTTGTATGAAGGTCTACTTACTAGGTTTGGATTCATTTAAAAACTATCTATAAAAATGATATGGCCTATGTGCAGACTAAGATCAGACAATGGGTAGTTCAACATGGGATTTATCTCGGTACTTTATCAAACTACTATCCCTAAGGCAATGTCCTCATTGAGTCCACTAATTAGAATGCATTAAAGATCATAAGGAATATTGAAGATAATTATAGATCATGCCATCTAAAATCAAAATAAGTTATATGGGCTGATAAGATCACCTAAAAAAGGTCAATATTCAACTCTCCTTACAAGCTAGTGTATGGTAAGGAAACAAGAATGCCTTTTTTCCTTAAATTTCCCATCCTAGAACTGATGCAACAACTTTATTTGTTAGATAATTAATGTATGAAGATCAGATATGATGAAATTATGGAGTTGGAAGAGATAAGGAATCAATCCATGTTATCCATGAAAATACATCAAGTAAAAGTGAAGAGAGCCTTTGACCAAGGAGCTTCTTCATAAAGTTTTAAAGAAGGATATTTGGTCCTTAAGTGGGATGAGGATAGAGCTAAGCCAAGAAGGCATACAAAATTTGAATCTCTTTAGAGTGGTCCATACACAATCTCTAACTAAATATCCCACAATTACTTCTAAATTAAAAGGATTAATGATGAGAAACTTCTTATTCCATTTAATGGGATACATCTAACACATTTTTATTGATGAAGTTAGACCCATGTACATAATTAGATTATTTTATTTCCTCTAAGTGTTATCCTAGCACATTAGTTTATTTGATTTTGATTTTTTTATTTGGATTCCCTATTTTGTTCTTTTCCTTTCATATTTTGGTGAAATTAATTATCTTTGAAAATTAAAAGGTTTCTTATATTCATTCATTAGATTCATCATTATTGGTGAATCTAAGAGTCGTGTAAATGGTCTGAGTTCTCAAGCATATCAGACATGTTGCCCAACTGAGTTACCAAAGATGTTGGCCAAATTTGGCCTAAATATGCCTAATCTAGAATAATAAGCTTAGTGGGGTCTTGATTGAAAGGTAATAAAATAGTGGAAAGAGAAAATAGAATTTAGGATAAGATCCCTTATCAGTGGTAAGCTTTTAAAACACTTTAAGCAAGATTAAAGTGTGAATTTGGTGATCTTAGACAACCACACCATCATTGAATGTCATAGAGAAATGAATAGAACAATTTTATTGTGAATTTTATAAGTATACTTGAGAGGCCTCTTAGAACCAAAAGATTGCATAGACATGGTGTTAATCATGCCTATATCATCTTATACAAATTTCATATCTTGATGTATTTTCTATCTCAGGATATTAAACTTACAAGTTAGAATTACAAAGTTAAATAAGTGTAGGGATATCAAGTTTAAGCCTCATAAAATATATATTTGGATTCAAAATTTAAAAGGATGAGCATAGCTAACATTTTTCAAGATCATGAGATCTCAAGTTAAGATCTAATGATATGTGGATGGTCTATAATGTTAATGGGTTCCAAAGATCTAATAGATTGTGTTCAAGTTTTATAAAATCATATAAATGGTGTGTATATTGTCAAAGGGTTAGTAGGATCATGAGAATAAATGAGGATCTATCAAGTGTCACATTCCTAGAAACCCAGATCAAGATCAAGGACCAGTATCAAAAGTGAAAGATAAATATGGTCAAGGTCAAACCATATCAAATGTTTTGAAGAAAATCCATAGAGGTAGACACATCAATTTTAATGGGTTCCTCACAAAATATATTATCATGATTATGACCCCCTTCTCCACTTTTGCATGCCAAAAATAAACCAGTTAGGAGTAATTGATGCTAGAATAAGATCAAAATGGATTTATTATGCTATTATAACTACATCAATACTAAAAGGAGATTTCAAAGGATTGATATAGCTATTGTAATATATTCAACACTAGAATTCAAACTGAAAATCACTTGATTCTACCATAGTAACCATAAAAATCATCGATGTAGAACAAAGACATATTGAAAGGGATTGATACAATTTTTTTGGCTATTTTATAGAAGTAGTCTTAGGCATTGTTATCTTTTCTAACCAAATCAATGCTAGATGATGGTAAATCTTGGCCATTATACTAAATTATCCATCCTTCTAGGCATGATTCTCTTCTATTTCATCCCATTTTTATATAAATATAGACTTCTAATCCTTGAAAAGGATCCCTCTTCTTGACATGACTAGACTTTGCCAAGATTTGTACTATAACACCTATTTTTTGAAATAATAGATTGAATTCCTCCATTTTGAAAGATGAGTTGAAGTGTGTCTTATGAATTCATTAAAGTGGTTAAGTGAATGTATGTTTTCCTTGCTTATTTCTAAGTTTTCTCAACTTCATGTAGTTTTTTGGTAGTTCTCATATGTCATTCTTAGTGCATATATAGTCTTTTGGTTAGTGTGGAAGTGGACAACTACCCTCCCATGCCAGGTTGATAGGTAGTCAATGCCTTATTGTGAAATATTTATGTTAGAGTTGATTAAAGAGTGAGTGAAATGATCTTTTACAATCTTGAATGTGTCATATAGTGTGTCTTGTACAAGTATAAGGACCAAAATGTTTGGTAAATCACCTCATTTTTACCTACTTTTATGAATTATTTTTAATCTCTCTCTCCTTTTCCCAATAAGAAGCTAGTTTAGGCTTAGTATAGGTGATAGACCCAAAAATAAGTTGACCTTATTTGGAGGTCTAACCCAAGATTAGGTGACCCAAAGCCTATGGTCATTCCCATGTTAGAATAATTTTGAGCAAGAGTGCCTGAACAATGCCCTTCTCAGCTAGGGTGTAACATAAGATTCTAACAAGTAGTGTGAGTAGAAAAATGAACATTGTTTTCATTGAAGCTGGGAGCCACAAGATGTGTCTTGAGAAACCTATTATGACTAGTAAGACTCATTATTTTTGTCTAATTTAACTCTTTATTATCCTCAAATAGGAAATTCATGATGAAGGAAATAGGCTAAAAATTTTATGGAAATAAAATTTATTTGATAAGATATAGATTTGAATTGATCAACAATGTTTTTAACATAGGAAATAAAACATCGAACAAAGGGACATAATCATATAGGTCAATTATGTACTACTAGATAGGAAATAAAATAGGGTGTATAGAGGACACAACTAGATAAATAAACTATGTACTCCAAGATAAGAAATAAAATAGGATAACAAAGTTTTATACACAGTTGGATAGGGAGATTGTGTACTGAAGGGAAATAATATGAATAGTCTATAAAAGATTGTATCCATTGGGATGATAGTGTTATGAAAGTAGATTTTTTTTAAATATAATATTTAATAAAAAAAAATGAAGAATACAATACATTATTTCAATGAGTGATCTAATTAGAACACATAACACAAACCTTGTGTTAACACTGGCAGGATTCTAAAAATGAATGAGGAGTTATCAGGGGTCACATTATTAGAAACCTAGATCAAGCTCAAGGGCTAATATCAAAAATCAAATCCAAATATGGTTGAGGTCAAACCAAAGAAAATATTTTCAACAAAAGTCATAAAGGTAGACATGTCAGTTTAAATAGGTTCATCACCAAAGATAACAACATGATTATGACCCTTTTCTCCACTCTTACATGCCAAAAATGAGCTAGTTAGGAGTAATCAATGCCATAACAAGATCATAATGGATTTACTAATCTATTATAACTACATCAATACCAAAATGGGATTACAAAAGATTGATACCATTATTGTAACAACTTCAACACCATAGTTTAGCTTGAAAATGGCTTGATTCTACCATTGTAACCATAAAAAGCATCAATGTAGAACAAAAACATATTGAAAGGGATTGATACAATTTTTTTGGCTACTTAAAAAAAGTAATATTAGGCATTATGATCTTTTATAACCAAATCAATGTTAGATGATGGGAAATCTTGGCCATTATGCTCCCTTATCCATCTTTCTACCCATGATTCTTGTCTCTCTCATCCCATTCTACTATACATATAGACTTATAAGCCTTGAAAAGTATCCCTCTTCTTGACATGACTAGACTCTGTGAAGATTTGTACTATAAAACCTATTTTTTCAATAATAGACTATATTCCTCCATTTTGCAAGATAAGTTGAAGTGTGTCTTTGAATACATTGAAGTGGTTAAGTGAATATATATTTTCCTTTCTCCTTTCTAAGTTTATTCAACTTCATTTAGTGTTTTAAGAGTTAACATAGTTCATTTTAAGTGCATATATAGTCTTTTGGTCAGTGTGGAAGTGAACAACTACCCTTCCATGCCAAGTTAATAGCTAGTCAATGCCTTATTATGAAATAATTATGTGAGAGTTGATTAAAAAGTGAGTACAATGATCTTATTTAGTCTTGAATATCTTATAGTATGTCTTGTACAAGTATAAGGATTAGAACATTTTATGCACACCTCATTTTACATGCTTTTATGAATTATTGTTAATCTCTCCCCTTTTCCCAATAAGAAGCTAGTTTAGGCTTAGAATAGGTGATAAACTAAAAAGGAAGTCAACCTTCTTCAGAGTTTTGACCCAAGACTAGGTGACCCACATCCTAGGGTCATTCCCATGTTGGATTAGGTTTAAGCAAGAGGGCCTGAATAATCCCCTTCTCAGCTAGGGTGCAACCTAGGATGCCAATAGGTAGTACGAGTGGAAACATAAACATTTTTTGCATCCAAGGTGGGATCTACAAAATGTGTCTTGGGAAACCTATTATGATTAGTAAGACTCATCATGTTTGTCTAAGTAAACTATTTATTATCCTCGAATAGGAAATTCATGATGAAGGAAATAGGCTAAAAATTTCACGGAAAGAAAATTTATTTGATAAGATATAGAATTAAATTGATCAACAATGTTTTATAACATAGGAAATAGAACATGGAACAAAGGGACATAATCATATAGTTTGATTCTGTACTAATAGATAGGAAATAAAATATGATGTATATAGGACAAAAATAGATAGATAATTGTGTACTCTAAGATAAGAAATAAAATATTCTAACAAAGTTTTATACATAATTAGATAGGGAGATTATGTACTAAAGGGAAATAATATGAATAGTCTATAAAAGATTGTATCGATAGGGATGATAGTCTTTTGAAAGTATATATTTTTTAAATATAATATCTAATAATATAAAATAAATAACACAATCCATTATTTTAATGTGAGTGATCTAAGTATAACATACAACACAAACCTTGCACTAATACTAGCTAGTGCATGTTTCTTAATATAATGATTAAAAAAAGAAACAACTTGAATGTAAACACTAACTAATTGGTGATTCCTAAATGTTGTTAATTTATAATAAATTTTGAAATTAATGTGATGGGAATTTGGTTGTGAGAAGGAGCTAAAAATTAATCAATGGATAGTTTCAGGTAATTTAGGATGAAATTGATATATATTGGTAATGGTAATGGCTTGGTATTGGGGATTTCACCCTCACTTCATAGTCCCATAGTGATATGGGTGTTGAGTGATTTTCTAATATATACCATCAACCACATTTTTATACTTGGCCAGAAAACCAAGTTGGCTTCCCCCTTGGTGATGAAATCCAAGAAGGTAGACCTTGCGAAGAAATTTTTGTAATACTTTTTTGTGTAAACTAAGTTAGAATTGTGTGTAAAAGAGAAAAATAATGTCACAAAATTAGTAAATTTAAAAATCACCTAATTAATCTATGTGTGTTACTCTGGTTCATACAAGTAACTAAAATGAAAAGTGAAATAATTACTAGTAAAAAGGGTTAATTCATTTGACTATGAAGAGTAAAAAATCATTTCAAGTGACATTATATGCAAATAATATATAGTAGAGTTAAAAATGTTGATACTATTCTATGGAAGCAAGATCTACAAGAACATAGTCAAACAATTCAACTCTATATTCTAGAGAGAAGACATGCTATAGAACTATGCTGAACTAGTTGACCCAATTTATTATAGGGTTGTAATTTTATAAACTAAAAACTTATGAAAAATAGTACTATAAATGAAAAACTAAAATGAGAGATAAGGTAGGAATAAATATTGGTGGTCTTGAAGATGATTAGTTTTAAATTTTTATGTTGTGTTTCTCAAGTTTTGATTTAAATATTCTTTGAAAAAAGTTGACTAGGTTAATGCAATCTATTAGACGTATAAACTAAAAAAAATCTATGAATAGAATTGACTAGCTCAACTATGTATGAGAGCTTATGTGTTGAAAGAGAATAACTATGAATAGATTCAACTAGCTTGACAATGTATAGAATCTTGTAATTGAATAATAGTACTATGTTTAGCTAATTGATCTAGTCACCTTTATTTGTAGAAGACCTACAGAATGAAAATAAAGTCATTTTGAGGAGACTATGTGTTAAACCTATACATATATTGTTAGAATTATATTGAAAAGTTTGATACAACACTAAAAAAATTAAAATATATAAGGTGATGATAAAATGTATGTGTGAAATAAAACCTATAAGGATTTGAATTCATGTTGAGTTCACTAGAATGTATAGAATGAAAATCTAGTTGACCTATTAATCAATCCTAGATCATAGAGGATATATCCTACTTACACTTTTGTTTATTAATAAATTATATATTTAAGGTCATGAATAAGATGGATCTACTAGACTTAACCAAGAGATATATTACCATAATAACATCACTAGAGAGGGTTCCAAAACCTCTAGTCACGCAACACTATGTAATAACCCTAACTAGGTCATATGTTATCATATTCACTAAGTAAATACAAAGTAAAGTAAAATATAATCTATTTTTCACCAAAGTTTTGGCACAAAGTGGCGTTAATAAACAAAAAAGGTAAACATGCATAAAATATCTATACTCAAATCAATGTATATGAAATCCCAATGCATGGGAGAGAAGTACAAATGCAAATCTATCTACTTTAACAAAGGAAGAAAAATGTTAGGAATACTTACCTTTGAAGATGAAACCACTTATCCTCAATCTCTCCCTTGGCCAAGGTGATTTGAACTAGGTTATTGTGGTATGTAAGGATAATAAGGATAAGTCAGCTCTAGGCTACATAACTTCTCTGTGTATCTAAAAGCCTTCTTCACAAGACATGATCTATATCTCCAAAGAAAGTATTGAAAACCTAAGTAATTCTCCTCAAGTAGAATGTTGGATAAGAAAATGCACAATATAATATTCTTCTTCTTCTCTTCTTATTAAATTATGGAAATGGATGTGTATATATAGTTGAATTTATCCCTAAACCTTTCTAAAATGTTATCCAATAGGGTTGTCCTAGTTTAACTCATATCATTAATTGATAAAAACAAGCTAAGTCATTATCTATGTCCACCAATCCTAACCTATACCTATAACATGCAAATATCAATTTGAATATAGGGTCATCCTAGATTGACAATATACAATAAATGAAAAAAAAGGTTTTATGCTTAGGAATGGGCTAAGTAAGGAGATGAATTACTTGGATGAGTGTGTAAGAGAGGTGTCAAATATTTGGGAAGCATATAGGACATGTTTATATAGATAGATAGTGGTATTTCAGGGGATAATAATCATATAAAAAACTAATGGTCTTCCCACCCCTTTCTCTATGCACCTTTAAGGCATGATAAGAGTGTTAGAAAAATGTAAGAATTAATACAAAAAGACAATGATAAATTAAAAGAATACAATTACTAATTAAAGCCATAGTATGTAAACTGGAAGAACCCCTTAATGAAAGATAGCTAATAAAATGGTTTTTTTCTAGATTAGAGCCTTATCTAAGAGACAATATGGATGAAAATATTTTTAACACATTTTCAAATGCACTATAAATGACATGGAGATAAAAATCTCAATCTAGGAGAAGAGAAATACACTCCCTTAAATAAATTATGAAATGATTAAAATAATAATTGGCATAACTTAAGATGTAAATTGAGATCCAAATGAAGGTATATGAATGTATTCTATCCTAGTTAATGCTAATTTATACACGAACCTAAATTTGGTGCACTATCTATTGAACAAAATGATAGTCAAGAATAGAGTCCCTCATCAAGAAACAACAAAGAGAGTATCATAAATTAGAATGCCACAAGTCATGACAAGTATGTCACCACTAGTCAAAAACCCAATCTATTTGGAAATAATATACTATGGAATATTCCAAACCATATGATCAACAACCTCAATATTTATGTATAATTAATAAAGTGGTACATATATGAATCAACTTATGTAATGCATGAAATGTGAATGCTTTAATAATTATAACCATGCTTATCTAGGGCATGATGTAATGGTATACATAAAAGATACATATAAAATATGAAACACAAAAATTGAATAGATCACACAACCACCATATAGAATGGTTTGCCATACTATATGAAAACCTGAATCACACTTACATAACTCACCAACAATATAAAACTTAACATCCCAAAATCAACAAAATCAATTTTAAAATAATAATCAAGGGGGTTATATAGGAGAATTTAAAAATGGAATCAGAGGAAGATATCATAGTGGAAGAGGATGATACCAAGGAGGATAATGCTAAAATTAAGGATATAACCAATGTTATATCTTGTAATGGCACCTCCTGTATGATATAAATATGGGAAAATATGACACATAGTAAAAAATACATTGAATAACCATACATTGAATGTGGGTTTTTTTAAGGAAAAAAGAACACGACTCATTCTCATGCTCCAAAATAGTGTAATAATATAAAAATTGTAGTGCATATAATGAGGAATTAGAAAAATTACCACTAAAATTGAGCTAAGCATGTCGATAATGTTATGTAGATATGTGAAACTAAAGGGTAGTATAATAAAGTAAGATAGGATAATGTGGATCATAAGATTAATGAGGAAGCATCATTTTCCTATAAAAGGGTATCCTTAATATAAACAATAAATGAATTTTGGGTGAGGGTTAGAGAAAATATAGATGAAAATAAGGTAAATATGGGGATAGTAATTATTGAATCAAAATAAAGGGTGGTAATGACTAACAAGAGTGGTATTACCACTAGAAATGGGAAAGAAATAGCATCCAAAGGGTCCAATGAAGAAAGTGAAAAACACTACCCAAAATTATATGAAAATGGTAAAGTATTAGATATATTTAAGACTATTATATAATAAAAAAATAAATAGAGAATATATAATTAACATATTTCGATAAGGATGAGATAAAGTAATTAAAACACATTCTGAAATTAGTAGATAAATAAGACTTGTTAAGTAAATTAACATAGTTAATAAATTACTATAACAACAAAATATGCATACTTGGAGTAAGGAGAGTATGAAAAAATTATAAAAAACATAGTAATAATTTATTTAGGACTAACTATAGATGGAAAAATATATCCATTCTATTACATGTAAAAATAAATGGAAAATAAATTTAGAAAACATTATTAGATCTAGGGGCTAATACGAATGTCTTTCAATGAAGCACATTGGAAATGATATGGAAACCCCAATTACATGTGTAAAATTTTGATATTTTAATGAAAAATAGGACTCTATGATCACCAATAGGAACACTCAATAACATACCCATCAATTTCATGGGAATAAAGAAAAAAATTAGATTTTGAAGTCATCAATATGTATGACACTATATACCTTATACTATTAAACATAAAATGGCTTGTAGATTGCAATGGTATTCTAAATTCTGAGGATAAGGAAATTAATTTCAAATAAATTGGATTGATAGTTTAATTTCCACTAGAAACTAACATCAAAGTCACATGGTTAAAATAATTATGGCACATTAATGAAGAAAATGATTTTGATGAGTTAGCAAATCTTTAAAATTAACAAAACAACCAACCTAAATTAGGAATATGAAATAAATGATGGTGGTGAAGTAGAAATAAAATTTTAAAAACTAAGAATTAAATCTAATGAATATATTGAAGCATGTATCTATGGGGAACCAAAGACAAGTTTAATTAAAATTTTCCATATGAAAAAATTACACAAAATACGTAAAGTATCACACTAAAAATAGTTTCAATAAAATGAATGATAAAAGCATATACAATGATAGAGTATATTATCATTACAAATTACCACAATATATTAGAATTGTAAATTTAAAATAATACTTATAATATATGTTAAGAGTATTACCCTTAGAAGATATGTGAATGAAGGCCCTAAACGATACTCTATTTTTTCTACCATGATGTGGTGGAATACTCACAAAGCTATTATTATGAAATGGAAATCCTTTTAAATACTATTAGAAATAATAATTATTAATGAGAAATGATGAATCAATTACATATATCAAATACATACTAAATAGTGAAAAACACTTGACCACAAAAGGCAAAATTGATAAATGTCTTTGGACACAATTCTTCTACCAGACCTTAGATGTATCTCCTAGACCCTACCTAAAATATACACCAAGAAACATGAATCGGAACCACATAATGAAAAAAATTTAAAATTTAATACCAAAAACAATTTAATTTCTTGGATCCAAACATGAGGTTATGTAGGGTACTATGATAAACTCAAACCATTTTTGTTTATGCCAAATGACACCACAAAAATATAATTCAAAAATATCAAAATTAGAAAACTAGGCCATAAAAAAACTAGGAACCACTTGTATTTATCAAGAAATAATTGAAAAAAAAATTAAACAAACAAGTGGCATAGACCACTTACTCACCCAAGATGTGAGTGAATAAAAAGTATATTATAGGAATTAACAAAGATGCAGCCTTATAAAAACATAAATCCAGATGCAGGTGCCTGAAAGGAGATGGGAATACCAAATTGTTCCATTAGTTGACTTCCAAAAATAGTAACTTCAATCAAATTTATGAGATCCTTATTGATAATAGCTCCTTAAATAGATATGAGGAGGTTATTGATGAACATATCATTCACCATTTCAAATCTTAGGTAAGAGAGACTATTCTCTATGACAAGCAAGTGGAAGATAGCCTTATGAAGAACATCCCCTCAGTCATTTCACAATTATATAATTGGGAGATTTATAATCCTAATTCTCTTGAAGAAATTTAGCACATGATCTTTTATATGGAAGGTAACAAAGCCACTAGACCTAAAGGCTCCCCACTTTTATTCTAGAAATTCTGGGACATAATCCGCATTGAGGTGGAGGAAGTTGTTTGTGAATTTTTCAAAGTTATTATTCTCAAAGAGATAAACAACACTTTATTTGTCCTCATCCCCAATAAATAGTGAGAAAACTAAATAAAAGATTTTAGACCCATTCGTCTCTGCTTTAATGAATACAAAATATGTACTAAAACATAGACCACCAAATTACAACCTCTCCTCTCAAGCATTATCACAGAATAATAAGGAGCATTTGTAGTAGGTAGATAGATTTTACATGGTATAATAATTTTTCATGAAAACATATAATATATTAATAACTTTATAATGATTTGTATGCTCATTAAAATTCATATGAATAAATCTTATAAAAGAGTGTCATGGAGATTATTAGATAAATCCCTCTACAATTTTAGTTTCAAGATGGATATTAAGGGACTAAATCATAGTTACATCTCCACCCCAATGTATTCCATTATCATTAATGGAACCCACAATGGTTTTTTTCATCCAATATGAGCATCAAAAAATGATACCCCCTCTCCCCATACTTATTTTTTCTCATGGAAAAAACACTGGGAAGGAGCATTTCCACACATATGGGGCAAAATATAATTCAAGGGCTAAAGGTGACTCAGAATTTGGACCCTATCACCCATGAACAATTTATAGATGATAATTTTCTTATGAGTGAGGCTTCAATCTCATAATCATTTACCTTTAAATATATCCTGGTGAATTATTAAAATTTTTTTGGTTAATATATAGACTTCAGTAAAACCTTCACCTTTTTCTTGAACACTCCCCCTGATCTTAATAAAAAGACTAGTATAAATCTTAGGGTGTAGAATAACCTTGATCCCATAAACATATCTAGGAATGTCCCTTTCTATAGGTAAAACACTTAAATATATGTGGAACCTCCTAGTGGAAAGAATTTAGTGAAATCTTGTAGACTAAAAAGGAACCCTCCTCACATAGGTGAGAAAACTAAAACTGCTCAACAGTTCTTTGAAAAACATTCTCATTTACCTTATGAACCTATTCAAAATCCCCAAAAAGGTCATTGATATTATTAATTAAATTAAAAAAACTATCCTTTAGAGGGCCATAGAGGAAATATTCTAGTTTGCCTTGGTAGCATGGGACAAGGTCTGCCTCCATAAGGTTTTCAGGGGTCTTGGATTGTGAAGAGTCAAAGGTATGAATCAAGCTATGTTATCTAAATTTGGATCAAAATTCATGAAGGAGGATAAACACTCAACTATGATAGTTAAATTAATTTATCTTTTTATAAATTATGATAATAAATTCATGTGGGAAGATGGTCCCTTAAATGGGTCATCCTTCTAGAAGGTCATTTTAACCATCAAGGACTTATTTTTTAAAAACTATATATGGTAGGTTGGTAATAGTGAAAAGATCAACTTCTAGGAAGACCCTTGGTTATCTCCCTCTCCTCTTGCCTCCCTTGACCCCTAGAACACTCTTAAGGAAACCTTTAAATTCATATTTGGTAGCAAGGTGAAAGACTAATTGGTATTATCCAATGGTATAAGTAGGTGGGTAAAGCTACCTAAGGTATCTACCTTAGAGGAAATCAATCTATAAATTAACAACCTTAATTCACATATCTAATAGATTCACATATCTTTATTCCCTATTAAAGATTCCCTTATTTGGTTAATAGAAGATAATGGTGAGTATTCAATCAAATTGGGATTTAAGGCTAACTTGGATCAACTGGAGGATTGGGGTTTTTGGAAAAATCTCTAGGTCAAACACCTCACCCCCAAGGTGAACATATTCTTTTGGATATATCCTTATAATAAGATCCTCATAGTTGATAATTTGTAAAATAGGGGACTGATCATCCCTAATAGATGTGTTCTCTACCTCTTATCTTTGGAATATATGAATAATTTATTCCTTGAATGCTCATTCAGATCATAGATATGGAATCAAATTCTCTAGCACTTCAATCTCTACTGGATCAAGATGAGCTCTATCTTGGACCTAGTTATATAATTAAAATCCCCTTTGAAGTTTGCCTCCTTAACATTCCTTTGGCATATTTCCCTCCCCCATTTCTACTAAGCCATTTGGATCGAATGCAATGCCCATATCTTTGGTCATAAATAATCCATCCTATTGAGCTCCTTCACTCATCTCCTCTCATCCATTCCATAGAATTAGTAGATGATACTTAAAAATGATAAAGTGGTAGATTCAAAGGAGGAATAAGGAATTTTGGCTAATTGGAACATCCCTCTCCCACAAAAACCATTTTTTGATAGAAAACACATAAAGTAAGACTACCCCTTAGTAGGCTGGATTAAATTTAACTTCAACAGATTTTTAAAAGGAAATTTTGGTAGGGCAAGGGGAGAAGGTGCCATAAGAGATAATTATATCAAGGTAATAACTACCTATGTAGGCCCCATAGGCATCCAAACTAATTATGTCTTTAAATTCTTAGTGGCCCTTTAGGGTATTTAGCTTGTGGCCCAATTGAGCATTTTAAAGTTGGCCATTGAAGGCAACTCACTCAACATCATTAATACCCTCACATGGAAATTCCAATCCTCACATGCCATCAATCAAATTTGTACCGATTCCAAATTCCTCCTTTTCTCCTATCCTTTTACCATATCTCACATATTTCATGAAGCTAAAAAGGTGGAAAACACCTTGGAAAACTTGGGGGTTACCAACATGTACTTGGCCACATGGATTGGACACCATAACTTACCCCAGATATCTAAGCCCTCCTTTTTTATGATGCAAATATTCTAAAGTCATAGGATGGTGGAAAAGAAACATGTGCAAACCATAGTCATTATTTTTAAAAGGCATAAATCTAATTTGTGTCAGAAAAAAGACATGAATTTCAAACTCAATGATAATGGATGCCATTTCAAAAAAATATATCCCACTGGTATGGGAGTAAAATAAAATAAAAAATTTATTATGCTTAGATCTTCTACCAATGGCAACCTATAACATAGTTACGAAAGCAAGAAAAACACCATGGGGGAGATAGCAACTAATGCAATATAATTTTATGTGAAGAAGTCTAAACTAACTACAAATTATGGAAGAAGTTTCAGAGGGGAAGCCTAATAGATTCATGCTTAAGATCAAATGACATAATGAGATCCTCACCAAAGACTTTGTAGTCGAATGGAAGCAGAGGAAAGTAACCTTTAGGGGGGGCATGGTGGTTATTTTCTAGGAGCTCATAGGGGAAGTGACTAAGATGACATGAAATGACACAAAGGCATATAAGGATAAATAGTGCAAGAAGTAGTTAATTTAAGCATTCTTTCATTTTGACATAGTCTACCATATAAGTAGAAAGGGCTTCCCTAAAGTTGACATTCCAAAAAAATGGCTTGAAATATGATTACAAGTAATTTGGTATCTCACTCTTGAAGGGAAATTCACCCACATTTTCTCACATCACTTTTTACAATTAAATCATTTCAAAGGCCATAAGATAATCATGCCTTATTATTTTTTCATCTCAATTGAAATAATAGTCTTAGGATTTTTGGAAATACCCATGTTGGATATTATCCATCAAGGGATTTAACTTCTTCTCAAAAATGGTAAACCCCTATGAGAACTTAGGAGATTCACTTGATGGAAAATATCAAAGAATAAATCCCTAAGAAATGCCTCTTTATAGGCAAAAAATAAGCAACACCTCTCCTTCCACCCACTCGACCCTATGGGAGGTAGGGAATAAGAAAAAATAAATTCTCGTGACCCTATTCCCCCTCAGAATAGCCTTGGTAATAAGACCAATAAGAACCTCTAATTCTAAAAAGATATTGAGAATCCCTAACTTTGAACATCATGAATTCATGGTGACCAAAATTTGAATGAGGGATAAGGACTCCCCCATAGTTATAGAGGGCATTAAATAGAGTTTATCGAGGCTTCATGAAAATTTTTAGAGAATGGGTAGACATATGTCTCTTACATGGATCAATAGAATAATATGAAATAAGAAATTGATGGTATGAGGGAAGGGACTGAGGATCATAAGATGATAGTGGGGGTAAGACCATGGTCACTTGCAAAGGAAAAGAGGTAAATAATATCACCCTAGGGGATCACATCACTAAGAGTGACAAAAACATAGGTATGATGGGACATAGAAAGAGAACAGTGGGATGTCAAAGGCCTAAAATGAGAGGATTGAATAGTAACATGAATAATTTGGTGTATGGTAGCATAGAGTAAAATTAGTCAAAGGAAATTTAGTTGAGGTTTGTGTCTGGTTAGTTTGTTTTGTTTCCCACTATGCTAAACTTTTACTGAAGGACTATGTATTTCAGGGCATTTGGGCCTTGTTTCTTTTTGTTTTATCTACTATGTTTTACTAAACTATGGACTTCATGTCCTTATAAAACCTAAGATTAATTTATAAAATTGAAAAAAAATGGAAGAGGAAGAGGAAATAATATTTTTTTATTAAGGGAAGATAAAATACTAATTTAGAATGATTTTCCTTTAAACTCATTTATTCTATATTGAAGTAATTTCCAAAGATGTGAAAAAATAACAAAGTTTTTATCAATTGGACAATTTATTTAGAAATTTGGGAATGCTAAACTCAATAAATCTATGAAACAAACTTTCTTATTTACATTTATATAATGATATCTATATAATAAATAATATATTTTAAGAAGAGTAGTACCACCACACAAAATATAAAACTTCATGTAGGAAACACATGATGGAATGTAGGGGGACATAATTCAATATAAGGCATTGTGAAGAAGATATTACCATAAAAAATATGGTAGTCCACTATATTCAAAAATGCACACAAATATGAAAAAACTATGTCATTTATAAAAGGGTAGGAAAATCAATTAATTAAGATGATATTCATTTGTATCCACTAGTAGAGTTAGACCCTTTTGAGAAATTATCTATTGACTTCATTATCCCAATGAAACCACTAGTGAGAGGAATAAATGTTTGATTTATAATTAGATAGATATGGAACTTAAGTATATGGGTAGAGGCAATACCTACTAAATATTGTACAACAAAAAGTGACGTGAAATCCATATATGAGAATAGTATTTATTAGTAAGGTAAGTGACATATAACATACAACATCTAGTATGTGACATGAAACACATATAACAAAACATCTACAATTATTAATATATGTGAAGGTATTTATTATCATTTATTTTACTTTAGTTCATTCACTATTTATTTTTTGTTATGAACCTTTGTGCTGCTATGTTATTATCCTAAAGTAACATTCAAAATTACACTATTTTGACATGTGATGAGATTGAATTAGGGAATATTCATACACCATATATTTTACATTTTATCTTTTTATTGATGTTTTAGCTTATAGGGTATTGTCACACATCAACTCCCTAAGTGTATGCCTTAAAGGTTGCATTAGGAATTGGGTGGGATCAGCTCATGGTACTTTGTGAGAGATGATTGCATATTATTTTATCACAACATCACTACTATTAATGTTCTCTCCTCTAAGTATATTTTCATCTTATCTTCCCATTTAATTTATATTCATATTTTCCAACCTCCTTATATGTTGTTACATCAGCCTAGCTATTACATTTTGTTTCATAGATTGTATTAAATGTATTATACTAGATAAATTGATATAATTAAAATATTTTCTTATGTCATTTATACTATATAAATTTGGATAATACCATATTGTGTTATTTGACATTTACTAACTGTATTGGCCTAGTTAATATCATCATCTTAAGTTATAGGTTTTGTTTTAGTTATTCGAGCCATGTGTGTGTGTGTGTGTGTGTGTGTGTGTGTGTGTGTGTGTGTGTGTGTGTGTGTGTGTGTGTGTACATATAAATATGTATATATACATATATATATGTATGTACATATATATATATATATATATATATATATATATGTATATATACATATACATATTTATATGTATACACACACACAAACACACACACACACACACATATAGGTGTCATAATTCAATCCTAAAACACTTATCACATTCATAAAATCTACTCGTACTCACACTTTTTCTCATAAATGGTATTTATAGATTTATGGTCTATAACATTATCTTAGAGGTCTTGCCTTGTAGTGTCATTGAATATCAATAGTATAAGTCTTTGGAGTTCCTAACTAATGATATCTAGGTCCTCATCTTATAATTTGAGATATTTATCCTTTAACATCCATTTCAAAGTGACACTTAATTCAAAGGTGGATATAAAAGAATGGATGGGTTCACCCAAAGGTAAATACCTCTATCCCTATACTATTTCCTTTATTTACGTAGTAGACTATATATTTCTTAGTTTATTTATTTTTGGATGTATGTGTTTATGATCTTCCATTTATTAAATAAACTAGAATAAATATAGTGTTTCTTAGGCTTTCCATTTATCATCATAGCTTGCATATACCCCCATTAGGTTGACCATTTCACCTTACCTTCTTTACAAACACTTACCCATCATTTAATTTTCCTTACATCCTTAAAATAACTTGCCTATCATTGAAATATAGTGGGAGCTATATCTCATGTCATAGGATTAGGATTTAGACCCTTTCCTCATGATATTCTTGTTTAGGTTACCCTCTGCTAGGTCTATAGTTATTTTAGGTCCTTACCTAATTTTTCAAGTGCACACAGACTATATTGATTGATCTTATTTGATTCCTATTACATTAAGATAAAGATTTAGTTATAGGTTATCAAAGTTTGTGCATACATTTTATAATTAAAACTTACTAAATTATCTGAAGCATCCTAAAATTCTACTTATATGGTTTCTTCTAATGAAATATTACACAACCCATTAATTATTGACATTCTAGCTCATATTTTTTACCCTAATTTTTTAGTGCCCATTTTTTATTTATGTAAGGGTAGTAGTGATCCTTTACATCACATTTATGTCCATGACACCATGGTATTATTTTAATCATGATTATTTAATTATGACCAATATTTTTTCTAAAATATTAAGTAAATATACCTTGGATTGGTTATATTATCTAAGGGATCTCAACACCAATTTAATGATATGTAAAACATCTTCTTAGCTCACATTTCCATAAACATATTTTAAAGGTCACATTTGGTCAAATTTCTAAAGTCAAATAAGGATATACTGAGAATTTTGCTAAATATATGTTTAGATTCAAGACTGCTTATTAAAATTTCACTCCAAATCCATAATATTAATCTTCAAAGTCTTTTCTCAAATAATTTTCTTACACCAATAAAAAAAAAATTATGTTTAAAAATTCTAATTATTTTACAAACTTTATTACATTATTTGTAACATTGAGATTAAAATTTTAGAGGCCAATATGATTAAATATACATCTATCACCTCTGCAGATAATACCTCTAAATATTAGTTAAATTCAACATTTAAGTATAATAATAATGATGAACATACCTTTGAAGCTAGGTCAGTAAATGTAATTTCAAAAACATTTGATAATCCACAAGGTTAGTTGACCTAGGTAAAAGTTGCTTAAATTATTTCTTGAACGTAAGTCTATTACATTACCCAAGTCGTTTCAATGGGACACTATTTAAATTTTTACTAAAGGATAAGATCTCAATATTTTACTAAAATATATGATGCTAATAAATATTGTACCATAGATATACAAGGCATTCTAGTAGTTAATGCTCCAAATCATGACGTAAAATTTAATATCTCATCAATAATAGAAAATTTTGAATTGAAGACCATAATTAAACATTAAAAAAAAATATTATAACACTTAATAACTATAATTTCATTAAATATAGATATATTTTAGTCTATAATATAACTCAAAACTATTTTTACTAGTTTTTATCATATCAAATATTGTAATTATATATTTTTATTATCATATTCTAATTTAGTTTTCTTTTGTATTAAATATCATAATTTTTTCATTCTAATTTAGTGTTTTTTTGATATTCGATATCATATTTTTTGGATTCCAATTTGAAGGTGATTAGAGTTCAATGTTAAACAACTATATTATTAAATAGGAAAAGATAAAACCTATTAAATACAATCTAAAACAATGAAACATAACTCAGTTAGGTTCATTTTTTATTATTGTTTGTTTTAAAACAAAATAAATAAATCAAAATCATTAATAATTTTATTATATGATTTGAAATAGTATCACATGTTTTTGGGTGGCCCAACATGATCTAATCACACCCATAAGTGTGTGAATATTTTTGTATTTGAATGTAGTGTGCCATCAATTTTTAACTCAAAGCCAATACAAAGCAAAATGCATCTTGGTTATTAGAAATGAAGCATTTTTTGTCATCTATGAACAATATATTTTATCTTTTGAATTTGTTGAAAACCAATTTTATGTTTTTCCTATATACTAATATAATATTTCATTTCTTTGATCAAAAAATTTATCACCTATCTCTTAATGTGATATACCCCAAGTAAAAACAAATTCAACATTTTGTAGATAGTCAAATTGAAAAATAAAATAATTAAACACACTTGAATGTAGGTAAGTAAACCATAACCAAATATCAAAACATTTTTTTTGAAATCCTCAATAAATCAGGACTAAGCATGTTATATAAATATATGTAACATGGATCTTAAAAATTGGGTTTCCTGCATGCCGATCTAAATTTGGTAATTCTTAGAACTCCAAACAATAGTCCTTCCACTCCTAACACCAATAATTTTATTCCAATTGGATTAAGATCTAAAATATGAGAAAATTATATTGTTTTTAATCTTGGTGTATTAAGCCAAAATATTTAAATTTTATTATTTTTATAATATAAAAAATAAATCTATGATCTTAAATAGAACAATTTATTTAAAGATAAAAAATGAACTAGACAAGTAAATATTGAATTTTAGCCACTTGTAATGCCATGATTTTATTTTATTCAAAATAGTTTTTAATTATGTAATTAAAAGTATTAAAAATGACCTTTGTGAAACATAGATTCAATCAAGTGAGTAATATTATTCAAAATAGAACACTATTACAACAAGATCCAATCAAACATGTAATTACATGATTGTATTTTATTCATAATATTTTTTAAATTAGGCAACTAATAATGTTCAAAATAACATAATTTTAACATACATACAATCAATAAATTATAAGTATTCAAAGTAACACCATTTCAACAAAGATCCAATTTGACACAATAATAATTATATTTAAACATAATTTTTAAATTATATGAGTAATATTTAATGTCATTAAACCTTAGTTAGTTTATGCTTAACTAATTAGTGGGGAGTGGTTAGGGTTAGTCCAACATAAATATTTAACCCATATTCATGTCATATTTTGGTCAATTTCAAGTCTTAGGAGGATGATCTGATGGAGAGCAAGGAAGGTAATGTTGCATATGATCTTCAACAATTTGAATTTATGCTTGGGTGGGAAAACTAGAATGGTCATGTGGACACTGTCAAGATGCCAGAAGGGTTGTGCTTGAGTGACAATGCTCTTTTTGAAGTCAACATGGCACCATGTGACTCCACTCATGGGTTTCACTTAGTGGATAAAGGACCAAAAGAATTGGATTTTTCCCACAAGGAGGAAGATAAGAACAATTCTATTCAAGAAAATAATGACTTATGTGCCTCTAAATTATCATGGGTGGATATGGTAAAAGGAAAAATTATGGTGGGTTAGGATCCTTCAAACTCTTAGATTTTCTCAAAATAGAAAATAATGATATTTTTGTCCCTATTCCCAACCTAGTGGTGGAATAGGCTAATGTGGAACTAGCTAAATCCATCCTAGCTATGGTGAATGGCTTTTGACAAAATATTGACTCTTTTTGTAACTAGTCCAAATGGAGGTGAAAACCCAAGGGATACATGGAGGTGGTTTCTTTATAAATTTGATTCTTCTCGATTAACTTTTCTTTGTAGGAAGATTGTATAAAGGTTCTTTTCAAAAGGCTTTGGTTCATGGGCAAGGCTAGTGTGACTATCCAAAGGTGGAAGGCCAGGTTTAATATCATCAACACCACCATGGATGATGTTCCAATGTGGTTCATTATTATTAAATACCTTTTTAATATTGTAATTTTAAGGTTATCATATACATTTTTAGGGCCTTGGGGTAACCTATTAAAAGTGAACTAGTTACTCTCTCTCAACGAATAATGGTTACAATTCATGTGCATATTTTTTTAACTATGAAAAAGCCCCCACTGCATAAGATCAAAATCAAGTCAAAATATAGAAATTAGATAAAAAGTGTAAAGTATGATACCAACATAATCATCTTCCCACATTGTAATGTTTTAGTACATTTGTCGAGGGATTTTCCTAAGAAATGTCAAGACTTTATTACCCTCACGCACATGTGGACTAGGAAGGCAATGCCAAGGAAGGATCAATAGGTAGAGAAAACCTTTAGGATTAGTTCTCTTAGAGTCTCTCTAATTGTTTCATTATTCTATAGTTCCAAAGTTATTCCTTGTAGTAATTATTTTTATCCTCTTCATTTGTTTGCTATCTCAATGTCCTTGAGTGAGAAGGTCCCCCATGGGTGAATCTCCCTAGCCCCCTAGTCCTTCCCTCCCCCAAATCCTTTCCCTTAGATTTACCTCACCTACCCCTCTCCTCCCACCTCATCCTCATTTTCCTCCCTACCCTCTCACTATGATTTTTTCACCCCTCCCTCAAGTGGACCGGTCCTTACCCTCACCTATGAGACTCTCCTCTCACCTCCCAAACCTAGCCCATCACTTTCTTCCCACTTTATTTTACCTTGGGAACCCCTACCCCTCTTTTTATCCCCTATATTACCTTCCCCCCTCCATCTTATTCTTTGGGTATTCATCATTCACCTAAGCCTACCCTAGTCACTAAGTCAACTCAATATCTAGTTTAGAAATGCCCCCTCTTTCTTAACTTGGATCATGTCAATCTTTCAGCTCTTGAGTATATCCCTCTTTACCTCTTATAAATTTTCTAGATCACATCAAATATTGGGGTTTTTTTAATGAGACACAATATCCTACTCGAGATTTATTCTCGAATGAAGGTTTTACCACAAACTCCAAAATTATAAGAGGGAGGAAAAAATCTAAATTGGAATTACCATAAAACTCATGGGTAGGTCACCTAGAATGGTCATAATAAATTTGAAAACAACTAAATATATTACAAAGGGTTTAACAAACCCTTAGAATATAGTGGGATAATAAATGAAAATCCTTTCTTACAATGTCAAGGGTTTAAATAACCCCAGGAAATAAAAGACCCTCTGTAATCTTATTAGAAGAGTTGACCCTTTTATTCTTTTAATCCAAGAAACCAAAATGTTAGAATCTATTCTAAGATATTGTATAATGAAAATTTGGACAAATGCCCATATTTTAACTTCAAATTCTAAGGATTCCTTTAAAGGCCTAGAGGTTTTTTAAAACCTAGAGAACCTTAGAGGAGATATTTTATGGAAGACATATGACTAGATTTCAATCATATTTAGGGATTTATATAATAATTATATATGGATCTTGTCCAATTTATATACCCTAAATACTAAATCCACCAAAAATAAAATATATGGGAAAACTTGTTGACCTTCAAAAATACCTACAATAGTTAGAATTAGATTTTTGTTAGGGAATTCAATACCCCAATTAATCCAAGGGATAGGAAAGTGGGCTTGCAAAATTGATTGAAAACATGATGGAATTTAATGATTTCATTACAAATTTATGATTAGTGGATGTAAACTAAATGGTAACCCATTCACTTGGTCCAAGAGAAGAATGGGGACAAAATTGATCCAAGTCTGAATTGGCAAAGTTATGATTTCCTTAAATTGGGATTTCCACTTTTCCAATAGGCTCTCTTCCCTCCCCAAAATTGGGTTTGGTCATAATCCCTTAATTTTTAAAGGAGATACAGTTTCAAAACCTAAATGTAATCCCTTTAGATTTAGAATATGTGGCTCAATTATTCCAATATTATGTATTCCTTAAGGGAATGGTGGAAAGAATAATTCTTAGGATCTAACATGTTCATCCTAACCAAAAAACTAAGCTTCCTCAAAATGAAGCTAAAGATTAAGAATAAAGAAATATTCAGTGACATATTCCTATAAAAGAGGGCACTAGAGGTGGAATTATCAGCTATTGAAGACCTCTGTATAATGGATGGGAACAAAAAACAAAATCATTATAGGAAAAATATCTCTTGTGTCAATTCTATAACCTTGAATCAATTGATGAAGCTTATTAGAGATAAAAGTCCAGGTGAACTTGGTTAAAGGAGGGGGATAAAAATACCAAGTTTTATCATCATTAAGTAATGAGACATAGAGAAATTAAAAAAATTCAAATTTAAATTCAAAATGGGTTTATTAGTATAAACTACGATATCTCCCATCATACAATCAATTTCTTTAAAATCCTCCTCACATAAGAAGGTCACCTAGATGAACAACTATTGGTTACCATGTTGAATAACTTTCATAATGTCATCTTTGACATTGATAATGTTTCCCTCACTAAAGTCCATTCCAATAAGGAGTTAAAAAGTGTGGTCTTCATGATGGAAGGATTCAAATACCTAAGACTCAATGGGTTCCCTCCCTTCTTCTTATAGAAATTCTAAGACATTATTCACAATGAGATTAAGGTAGCATCTAGATAATTCTTCCAATCCAAAACCATCCTTAGGGAAATCAATAACATTTTTTAGTAGTGATCTCTAAAAAATAGGGTTAAAATAATGTTTAATAGTTCCACCCTATAAGTGTTTGCCACACCATGTATAAAATCTATTCCTTAATATTAGTAAAGATAATACAACATCTCTTAGAGAAGGTCATTAGGGAGCAACAAGGCACTTTCATAATTGGAAGAAAAATAATAGACAACATCATCCTAGTTCATGAAGCCATTCACTCCATATATATATCCTCAAGGTATGGAATGTTCCTTAAATTGGACATGATGAAATCCTACTATCAGGTCTCTTGTTCCTTCCTCATGTTATTTCTAGAAAGGTTGGAATTTAATTAAGACATCATGAAGATTATCTATAATTATAAAACCACTCCTAAATTTTTGGTTATCATAAATTAAATATTGAATGGATTATTCCCTAAATTTAGAGGAATAAGGTAAGGTGACCCCTCTCTCCTTACCTCTTCATCATTGTAGTAGAAAATCTGGGAAGGAATATACTGAAATCCTCTACTCAAGGATTAATAAAAATAATTTTAGTGGAACTTAACACATAGCCAATCATTCATGAATAATTTTTAGATGATACCATTATCCTAGTGGATTCTTCTATGGAGGAAGCCAAAATCTTGAAACTTATCCTAAAAATTATGAGGCTATTTCAAATTAGTGCATCCATTTTCAAAAGATTTATCTATTTTTTATTAACACTCCTCTCATTTAGTAGAAAATAATTACTATAACCTTGTAATGATAGGTGGTCAAACTTTTGTCTAGTCATTTGGTTATTCTACTTTTTTAAGGAAAAATAGATTCTAAGATTTGGAACCCTCTCATTGATCGAATAGAAAGGAAAATTATAAGGTGGAAGGGACACCTTATGACATAGTAAGGGAAGTACTAGCTACTCAAATCCTCAATCCAAAGCATTCCCATTTACCAAATGTCTATTTTTATAATACCCTCAAAGGTGGCTACTAAAATTAAACAAATCCAAACAAACTTATTATAGAGGGGAATTGAAGATAGATTTAGGTATAAACCCATGTCATGGGAAAAATCCTATCTTCCTAAATCAAATGGAGGTCTAAGGATTATAAGAATACAATCTATGAATGGGGCCCTATTAGAAAAAATGGGTTAGAGACTCATGAAGGAAGATAATAAATAGGCTAGAAGTGTTAAATCCAAATACATGGAAGGGATCAAAGTAGATGAATTCCTATAGGAATAAGGGTATTTTTAAAGCCCATCCTTAACTACAAGGCCTTCTAATAAAAGGCATAAAATTGAAAATTAGAAATGGAGAGAAAATTGGTTTTTGGGAAGATGCCTAGTTGTCCTCATGATAGACTTGGTCCAATTATTATAAGGAATTCAAGTGAAGATGGGGATAAAAATTAAAAGACTAATAGGTAGTGAATGAAGGGTCCAAAAGCTAGAAAATACTCCCCATCGAAGGGTACATAGAAAAAGAGGCTCAAGTAATACAAAATCTCAGTTCCTCTATCAATTAGATCCACATTCCTACACTCCCAAAGGAAGATCACTTTATATGATTTGTAAAAGATAGTTGCTTACACCTAGTGGCTTTAGTACATGCCACTAATCTCAACCTTAAAGTGAATTAATTTTCTATAATGACCTTTGGATAAATAATTTGACTCCCAAAGTCAACTTATTCTAGCTAACAACTCAGGATAAAATCTTGATGATGGATAACGTATCTAAAAGAGGATTGATAGTCCCTAATAGATGCTCATTATGTATAAATGTAGAGGACTCAGTCCAACACCTATTTATAAATTACCCATTTGATTTAATAGTATTTAATTAGATGCTTAATAAATTCAATTTGGTTTTCATAAAACCAAATAGTGTGTTTGATCTCATAGAGCAATGAAAACCACCCTAGAATCTCCCATCCTTGGAGTTCCTATGGTATGTAGCTCTTACACACTGGTTCTAGTGTGTGTAGAAAGCCCATAATTATATCCTTTTTTCAAAAAAACTACATTTTCCTAAAGGATCATTTCTCTAACTTTGATAGGTTATCACTAAAAAATGGACAATTTTTCCTCTCATAAACAAAAACCCTAGACTTGCTTCAGCATAATAGATCTTTAATAACTAGGATGTGGATCAAAAAATAAGCTCCTCTTCAAAATTTCTTATCTATAAACATATAAAATATAAGGCTCCACCTAAATTATGGGATAAATTAAACTTTAATGGTGCTTCTAAAGGAAACTCGGGACCTACACATGGGGAAGGAGTCATAAGAAAATCAAAAGGTGAGTTGATTTTTGCATGTGGGGCATTTGGGAACTCAAACAAACCATATTAACAAAGCCAAGGTGGCTTATTTGAGTTTCTAACTAGCCTTCAAACTTAAATTAGAATGAATAATCATGGATGAAGATTTTTTAAACATTCTAAATGCCCTAAATGGAAAAATAACCTCATCTCACACTATAAAAGATATCATGGATGATGTTATGCTACATTTGAGGGGTATGACACAAGTACAAATTATACACACATATCATGAAGGTAATGGCATGGTGGATCTACTTTACAACATAGGATTATAAATCTACCTTTTAACTAGTTGACACGAAGGAGGCCACATCCTAAATAATATCCAATTGGCCATATGAAAAAAAGGACAATAAGCTAGGTGGGATATCAAGACAACACATGTGTGAATAATTCATATCAATATATGGTTTTAAAAAATTATTAATGTCCATTATGAAGGAATGAGGTGGATTAATTACCTAAGGATCAGTGAAGTATGTATCCCAAGCTTATTTCATATAGTTCAAACTAGACTATTACAAAACTACCTATCCATTTGTCTTAGCTCTACTAGCATAATATTAATGGGGGAGATAGAGTCATTAGAACCTAACTCATGTTTTAAGGTACATGGATATAATAAGGTATATAAAAATTTACAATGTGGGGTGTCTCATAGAGCTAATGTTGTGCATTATAGAGCAGGATGTTGATGTTGCTAGGAACTTCATCACTAGATGGAATAAGTGCAAGGTAGTGATGTAGGGATATTAAGATTATAGTCATGAAATAATTCATAGGTGAGGCCACAAGAATTACATATAAAGGGGTGAAGGCCTAAAAATATTAGACTAAAAATTAGGAACTCTTCCATCACTTCTTCTACACAAACGAGTTCATGAAAATAGATAAGAAGGGTTCCCCTAGGTAGATCTCCCATGGTAATGGCTTGAGGTATGCCTCCAATGATGATATACTTGAATCTAGTGTTAGGTGTGGAGATTTATTGTCTTCTAGGATTAGAGGTTGAAATTTTGATGATTATTTTAGCTAGGTTTGGATCCCATTCTTTTTAATAAAATTGCCTTGTAAAATTGTAATTTCATAGTGAATCTAGGCCATTGATTATAGATTTCTATATCTAATAGTAGAGATTATGTTTAGGTGTTTTTCATCTTAAAATGTATTGAGATATGAAAAAAAAAAATAACATAGAGTGGAGGTGAACAAGGGGAGAGAGGTGTAATAGTGTTTGTTATAGTTTTTTGTTTCTCTCTTGTATTATTGCAAACTATACAATGGACAAGTCTGGTGGATGTATCACATTTTGGGTGAACCATGTTAAATCTAGTGTCTTATATATATATATGTGTGTGTGTGTGTGTGTGTGTGTGTGTGTGTGTGTGTGTGTGTGTGTGTGTGTGTGTGTGTGTGTGTGTGTGTGTGTGTGTGTGTGTGTGTGTATGTATTTATGTATGTATGTATGTATGTATGTATATGCATATATATATATGTATATATAAGTATATGTATATATATATATATATATATATATATATATATGTATATGTATATGTATATGTATATATATGTATATATATATATGTTATATGTATATATATATGTATATATATATATGTATGTATGTATATATATATATATATATATATATATTCTAAATGTTTGATTAATTCATTTCATATTTTCTCTTATATGCGATTTGTGGATAAATCTGGGTTTTAATTTATCCTAACAAGTGGTATCAGAGCAAAGGTTGTTTACATAATTTTAAATTATAATAAGAAAAAGGGTTTGACCTCAAGTGGGAGCTATGGTAGATGAAAATAAATCTAAGGTGGATAATTTCAATAGATATAACTTTGGATTATAGAAGATGAAAATAAAGGATTATCTTGACCAAAAATACCTATATTTGCCATTGGGAGGTAAAGCCAAGAAGTTATCAACAATGTTAGATGAAGATTGGAAACTATTGGATCAAAAATACCTTGGAACCATATGCTTTTGCCTTGCATCTTCTGTATCATTTAACTTATCACAAGAAAATACAATATAATGTCTTATGAGTGCACTAAGTAAGTTATATGAAAAACCCTCTGCCTTAAATAAAATATTTTTGATGAAAAAAAATTTAACATGAAAATGTCTAAAAATGGTTCATTATCAAATAATTTAAATGAGTTTAACATGGAAAATAGCTAGTTACATCTATAAATATTGATTTTGATGATGAATTTAGGTATCTTATTATTATTTGTTCCTTGCCTAGAAGTTGGAATAGCTTGGTAATGGAAATAAGAAAATCTATGTTAACAATGTGAAACTAAAGTTTGAAGATGTGGTGGGTGTTATTCTAAGTAAATAAATGCAAAGGAAAAGCATAAGTGAAACATTATCTAGAAATGCATTAAAAATGTAGAATAGAGGAAGTTAAACGAATAGAGGAAGAGAAAACCATGGAAATCAAAAGGGGGTGCAAGATCTAAATAAAGAGGCAAGATGGAATGTTGGGTCTATGGAAAGCTATGACACACAAAGAAAGAGTGTTGGTTTTGAAAGGAAAAATTGGGTAAGGACCAAAAAAAAGGTAATAGATAATAAAATATAGTAGGTGATGTTTTACAAGATGCTCTGATACTTTATTTATATAATATTATTGAATCTTGGGTTTTAGATTCACATGCCTCTTTTCATGCAACCCCTAATAGACATTATTTTATAGATTATGTTCAAGGTAATAATGGGAATGTTTACCTTGGTGATGATGAACCCTATAGCTTTTTTAGAAAAGGAAGTGTTTAGATTAAATTATATAATGGAAACACTTGGTTGTTGAATGATGTCAAGCATGTTCCATGCTTGAGGAGAAATTTGATCTCTATAGGGTAGTTGGGTAGTGAGGGTTGTATGGTCACATTTAAAACAAAATCATGGAACGTTATAAAGGGTTATTTGGTGGTTGCAAAAGATAAGAAAGTAGGAAATTTATATTTGACTATAGATAATTCTAATTCATCTTGTGTTGTAGCTACTATAGGTAAAAATGTAGATTTGTGGCATTACAAACTTAACCACATGAGTAAAGGGAATGAATAACCTACATGCAAAGGATAAATTACCAAGTCTAAAAGAACTAAATGTGAAATTTTTTGAGCACTATGTAACTTTTGTGAGCATTATATATATGGGAAATAAAAACATGTGAGGTTTCTCAAGGTTGGACCAGCCAAAAAGGAGAAGTTAGAGCTTGTGCATACAGATGTATGGGGACCAACTTAGGTATCTTCACTTGGTGGTTCAAATTATTATGTTACTTTTATTAATGATTAAACTAGGAAGGTTTAGGTATATTGTATAAAAAGGAAGTCTGATGTTTTTGATACATTCAAGAAATGGAAAGCTTTAGTTGAAAATGAAACAAGTTTAAAACTAAAATGTCTTAGATCAGATAATGGAGGTGAGTATTATAGTAACACTTTTAATGATTATTGTTCATTAAGTGTAATTTGTATATTTAAAATAGTTCTAATAACACCACAATAGAATGGTGTGTTAGAAATAATGAACAAGACTATTACCGAGCATGCCAGATGCATGAGATTACATGTAAGTTTTCTTTTATAGTTTTGGGTTGATGTTATAACTATAATAGTGTATCTAATAAATAGAGGACCTTTGATTACTTGGATGGTGGAATACTAGAGGAGGCATGGACTGGAAAGAAGGTAGATTATTATTTTGTAAGATTTTTTGGTTGTGAGGTATTTTATTATATTGACAAAGATCATATGAATAAGTTAGAAGCTAAGTCACATAAATTCACATTTATTAGTTATGGAACTAATGACTTTGGATTCTAGTTGTGGAATGTGGAAGATAAGAAAATAATCAAGAGTAGAGATGTTGTGTTTCATGAAAACATCATGTATAGGGACTAGTTTATGAAAAAGAATCAAGAAGAATCCAAAAAGGAATATACAATATTAGAAGACATTATAGAAAAACATGTCCCAAAGGTTCTTGATCAAAATGTGCAACATGAATAGGTACCTCAAACCCCTATTAGAATATTTGTAAGAGTAAGTAGACCACCTGATCATTTTTCTCCTTTATATTATTTATCACTTACTGATGATGATGAGCCATAAATATATGAAGTAGTGAATATTGATGCCAAGGATAAGTGGGAGCAAGCTATGGATGAGGAATATGATGATCTAAAAAAAAACTAAACATGGAATTTGGTAGAACTTTTGAAAGGAAAGAAGGCATTGTAAAATAAGTGGGTATGCAAGATAAAGGAGGGGAATGTAGGTAAAAATAAATTCAAGGCTATAATGGTGGTTAAAGGTTTTTTATAAAATAAAGGTATTGATTTTGATGAAATATTTTATAGTTATTAAAAAGACTTCAATTAGAACTATTTTGAGCTTAGTAGCTATTGAAGATTTACACTTAGAATAGTTAGATGTAAAGATTGATTTCCTTCATGGGGATTTGAATGAGGAAATATACATGGAGAAACTAGAAGGTTATGAAGTTAATGGTAAGGATAATTTGGTGTGAAAATTAAAAAATAACTTGTATGGCATGAAACAAGCTCCAGGACAATGGTACATTAAATTTGATAGTTTTAAGAAGGAATAGGATTATTCTAGATGTCACTCAGACCATTGTGTATATTTTAAAAGATTTGAAAATGGAAGATATATATTTTATTTCTATATGTATATGATATGATTGTAATTGGTTTCAACATGCACATATTAATATACTTAGGAAATAGTTAAGTGATTGCTTTTCTATGAAAGATATAGGTATAGCTAAATAGATCCTTGGTAAGATGATAAATAGAGATATAAATAAAAGGAAGTTAGAATTATCATAGGGAGAGTACATTAGAAGATTGTTGGAAAGATTTAATATGTAGGATGAAAAATTAGTTGGGGCACCTTTCGCTGCACACTTTAAATTAATAAAGGAATAATGTCTTAAAACACAAGAAGAAAAGAACCTGATGTCAAAAATTCAATACTCAGTATCAGTTGGTAGTTTAATGTATGCAATAGTGTGTACGAGGCTGGACATTACACATATAGTGGGAGTAGTGAGTAATTTCATGAGTGATCTAGGAAAGGAGCATTGGAAGGCAATAAAATGGATCCTTCATTACTTAAGAGGGACCATAGATATAGTGTTAAAATATGGTGGATCATATGTCATATTATAGGGATATGTTGACTTAGATATGGTAGGTGACTTAGATGGTAGAATAAGCAATATAAGGTTTGTGTTTATAGTAGGTGGTATAATAGTTAGTTAGGTATCACCGTTATAGAAGGTTTTGGCACTTTTAACCCTAGAGGATGAGTATGTTATTGATATAGAAGAAATAAAGTAAATAATTTGGTTAAAGATGTTGATGGAATAATTGGGACATATTTGATAAATATGTACACTATGTAGTGATAGTTAGATTATAATCCATCTATAAAAAAACTTAGATTTTCACTGCAGGATAAGACATATTTAGCTATGGTATCATTTCATTCATTCAATGATTGAGGAAGAAAAACTAAAATTGGAGAAGATACATACCAATAAAAATCTTATGGATATGATGACCAAGGTAGTTACAAGAGAGAAGTTAAATATTTGTTTAGCTTCTATTGGTCTTCATGGCTAATTAGATTAATGAACTTGTCTAGGTATAGATAGTACAATGGATGTAGCAGTGATGGAGTTGTTGTAATCAATCTCCAAGTGGAAGATTGTTAGGAGTGGATCTTGGTTATCTTCCAAGATAAGAGGTTAAAATTTTGATTATTATTTCAAATAGTTTTGGATCTGATTTAACACTTTTGGGAATAATTGAGGTTTTATTCCTAATTTAGTTAAAGGTTCTAGATTGATAAACTAGTAATAATATGTGGCAAATAAGCTACTAATTTATGAAATTTATTGGTAATTAGAGATTTTCTAAAAATAGTAAAAAGATAGAGAAAATAAGGCTTAGCTTAAACTATGTTGATCCGATTGAGATAAGATTTGATATCCACTGTGCAACCTTAGGACACTATCATAAATAGGACTCTGACTTTCATTTTATAACTGGATAGGAGCACTAAAAGTGGATAGGAGTGGTATTAATGTTGTTGTTTTTGTCTAGCACTATTGTCCTAAAGATCTAATATTTATGGGTTTCGATTGCCACATCTATGTGACCCTATCTTTGAATTTTTCATAGGAATAAGTTTGTCGAGATCACTATAAAGAAAAATTTCTCTTCAAATCCTATCTTCTATTATACTTTGACCAATTTAAAAAAAGAGGGGGGCTTATCATGTGTAAGATTTACTAGATGTGTATCCACACCCCTTATGTGAGCACATTTCCTATAGACTAATACTCTAAAGAGGGATCAAGCCATATGTAGTTCTCCCTTTTAAAGTGAGTGGTGAAATTATGATATGAGAATGCAAGGAAATGCTAAACTAGGTGTGCCTGAGATGAATGGGATGGGTGTAAGGATTTAAATAAGTAATAAATAGTATTGGATGGTTGTATGAAAAGAGTAGGGAAATGTGTTTGAGTGGTCTTCTTTATGTTCTTGCTTACTTTGTGATATTTTCCAACCCTTTCCAAATGATATTTGAATGGGATTTTATAGGGATCTAATTGTCATGGATTGAATTTGGTTGTATTAGGCTAAAAAGGATAAGGATGGGCAACCAGAATAATTAACTATCGGGGATAGAAATGAACTTGGATAATAGTGTTGAAATTGGATAGGAGTGGTACCAGTGTTATAGTCCTAGTGTGGAACTATTCTCCTGTGTATATGGGACTTAGGGGGATGGATTGGTCATGAAAAAAAGGTTTTGTCTTAACTAGGATCAAGTCTAAAAGGCTATGGATGATTAGGAATTAGTGAAAAAGAGATTATGAGGGTCATGAGAATTATAAAGAGGGACATATGGGTTGGGTTTCATTAGTCATGCTCAAGTTACTAGTTTTTTCATTTTATATGACTAAATTTTCCCTTTATTTTAGTGATGTATCAAAGTAAAATAATAGGATAAAGGAAAAATAGAAAGTGCAACTAAACTTACCTATAAAGGTGAAGCACATGAATCTTTGTGATGCTAGGTGTGCATAGAGAGAGCATGATGTGAAGTGTAAATCTGTAAGTGAAAAAAAGTAGGTTAATTCTTACTAGATACACTATCTAAAATAAGAACATACAAAGCTAGGTAAGAGAGGGAAAAGGAGAAAGGAATTAATACACCTTACTAGGTAAAATGAACCAATATAAAACCTATTATGATAATGAGTAATGTTAGGTAATGTTGGATGTGTGTTGTACCAAGAGTAATATCATGAATGGAGCTGAGTGCTCAATTCCTCAAAAGTGGATCAAGAATGTAAAGGTTGGACCTTTCGCTCCATAATCACCCACTAAGTGAAGATATGTGGTCATGTGTGTGTTTATCAATGTTTGGACTATGTGTCCAATTCCTTTGAATAGCTGGCTCAAGAATACAAAGGCTAGTTAGTCCATTGGCTCCATCATTACCCCATGAAGTGAAGCTATGAACTAATATTGGTATGAAATGTATGGAATATGAGATGGATCTTGAAGTTCATGAATTTATTATGATTTGACAATGTTATCATGAATATTGAAATGTATTTTGAAAGCTAGGCCACTCTTGGCCACTCTAAAAGATGGAGATTAGGCTTATATGAAAGCCACTCTAAAACTAACAATCTAGCTTATATGGAAGCCACTCAAGAAATTAGGAACTTGGTAATGTAAATGGTATGATTTTATGAAAGTCACATTGAAATGATGACAACCACCTATAGATAGTATAAGGCACACAACTATTGAAAATGTTTGGACAATGCTAAACTAGGAAATAAAAGAAACAAATGTGCCACACATTGTCCCCAATAACTAATGTCTAGAACATGGATTCTAATTTGGAATTTATACCAACTACCATATCTAAAAATAGAAGTGAAAACCATCATGCTATCCATGGTGCCCCATATATCTAGATTCTCTAAGAAAAATGTGTACTAAAACTATTGATTCTAAATTGGTCTAGCTATGCAAATCTATAGATAAACCTGCCTTTCTACTTGCTTTTGGAAATTTTGGTTTTTTTAATATTTGGACAAGAGAACCAAAAGTGGACACTAATGGCAATAAATCTATTATCCAAGTTTGGTACTATTTTCTAAGGCCAAATATGGTAACTATTCTAGATTCCTTACTCTCTACCTAGTCTATTCTAACTAGTTTGATGTCTAGTTATTATTCTAGGTGTTCTGAATGCTACTTTTTCAATTGTTAGGAACTCTTATCTCTATGAAAAAATCCCTATTTATTTCCCCCTATTCTAAGGTTAGGAATTAAGAACCTATAATGACTACCCTCAAAAGAAAGATCCCTACAAGTGTGTTATGCTAAAAATATACATGATATAGCAATGATAATTGACAAGATATCTCAATATATAACATGGTTTGTAGTGAGAGATTGTTAGATCAATAGGGGTATGCGTAGATAGATATATAAATGTAATAACATGTGTAATATACTAAACTATAAATGAAAGTCTGGTTAATTGTTAGTCATTAGTTAAAGGGATGGAGCATGATTTCCATCATGGTATCCAAGAAATAAAGATAAATGCATGATGTGGATCATGGCATTACACACAATGAGAAACAAACAAGAAACAAACACACAATGTAATAATAAATAAGTATACAAGAATGGCTAAGGGGAAAAGCAAACAAGGGACATGGGAACATGTCACTCAAACTAGAAATCAAACATACAATGCATGTTCAAATTCCACATACACATATAGATGAAACAAGAAAGTTGGCATGAAATCCATAATCACATAAAAGAGTATAGGCAATGGACATTGACAAATTTCAAAAGGCACACACATGAATATAAGTGAAGGACATTTGAAAATGTCCTAAGGTGCACACCAAAAATAAGTAGGAAGTAGGAATGTAATCACATCAAACTATGCTAAGCAATCAAATAGAAAATGTAAAGAATGGAAAATGAAAGAGCATCTAACTAATCAAATCAAGAGTGAAAGTATGCAAGACATGTTAGTACAATACTAGGTATATGAAAAGAAACACATAAGTGCTAAATACTAGTATGTGTCAATATATTAATCTATGTAATCTAGTAAATAATGTATATCAACATGATAAATAGAGTGTGTAGTGTATAAATACATAATTTGGATGGTGTAGTCATGTAGAAGATGCACCTAGGGGGAAGATATATCAATGTGCATCTCACATGTAGGAGTAGGATGCCCCCTAAATGGGTAATGTAAAGCAATAAAGATTCAAGAAGTCACTATAAACACTCAAAGAAGATCAAGTTAAGCATGGTAATGTAGATAAATCTACAAACAATAGCCTATAACAACAAATGTAATTTATCATAAGATCAAAAATCTAAATCATGGATGATGCATATAATCAAAATATTTTTGGTATTTTTGATATATTTGAGATATATACAATCAATCATGAAGATACTATGTACAATAAAAAATAAGAAAATATGTATAAGTAAGAAAAAAAAAACTATGTATAAGTGAGGTTGAGGAGAGATGATACTAACTGATGAGTCTCATGGGAGAATCCCTATCATGGTGTCCTATATCAGACAAAGGAATCATGCATGATTTTTAATCATGAGGAAATGATTGCAAATATGATTCTAAATATTTGGATTTATTTTTGGTATCTTGGAAATCATAATAACCTCTATTGTTACACTCATCATTATCTTCTTGATTTTGAACCAATGGAATGCTAGTGTTGACTTTTGTTGTATCTAGATCTTTTCCTTTGATAAATTATTTATATGAATTATTTACCTTAGGATGTTTAATAAATCCCAAACCTTGGTGACAAAATTTATCAACTTCTATAATAGGAGTAATGATGCCTTGAACTTGCTTGTCTAACCCTTGACCTTGATAATCAAACTATTGTAGATATTTTTGACTAAACCCATATTGCTTTGAAAGTTTAGCCTCATTTTTGAGAGGTATATTTTCATCTTTTTCATGCTTTACCTATGCCTTTGGTACTATTCCTTCCTCTAATTTTGAACTTTTTATCATTTTGTTGTTCTAAGGTATGCTTTGGTAACCACTTTTATATTGATTTTGAATTTGACCCTTTATGAATGTGTTCCTATGTCACTATGGATTTATTAGTGAATTTAACTTGTATAGGGTCTTCATTAGAAATTATCTATTGTATATATTTATCTAATGCCAAATAGGAATCTGTGTGATGCCCATGCATTTTATGATGTGCACAATAATATCTGGATCTTCTCACTAGATGTAGAGGAGGTAGTTTGATCAAGTTAGATTTAATAATTTCCCTTAGTACATAAATTGAAATCTTATGTGATCATTAAATACATTTTGAATAATAGTTGTAGATTTACATTTTTATGATTTCTTGTTTTGATATGTAACATTTCTTGCAACCAATTGACTAGGTGAAGGTGCATATATATGATTGACATTAAGGTGCCTTTGAGTATTTTGTATTATAATATGATTTTATAGTGTTTTTATCTTGTCATGTAATATATGATTTTGTGTTTGTAAATCTAAAATTAACTTTTTCATACTGGTGATTTGAATGCTTAGAGTCTCACAGGTATAGACCCTAGTCGCTTTTGATTGAACATATAAGTACATATGTTGAAGAGGTTTTAAATAAGCTATACGATGAATGTATGAATTAATAATAATAGTATGGGCTGCCTCAACTTTTTTAAGGGTGATATCATGGACTTGGTTATAGGGAAAGTAGCTATCACCCTCTTAGGGGAGAGGAGGAGAAGGAAATTGTTTCTTGTGTATAAGATATGACATTGAAAAATGATAGGTGGTTTTTAGCTTATATGATGGATCCTCTAGGTAGTAACAATGTATGTGGGATAAATGAATGTAATTGGAGTTTTAAGATGTATATAAATATGTTTATAAAGAGCATTCCACATGACAGATATCAAGTTTTGGATATAAATCATGAATTTGTTCATGAATGCATAAGAAACTTTGACATGTGCTATAACATTTCTAATGCATTTAACATGATAAACTTGAAATTTTTTCCATGTGAGAGATAGAGAGAAAGGGATATAAATAGTTATTTTTTTCATGAATGCATAATAAACTTTGTCATGTGCTATGGCATTTCTAATGTTTTTAACATGATAAACTTGAAATTTTTTCCATATGAGAGATAGAGAGCAAGGGATATAAAACATGAATTTTTGCATGCATTCATAAGAAAATTTAGCATGTGGTATGAGATTTATAATATGTTTATCATGATAAACTTGAAAAAAAATCCATACAAAAGATAGAGAGCAAGCGATTGAAAGCATGAATTTGTGCATGAATGCATGAGAAACTTTGGCATGTGCTATGACATTTATAATGTATTTAGCATGATAAATTTGAATTTTTATCCATATGAGAGATATAAAGAAAAGGGTGGAGATCATGGAATTGTGCATTAATTTATAAATATATTTGACTTGTAACATAATATGTCTAACATGTTTATCAAAATAGAGATGGAAATTATTTCACATGAGAGCGAGTATGCAAAAGAAATATTGACATCTTGTGTATATTTAGCAATATATTTTGTAATATCATCCATTATTATGAAAATTAATCATGAAAGGGAAATAATGAAACTTTTTAATAACATATGATAAACTTCATCATTCATGTACATGATAGGACCAGTGATGGTCTCCTTATTATTTGCTAAAAATGCAAGAAATATTTGAAAATAAGCGAGATCCATTTTTGAAATTTGATTTTATATGTAAGGTGATACCTAAAGAAGAAATGGGACCTAGTATATGTAGATATGGTTTGAAATATATTTATTTTAATTATTAATATGAAATTTTGAAATTCAAAGTGAATTTATGAGTTAGATATGCAAGAAAAAAATCAAAAAATTATTGGAAAATGTAGTGATATAATGGGACCTAGTATATGCAACTTGGGTTTGGAACAATAATTATTTTTGAGAATTACTATTTATATTGATCCTAAGTTTTCTATGGTTTTTGTGCACAATTGAAGTAAGTCGGGTTCACCAAATGATTTAACAATTTTGGAGATATTGACCTATTATTCCTAATTTAGTTAAAGGGACTGAGTAGTAAAATTAGTAAATAAATAAACAATAATTAAGTTAATTATTTGTGAAATTTAATTACAATTTTAACTTTTCTAAAAATAATAATGAAGGAGAGAAAATTAAACTTATCTTATTCTATATTGATCCAATTAAGATAGGATCTGATATTCATTGTCTAGGCTTGGGACACTGTCACAAACAAGATTTTAACATTTGTTTTCTGATTAGATAAGAGCACCAAAATTATATATGAGTGTCACTCACAATATATTCCTTGTTTAGTCCTTTTATCCTGAGGATTTGATCTTTCTAGGTTTTATTCAATAGGTTTTCATAACTCTATCTCTAAAATTTTGGTAGCCAAAAGTTTGTAAAACTCCTTGTAGAGTATATTTTCTCTTCAAACCTTATCTTCCATTATACTTCGACCAATTTTTAATAATAGGTGGGGTTAGTGTGTGTAATTTCATTAGACATGGATCCACACCCATTATGTGGGCACACTACATATATACCAATACTCTGAAGAGGGAGCAAGCCATATGTAGTTCTCCCTTTGAAAGTGTTTGGTGTAATTATAATATGAGAATGCAAGAAAATTATAAATTAGGTGTGTTTGAGATGACTAGGGACTGGTGTAAGGATTTTAATAAGCTATAAATAGTATTAGATGGTTGTATTCACATAATATGAAAATGTGCTTGGGTGGTCTTGCTTGTATTCTTGATTGCTTTGTGATATTTTCCAGCCCTTTATAAACTATTTTTGAATGGGCTTGTATAAGGATCTATTTATCATGGATTGAATTTGCTCATGTTAGGTCAAGAAGGATAAGGATAGGGAATAAAAATAAATTGACCATTGGGGAAAATGAGCTTAGACAATAGTGTTGAAAGTGTATAGGAGTGGCACTAGTGCTATTATCCTAGTGTGACACTATTGTATTGGGTAGACAGGGCCTATAGGGATGGATTGGTCATGAAAAGACGGTCTTGGCTCAGCTAGGATCAAGTTTGAAAGGCTATGGATGATTAGGAATCAGTTAAAATAAGCTTATGAGAGTTATGAGAGAAATCAAGAGGGACCTATGGGTTAGGTTTCGTTAGTCATGCTCAAGTTACTAATGTTTGTATTTTATATGACTATAGGATCCCATTCTTTTTAATAAAATTGCCTTGTAAAATTGTAATTTTGTAGTCAATCTGGGCCATTAATTATAGGTTTCTATATTTGATGGTAGAGGTTATGTTTATGTGTTTTTCACTCTAAAATTTATTGAGATATGGCTTATATTTGAGAAAAAGAAAAATTAAAACAGAGTAGAGGTAGACAAGCGAAGAGAGGTGTAACAAGGTTTGTTATAGGTTTTTGTTTCTCTCTTGTATTATTGGAAACTATATACTAGATAAGTTTGGTGGAAATAGCCCATTTTGGGTGAACCACATTAAATTTGGTGTCTCATGTTATATGTATGTTTTTTATTATTTTTTGAATGTTTGATTAAGTCATTTCATAGTTTCTCTTGTATGTGATTTGAGGATAAATCTAGGTTTTAATTTATTCTAACATCTAGAGGGTAAGTATAACTTAATTTTTCTCATCAGTATTTGTTATTGAACCATTTCTAGGGTTACATTATTAGCCTACCATTTTACTTGTTCAAGTCACTAGAATGCATAGCCCTTGCCTACCAAGTTAATGAGTCTAACCCCTTTATTCATTAGGGGCTTATACTTCATTTAGTTAAACATGGTCAAACATTGTAAGGTAGGGACATCCCTCTAGGGGGTCCTCCATCGAGGATAAATATATAGAGGAAGACCCCACCTAAGGGTCCTACCACCCATCCATCAGTACCCCCTAAGCCAGCTTGTTTAAAACCTCCATTAAAGACCTACTAAATATATTTGTTTCCAAGCCCAAACTAATTTTTATAGATGAGGGCACCTTCATGGAGGCTAATGAGAATGGAAAATTACTTTTATCTGATGAATTAAAAATAAGGAAAAGAAATTTTCAACAATAGGGTATAGGAAACTAGATTGAACCTAGCTATCCTTATCCAAGAATGGAATGTCATGCATAAGAAAGAAGACTCAATTATTTAGTCCTTTGTCTATTCCATCAAGCTAAACTTGACCACTATTAAACAAAAATTAAAGGTTATAAATACCCCCCCACCTAATATCCCTAACTTGACCCTATAAATAAAACCCCTCTATAAATATAGAGATAGAAAAGGCTATGCATGATCCTCCTAGGTGATGGTGATGAAGGAATTGGAAATATAATGAGGGATATAGTTCCCAATATTAAGTATGGAGAACCAAGGATTATGCCTAAGGAGGAGAATTAAATATCTTAGGGCCCTCCTTCCTGATCTAATTTTCTATTTTTTTATTTTACTACTTACGGGCTTTATATCTAGTTTTTTAATTATTTTTTGTAGTTTGACCTTGATGGCCTGTTACTTTTTTGTATAATAATTTTATGGTTTTTGAATCCTTGTAAAACCAAGTTATTTACCTGATAAAATAAAAACATGTCATTAAACCTTAATCAATACTTTTATGATCATAAAAATATAATACATGTTATGATGCTTTATAAATTTTCCTATATCCTCTTCATCCCAATTAAGGCTACTTATGTAAACATTGTTTTCATCATCCATTTGTCATTTTTGAATTTTGTACCTTGATTTATCTTCATTTATACAATAAAATTATCTCCAAGAACACATTTCTTAATATAATAAAGTATAATATTGTTTGAAATGATATAATAGAATTGGGCATCTTCCCAAATGGTACCTAAATTATTAATACATGTTTTGTAATTTTTTTTATCACAATGAACTACACCCCAATAAAATATCAAACACTCCACTTTCACTTGTAGTAATTTTTTATACAATTTTTTTTTGTTGTTATCTGTATCAAATGAAGCTAAAAATGCAAGTTGAAATTGAGTAGACACAATAACTATCAAATAGGTCATCATTCCTTTTAATTTAAAGTGGTAATTATTTATTTTGAAGTTTTATTTATTTGAAGGTTTGTTTCTTTTTTGAATTACATTTTTGTATTAACAACCCATATAAATCAATAATAGGAAAGTGTTTTTGGGGAGCTACAAAAGAAATTAGTATTGTTATTAAAAAATAATTGAAAATATAACAATTTAATAAATTTTTAAATTTAATATTTCAAGTATGGTTTAAATGAATAAATTAAAAATCACATGTATAAAAATAATTAATGAATTTTTTTAAAGTGTTAATGATATTTGAATTTTTGATTGGGAATCAAGATTGTAGATTGATGGTGTTTGCTTTCGTGTACTTGTTTTGTCCATCACCACTAATTATATATCATCTTAATGATCATCTAGGTCTTTAGTTGTGTGATCAAATTATTCAATAGAGAAACATATTTATGCTATGTTTGAATTTGTGCTTGTATATTTCTTATTTTATAAACATCCTTGATTATAATGGCTCAATCAATTCTAATAAATAATCATGCAATAGATACAATTTTATTAATCTTATAAATATGTGGGACTATTTTATAAGATTAATATGCATTTAGTTTTGGCATCTCACCTTGGTTTTAATTCATATATTTTTAATAAATTTTTAACACCATTTCTTAGTTTATATTTTCAATTATGCATATTACTGAATCTCTTTTTAAAACAAATGTTATTTACTATGCATTTGTCTTGCCATAAATAAATAGAACATGGGATGATTTTATACTACATCTATCAATCATGTTCTCTGAAAAAATAATTTATCTTACAAACATAAATGGATAATATAATAGTAAAATCCTAATATCCATTGGGTTCCCAATATCATATAGCTCTTTATGTGACCGGTCAATTCTATGGCCACTTCTTCCTTAATAATTTTGTTAGCATTGTGAATGTCGTATATGCCATAAATCATAGATAATCCCATATACCCACCTTTTTCATTTAGTTTTTTTAAAAATCCTTAAAAAAATACCTTAATTCATGTTTTTAAATATTTCCCTATATATGTAAATAATTTTAAGAAATAAGTGTGATTAAACCATTGGGACAAGAAAGATACAAACACATACCATTTCACTAAAACCAATGTAAGAGAGCATATCCATAATATCACTTTTATAATTTTCATTAAAATATTATATATAAATCAATAATAACCACTTCATGATTAAGAGGATAGAGATGTTATTTTTATCTTGTCAAATTGTTATTAATTGAAAGGGAAAATAACTTTTGCATGTGAATTAATATATATTTTTATCCATCACCTGGGTTATAATAGTGAAAGATAATATATACATTTATATAAGTTTTTTAACATCCTTTGACATTGTTTTTTATTCATATATTTTTTTACTCCGTTTCCCTATTGTAGTAGTATTTATCTTGTATGTTCCTTCCAAATATGCAAACTCTTAATAAATCTAACAAAAGTGGATTTCATGAATTTTAATTTTTTTTACGAACATTAGATGTTGTCACCCTATCAAATAGTTTTATTATAAAATTTAAAACTTGAAATAGTATAGAATTATCATCATTTCAATTATAACTTATTTTATTCATTTTATATATTCACTTCTCACTTTTTCTTAGACACCAAGTTCAATGGATGTTATTAGCCAGAATTCTTCATTTACAATGTTATCTACAATTATGGATATCACTTTTGGATACATTCCCCTTATTCCTATGAAAAAATTTGTCATTAAATTATTATGGTAATATTTATTGAAATATAAATCAAGATCCTTTCTTGGACATGTCATCTGGCAAGAGGATAAATGACAACATATCATTCAATCTATCTATTTTCTATTTCTCAAGAATATTCATGATTTGTTTTTCAAATCCTTGATTCATTACATGAAAATAGAGGGTTAAAATTTTATTTGAATTAGATTCCCAAATGATATTTTAATTCACTCAAAAATATTAAATACCTTCCAATTTCATACCTTTTCATGGCCTATTCTAGGTTGTTGTGATCTTCTCTCTATGATCCAAGTTGACCTTGTTTTGTATAACTGGTCAAAAAACATTATTTGAACCCATATTTTATTCACCATGTTTAAAAAAAATACTTTTTAGCTAATCATTTTTCACATTCACTAATAGAACACAAGTAAAACTCTATTTGATTATATCATGTACAGATGTAAAACTATCATTTACCAAGATAATATTTGTGATTTTATGGTATGTTGTCTATCGATAATATAAAAATTAGTCATTGGGTCATGAAAGTCATTTTTAACTATAAATTTATGATATAACCATTTATTTTATTGAAAGGTAACAATATCACATCCTTCTAAATAAGCACTTGGTTACATAAAATTGAGCTAACTAGTTGATCAACACTATTTATATCAAAATATTGATACTAGTTTAGGACCAATTTTAAAGGTCTAATCCTCTTAAGATTCTAAGTTTTTAGATGCTACCACTTGGTAGAATGTTTGTTACTCAAGCCCCTAGAGGTACTAAAGAGTTATTTTGGACCTTCAAAAACACTTAAGGTTCTGAGTCTCTAGGATGGTACCAATTGGTAGCATCACAAAACCCTAGTGGCATTAGGGAGTTAACTACCCTATTGACTCTATAAACCATTATAATGATGTTACATGTCATCATTTGAACAACATTAAAAATTAAATAAAATCAACTAAGGAAAAATTTGACTAAAAAATCCAAGCTATAAATAACTAAGATAAGAAATGAATACATGGAATAATTGGCAAGGAAAATCAATGACGGAAAAAAAGAAATGAAATATATAAATTGAATTTTTAAATGTAAATAAGAGAGTACCAAGTTGAATACACATTTTAATATAATTATACCATTTAACACATCTAAATTTAAGCCTCCATCCCTCATAAAACTCAACCAATTTATAGAGTGTCAATATTCACATAGATTGGTTTGAAAAGGAGGCATCGAGGCCTAAATTGATTTATTAACACTAAAATAATATTCTAATTGGTTTAGTTTATTATAAAAAACACAAGGTATACTCAATAAAAACATTTCTTAAGGATCTTATTAGTACTATGGGTCAGGTGTCCCAATCATGATGAAATAATATTCTTAGCATTATAACTTAGACTCATTCCATTACACCATATATAAGAGAAAAAATAACAATTTTAATAAAAGTAAAATCATAGAATCTTGGATTGGTATTATAATCCTCTCCTTTCATTAATTAATCATTTCAAGTATGTCTACAATCACACATAAAGGGTTACATTGCATTGTTAATCACATGAAAATAGACCAATCTATATTAAAATTCTCTTTTATATTAGTTTGTCACTTTATAGGAAAAGTCTATAGTAGATAGATCACTCAAATGATTTAGTCAAGGATATATTCCATAAGACATAAATTTATACTATAATTTAATTACTAATACTTGTATCATCTTCATAGAGAAATCAATATGACTTCCACTAGAGAATAGCCTGTTAAGGAATATAAAGGAAAAATGTATCACTATATCATTATAATTAGTCTAGGGATCTCTTAATCCTATATTATATAATATATATAAACTTGAATCAATAATATTGACAACATTTTGTTTGCATAATCTTCTCAAAGGATATTTTCCACATATATATTTCTCCCACAATTGATAATTGATTATGTGATTCCTAATCAATTCATATTATTAATTCAAATAGAACTAATGCAGAAAAATATAATAGATCTTAACTCATATAGATAAGCCTTTAAAAAAGTTTCAACCATAATAATATTCATACAATATGAACATATATCTATATCGATTAATAATAATTTAATTTAAATTCCTTCTCACATGAGTGTGCCTTCCTCAACAAGATATATGATCAAACTCATAAAAGAATATTATATTACAGATCTCATAGTAGTATACATAACTTATATTTTATAATATTCATAATGCTTGTGGCTCACATATTAGCCCATAATAGGTCAATGACATACATAAGCATATTATTCTATTGACAGCAAATAACTCTTAGCTTATAATTAGCCATTGTAAAACAACACAACAAGAATAAATAATAGTTGTTATATGGTTTCTTAATTGATCCAACTATGAATTCAAGTCAACTAAAGGAGACCTCAACTCCCAACCTTTTTACATCATAAATTGACTACTCTAGGCACCCTTAATCTCAAACTCCTAGCTTTGGGCATGTCAAAATCATAACGCAAGAAAAATAAGGAAAGAGATTGATTAGGTGTTATGGGGTCAAGGAGATGGCTACTCAAAATAAAATAGTCTAACCAACTCATATTCAAGGAGTATAACATACTCGAATCAATGTTAGTAAGCATACTAATGTATATAATAACATACTGATAAGGCAAATAAGCATTTAGCCAATAGTTTATGATTCAATATTCTGGTCATGAGAGGGTTAGGAATCCTACCATCATGTCCAAGATGATGGTGCCCAACAACCTTCCTTTATGAAGAGTCATAAACTTTGGTGTACTTATACCAACCAAGCTACATTAAACTTTCTAATATCATGCAAGTACAAACTCTAACTACATATTCTACCAAGGAGTAATGTATCGACTCTAATTTCCCACACAAAATCAAAATAATTGTAAAGTGACCCATGCACAACCAAGAAAAGACAAGTAAAAAGGGAAGAAGAAATTTAAGTAATCTTACTTCCCCTGAACATAGTAGTTTAAACAAGAATGACAAAAACTTCATTCAGTCAAATAGTAAAATGGACAAGTCATAAGGAAGCCTACCAAAAAAAGTAGGTACTTCTTGAGATCGTTTCTAAATTTTACTAATATATAAGGCTCTCCTTCTCTAGGTTCATCCCTTAATTCCCTTCTCCTTATTACCAAAATGGCCAAAAGGTTCAAAAGTCCCTTTATAAAAGACCCAACTTCATTAAATAGGTATTATCTCATTGTTTCTCATACAATACTAGGGTAACAAGTGTCCTTTCCTCTTACATGTGTTAGAGCTAACTAACATCCTTACCATCCAGTTCTTACATTAAATGGACATACTATTGTAGTCCATAATGGTGCATGATAACTTGAAATTTTATGAAGTTTCTTTTAGATCTTCCTTCCTTCCACTCTGATTTAGGAAAATAATAATTATTAAATGCATATTCCTTATGAAACTTGGCATTTTAGGTGTTAACCTACTATATCCCCATTCATTAAAGATGACAAGCCAAATGTGGTTCTAACAATTTAGATAGTGATTACAATATATTAAGACATACCAAGACTAAATAAAAGGGCTAAATGGTATTCAAGGAATCCAACTAAAATGGGGTTAGGTTCAAAATAAGTTATAAGTCTGGGATAGGGTCACACATTATGTTAAAATTCTTGGTATAGTCTATGTTATTTAATTGGCAATAACCTATTCCCGCACACTTATTACACCCATAAACTCCTATATCCTAGTATCTAAAGAAACAAACTTATATATGGTAAAATATTCAATTACAATATTTAATCATCTTATCTATCAATTCACAATATCATGAAGTGATATTTATATAGTATATAACATATGTATAACTCAATTTTGACATATGTATATAATGCAAGCATTATAAGATGGATACTTCATCGATTGCATAATATAATTACATTGAAATCACCACCATGGAAGTATAACCATCAAGCTAGCATGATCATATTGTGTAGCAAGAAATATAACAAGTATCAATAAAGGTTTTTGTTATGGTCTCAAGATTTCTTACCATGATGTGTTTAATAACACTCGAGCATGTCCTAGAATATTATGAGTAGAATCATAGTTCAGAGTTGAACAAGAGTATGCATGATCTCATAATTCACATTCATTTATGTATGATCACTTTTTAATTCTACTATTAAGGATCTTGGTCTTATCAGGGAATTGCATGTGAATTATTCATAACAGTCACTAGTTTTCTCATGTGGTGAATTACAATCTCCCCCCTTAAAGTGAATCATCTTAGATGCAGGACTAATTTTTTAGGAATTAAAGCTTAAAAATATTCTAATTGGAATTACCACTAAGGATATAATAGATCCTTTTGATATATATTATTTCTATTGAAACTAAAATCCACTATTTTATTAACATAGCCAATGTGTTTGTGTAAACTACTAGAGGATCATCCCACAATTCCTACCTATCATCCCATGGTGATATATAATGTGAAAATATGTGTATTTTCATGAAAAGCCACTATACTACTAAGGAAGTCATCCAATGCTGAGACAAAATACCAAATGAGAGAAACATATGATTCTTTTGGGATTTTAAACATCCCTTGGGTTCCCTTCAAATATAATTATAAATGTTTCTCAAGAAACATATGAGAGTGTGAATAATATGATACAACATACAACATCATTTTTGTCTATCACTCTTTGAATAATTTTAAAGTTATACAACCTTGATCATCCATCATTGGATACCAATTTTACTTCTACAACTTGAGTCTTTTCAATTAAATATTTCATTCACTAGCCTTTGAATAAGTCATGAATCATCACACTCTTGTAGTACAATTTATTAATCACAACTTCAAGGCATAATTATCCATTCATTTTCTCAAGTTGTATATTTTAATAAAGTTTTCTAGGTAAGACTATTATTGGCATCCTAGCATAATGAGGTCTATTACAGTCAACTCATAAATATGTTACAAGTATTGATCATAACAATTTAACTTCATTTCATCATTTATCTAAACTCAAATATGCATTATATCCATGGTTAGTGTTTTAGATGCATCATCCATCTTTCCCTTACTATCTTTCTCTTCATTTGAAATGGGATGTAAAGTTATGGAAAGACACGAAATTATCCTAGTCATTTATTCCCCCAACATGGGATGATAGTAGGTATAATTTAAAACTTAAATTTTTTTCCATTATAAGCTATATTATCATGCTCTACTCCCTATTTATATTAAATGATTGTGGATCAACCAATGATAACTAATGGTTCTTAATATAACCAATAATAATTACAAACTATGGACTAAAATTTGATGAGTTTTTGAAGAGAGGTAAATTCATTATGATGTATGCCATACTATAATACACATTTTTCCAAATATAGTGAGACTTAATATTTTTTTTAATGATCATAAGAGTTCAAGTATTCCTCATATGTACAATTTATACTAAAAGGAGACTACTGGGTGATAAACATGATGAGTTTACACTACTAAGGTAAGTATCCATCTATAACTATATCATTTTGAGTGTAATTAAACCATACCAAGTCCACACTAAATCATTAAAGTCTTAATGGGTAATGCTAAGTCATCATATCTTATGCCATATGAAACACATAAGATCATGGGGGCATTCCTATACAATTTTCCTTCTATGGAAAGACAAAAAAATCATGGGATTGTATCCATCATTAACTCATTATGCCAATAATGGTATGCTTTAACAACATAATCTCATGATAATAAATATGAACAAGGACCTCATGAATATTGGTATAGTATCAAATATAATCATGTGCTAATAAATATGTATGAGGATCCAATGACATACATCCACCATTTGAGAAAATCATATGCCAATAAATATGTATGAGGTTCACAGGACATCAATAAACTAGCAAAGATAAATTCATAGAAGGCCCTTAGGAACCTTAGTTCCACTACCACAATGAATGCATAGAAGGCCTTAGGCCAAACCAACACATATGGTGGGAGGAAATAATTGTGTCATGAACCTACATTATAGGTTCCCATCATGACCCACTAGCTATGTTCCAATCTACTTCTTCTTCCCCACACCACATCATAGATTCATAGGTATGCACATATGTGAAACACATAAAACCAATTTTATCAAGCATCAAAATAAATTTAATAAAATCCAATTGATCATGTAAGTGTGAAATCAATAAAAAAATACCAAGTAGTCTAAATAGTGAAATGAAATTCAATTAAAAAAATCATCAATGAATTCCATGATCGACCTTTCTACTCAAAACATTTGAGGTCAATAGAAAACTAATGATATTTTTAAAAAACATTAAACAAAGGTTTATTCAACTTAAAATAAGTGTGTCAAGCACATTTAGTAAATATCATATCATAATATGATCACTATGTGGCTTTATGATCCACATAGGGGAATAAGGACAAAAGTATTCATTACCAAATGGGTTTATCTACCATGGGAGCAATCAAGCCCAACTTGACCTTCTACCACCATGTCAAACCCATCACTATCAAGTGTCATGACCAAAATTTCCAACTCTAATGCTCAAATATGATGTCCTTATCAACATAATTCACCACAATTATAAGGAATAAGTATTTTATATCTAAGTTTGTTTACATTTCTATTTACTTTATTGAATAATTATCAATAATTTTCACCACTAATTGATGACACCTTGCTAAGAATAACATGAAAATTTTATTTAGAGTGAATTTTCCATGTCATTTTTATAAGGTTTTCAAGGTAGTAATCCTACAAGATAAATCAAAATACAATATCCCTATTCATGCATAAGTGATGTGTAAAATTGATAATTCTAACATTTACACCCTAATTTGTCACACTATATTAATTGGTATCATGTTTAAGATTCAATCATTATGTCATGGTAATTGTGGTTCTACTCACAGAGTTCTTGTATAAGTCAATGATCTTCTCCATCAAATTCATTTCTTGATAAAATTTAACATTCTATATTATCTTATGGATTAGATTCTCTAACTTTACTAATAATTTTAAAAGCATGGTTTTATTCAGAACATACATTCATAAAAAAATGTAATATGCATTAATTTTTCCCATTTATAATTCACACTTACAAATGATTCATATCCACAACACAAAAAGGTGTGATATGTTATTGGAATTAGGGATTGTTATTCTTATCATGAAGATTTCAATGTTCTACCACCCAAAATATAGGTCCCACCTATATGTGTAGACATATTATTCATGTAAGATAGATACAAATATATCATCTCAAGGGAAGGGTCATATCGACATCTCCATCCTCCAATTCCTACTACACACAGTGTTATGCTAGTGCCCAAGGCAATTAGTTATCTAATCAATCATGATTAAAATAAGTTCTTATTATGAGATAACCTAACAATTAAAATTTACCCATTCAATGTTTTTACCATGTAATTTACCACTATTATTTATGTTTTTAACTTATTTATTGATTAATTTATCCTCTTAATATAAATAATTTTCAAGGTTATATTAATCTATTCTATGCACCCCATAACTAGGAAGGTACACTCTTAATCATCATGCACCCATAACCAACAAATATGAATAATTATATTGTTAAATAAATAGCATAAGGTAATTATCAACTTTTATTTATCCCCATGTAATATGTTATTTTAAATTAAATGATTTAACTATATAAAGGCATACCTACTTATGGTTAATTATAGGAGTTTTATCTCAGTCCCATATTAAAAAATTGCATAATTACCATACAACTGGTTAACACATTATAACATTAGTTTATTCATTGGATAATTCATTACCTCAAAATCATATTTTTACCATATCATGATTCATCAAATAGTTCCAATTACTAAACAAGGAGATACTCTTTAAAAAATTCCCACATACCAAACAAATTCAATCAATTTTTCTAAGGAATTCACAATTTCAAAATGAGAGTTTATTATAGTATTTTCATGGTTATTTATAAAATTAACAACATAAAAGCACTAATTCAAACATTAAAATCCAATTTATTTTATATTTATAGTCCATTATTAGTATTGTAATATGTGTTTACACATACATAGCTATGCACAATAAAAGGTAAGTAACATGTGTGTACACATACATAACCAGGTGATTTACAACAAGGTGGTATAGTTTTATTGTATTTATAATAGCATGTCACTAACATTTCAATCTCATTTAATAAAATATAATATTTATAAGATAAAATCAAGAAAATATACTAGAGGGTAAAATAAAATTTGGTCCATGTACCTTGTTCATATCAGGATTTTAGTATCATTGATCTAAACATTTTTATGGAAAGTTTATGAAAAGTGGCCAATAGATTTACAACTAAAACATGCACATTGAGAATGGCTATTTTTAGATTTTTCTTTCAAGGATTTATATGGTTATACACCCAAATCCTTCATAGGAGACACTCATGTCAAAACATGTTACCTCATATGAAACTCTTGAAGTTGGATCATACTCCTCTTTTGATGGTGTGATGTTGAATATTTCCTAACCTATGTTTGCCCTTATTTGGGTGAAAATACTCCATATAACATAGGGATTTGAGGCAACCTTTCCTCTAACATAGTCATCACATATTGTAGGGTCTTAAGAATCTAGATGTGGGTCCCTAATGACTACTAAATCTAAAAATCTTGAAGATAACCATTTGTAGTGCTTCTTGTGCCTTCATATTTTGACATTCTATTTACATAATTCTAATTCAATTGAGTTATCACATTAGTGCACATCAATAAATAATCCCCATATCTCCTAGAGGTTAACCTAAACTCTGATACCAAATTTCCATGCCCATTTTTTCACTTATATGAAGATATGACTACCACCATCTAACATGCAACTATACCCTAGTAACATGAGTAGATATATACATACATATTCAATTTTCATGGCAATGGATAAATAAATATTTACCAGTTGTGTACCACTAGACAAGAGACCTAAGAGGTCTTATAATTATGTCATAAACACTAACAAATTAATTTAAAAGTATATGCCCAAGGTTATCACATAAAATAATTAAGTCAACCATCAATTCTAACCTCAATCCATCATTGACATGGTCAGGGGCCATATGATCCCTTATGTTTTATTCACACCTAGACTCACTATAGGTTATGGTCATGCCATATGGCACTCTCATGGGAACCTAAGCCTAAGTTTAATGTCTAAACCCTTCTATGTTTTGAGTATCGAGATGCTGCTACTTAACAACATCTTAGGTCCTCATATCTTTGGAGTCATTAAAGGGTTTGGGTCCTATTTCAAATGTCTAATATTATTTTAATTTTTATTTTTGGGATACTTCCACTAGGTGGTATCTTGATTTCTTAGGCCCTTGGAGGAATTAAAGAGTTTCTTAAGATGTTAAAAAACCTTTTGAGATTACAAGTCCCATGCCACTCGGTTTCATCACATAACCCTAAAGACATTAGGGGATTAAATACTTACTAACTCCTTGGACCACCATAATGATGTCACATGGCATCATTCAACAAAATTTCAAAAGATAAAAAAGCTAAGGCAAAATCTAAATGAAAAATCCAAGTAATAAACAACTAAAGTAAGAAATAAATACAATGAACATTTGACATGGAAAATTGATTAAGGAAAAAATGAAGTGAAATATATAAATCAACTTGAAAATAGTGTATTAAGTTAATACCAAGTTTAATATGATTTTTAATGGATTTTTTCCATTTAACATGTATGAAGTTAAGCCTATATCCCTTAGAAAAGTCATCCAAGATATAAAGGGATGACATTCACATAAATCAATTGAATAAAGAGGCATCAAGGCATAAATTGATTTCATGACACTAAACCAATATTCTCATTATTTTAGTTAATTATCATAACTATAAGGTAATCTCAACCTAGAAAAACATTTATTAAGGAGTTACTCAATAATATGGTCCAATTGGTCCAATCATGAGGATATACTATTCCTAGAATTGGTACTTAGACTCATTTCATTACACCATAGAGAAGAGACCATATGATAAATTTAATAAAAGTAAAATCAAATAATATTAGGTCTATCTCAGAATCCTTTTATTTCATTAATTAATCCTTTCAAGGATATCTATAGTCAAACCTAAAGGGTTGCATTGCATTGTTATTCCCATAATAATACAATCAAGATCTGTTAAAATTCTCTTTTATATTAGTTTGTCTTATTATATGGAATTTATATAATAGATATCTTACTCAAATTATTTAATTATCTTTTCCATAAGACATATCTTTCTACCATAATTTCTTTGTTGATACTCATAACATCCACATAGAAAAATAAATCTAATTCTCCTCATACATGAATATGACTTCCACTAGGGAATGTACTATTAAAGAATATAAAGGTATAATTCATCACTATCTCAATATATCTAGGCCAAGTCTCTCTTAATATTCTATTATATAATATACATAAACCTTGAAGTAAGAATATTAATAGAAATTTGTTTGGGTAATCATATAAAAGGATATTTACCATATATATTTTATGCATGACTGGTAACTGATTATATTATTAATAGTTAATTAATATTTTTAATTCCAATAAAAATAACTTAGAAAACTATAAAATATCCTAACTCACATAGATAATCCAAAATAAAAGGGTCAACCATAACAATATTCATAAAATTAGAACATGTAGCTATATCCATTAATAATAGTCTGAGTCAAATTCCTTATTAAATAGATGGGTCTTCTTTTATAAGATCTAAAATCAAATTCATAAAATAAAATTATAATTAAGATATCATTGTAGCATATATAACATATAATTGATAATATACATAATTCTTGCTCATATCTTGGTCCATAATGGATCATTAACATCCATAAATTTTTTTATTTTATTGAGAGAAAATAACTTTTAGTTTATAGTTGACCATATTAAAGCAACACAAAAAAAAAATAATAATAGTTTTTATATGGTTTCATCCTTTATACAAGTGTGAATTCAATCCAACTAAAGGAGGGATCACCTCCTAACATTTTTCCATCATCAACTGACTACTCTAAGTTCCCCAAGATTTGTCTCCCAAATTTGGGTATGTTTACATCATGATTAAATGAAAATAAAGAAAGATATGGTTTAGGTGTCTTGGGGACAAGGAGATGAATACTGACAAGTGTAGATGATTTTTGAGCTCTATGGATTATATCATGCAATTCAATCAACCCAAATAACCAACTACCTAGTAAAGTGATAGATCCATTAGAATTCCATGTAACTAGATGAATACACAATTTAATATAGCATTAGAATCCTAAAGCTAATTGCTCTACACCATGATCAAATGGATGAAAGAAAACAAGAAGAGTTTGAGATTGGATTGATATAATTTGGACTCAGATTTGTGACATTATCATGGCATGATAAAGATATTATTGATGAAGGATGCAAGGATTATTTTTTCATGAATACTCTATGAATTTATAAGATCACCTTCTATGGAGGAAGTGACTATTTTAAATATAAAGAGAAGGAAAAGATCAATTTTGGAGCTTTGAAGTTGGTTGGAGGAAATCAAGGGTTAGAGATTATCCAAGGAATTTAAAATTCTTTAGAAGCCTCTAGATTTAGAGGCTTCTAGAGAGGATTATAGAATCATCTAATTCTATAATCCTCTTATAGATAAATTAAACTTTAGGGATGGATTAGGTAGGGATTAGGATCTAATGGTGTAAGATAGCCTAAGCATAAGCTAGTAGGTAAGCCATGATAATTTAAAATTCACAAATAATAGGTAAATGGGATTAGGATAAGATAATGGGGATTTAAGATAAATTAATTATTGGTAGGATATAATAAGGTTAGTTAATGATGAAATATAAATAAGGGGACATTAGATAAATGACTAGTAATGGGATAAATTGGGGGAATAAATTAGAATAGCTGAGATGAATAGAATCAGTGTCAACTAATAGTAATATTAGTGACAACAAATAAAGTAAGTGTATTTAAATACATACATATACCTTCTCTTTAGAATGGTATTATGAGTGAAGCAAAGTGGAAGGAGTAATAGTATTTTAGAAAAAAACCATTTCATGGATGTTAGTATATGATGTTAGGGGATATGATTAAAGTGATAAAGCCATTAGAATTTAATGTGAATAGATGAATAAACCATTCAAAACAAAATTAGAATCTTAAAGATAAGTGCTCTACACCATGATCAAATAGATGAAATAAAAAAGGAAGAGCTTGAGATTGGATTGATATACCTTAGAATCAGATTTGTGACATTATGATGGCATGATAAAGATATTATTGATGAAAGATACAAGGATTATTTTGTCTTGATGACTCTCTGAATTTCCAATATCACCTTCCATGATGGAAGTGAGTTTTTTTAAATAGAGAGGAGGGAAAGATCAATGGTGGAGATTTGAAGTTGGTTGGAGGAAATCAAGGGTTGGGGATTATCTAAGGAATTTAAAATTCCTTAAAAGCCTCTAGACATAAAGGGTTATGAAGAGTAGGGGTTAGAATAGAGAGGAATAGAGAGGATTCTAGAATCCTCCAATTATAGAATCCCCTTATGAAATAATTAGAATTTAGGGGTGGATTAGATAGGGATTAAGAACTAGGGGTGTAGGAGATCTTATACATAGGCTAGTAGGTGGGCCATGGCAATTTAAAATTCCTAAATAATAGGTAAATGGGATTAAGGTATGATAATGGGGATTTAAGATAAATTAATGATTTGTGGGATAGAATAAGGTTAGTTAATGATGAAATATAAAGAAAGGGACATTATATAAATAAATATGAATGAGATAAATTATTGGAATAAATTAGAATAAATGAGATGAGCATAATTAGTGTCGACTGATAGGAATATTAGTGATGACAAATAAAGTTAGTGGATTTAGATGCATACATTTTTCACCTCTTTAAAATGGAATTATGAGTGAAATAAAGTGTAAGGAGTAATGGTATTTCAAATAATAACCATTTCATAGATGTTAGTAGATGATGTTAGGTGATATGATTCCCCTTCAAGGGGATATGTGCAAAATAATGAGATGGATGGCCACTCAAAATAAGAAGTGAGGGGTGGGATGAGATGGATAAACAAGGGGTTGGGATGTTATATGTGATATATATGATGAATAATATGAATTCAAATTGAGCCATCATCTACAAATTAATGATGATGCCCCTGGAAAAGACACATGCAAAGTGAGTAGACATTATGGGTGTCATGGTTATATACACATCCTAAGGGGGAATAAACCATAACATGATGATGATGATATTAAAAGTATTAAATATTTATATGTATCCCAAGATAGGATATATGCAAGGGAGAGTTATAGGCTGGGATGATTTGATGATTTTGTAAGATTGATGATGGGTGTAGCTTAGAGCTAAAATTTATTAATATGATGAAGAGAATAAGAGAGAATAAATTATGTGGTTGAGTGACCAAAAGACTATACTACATTGAGTCAAATTAATAAAACATAATGATGATGCCCCTAGTAAGGACACATACAAGGGAGTGATAATTGATTGACTAATCAGTGATTAGTAGAGGTAAAGATGGATATTTTAATATGTTGGGCCCAATCGATAGGTAGGATTGATTGAAAAAAATATTAAGAAGATGATTATTGATCAATATATTAATTGATTGATATTGTATTTCAATTATTAGACTAATTCAAGACTGGAGGATGATGATAGTGGCTGAGTTATCCTTAGGCATTGAAAAGTGACCAAGTACTGCCTACATAGTTTGAAAATACCTTAAGACATTGTAGTTCTAATTGGAGGGTAGATAATAATGATTTATTAGAGGATGAAAATGATTATTATTATCAGTGATTAGATGATGATGTTATTTATTAAATAATTTGATCTAGATGATGAGATGAGGATAAAATATTAGATATTAGTCAAATGGATCATGAGGACTATATTAGTGATGGGAATAATGATGATTAGATGATTAGATGAATTATGAGGGTATAGGTGATTAAGAAATCACAACTATCATAAATCTCATCATACTCTAAGTAATCCAATAGATATGACACTTGGAAGTATGCCCCATGATATAGATATGACCAAGATGACATTGTGCTAAAGTTCATGGGAAAATAGTGAGCTATACATATTTGAGGGAACTTATAAGAATTATGGTAGATTTGGTATCCTCATAGCATCATTTTTCATTGTTAAGACAAAAATACATGATGCAAACAACATAAGACAAACAAGATATATGATAAAGGACATATAAATAAGTCAAATAATAGACAAGTAACAAACATAAGTATCTACATGAAATGTCACAATGTATTGTCTAATTATGTGATGATGGGTTGGTCTAGGATGATTATTATGTAGCATAGACTTGGATTTGGAGTGGGTGATCATGATTAGGATTAGGATGAGGATAAGGACTTAGATGAGGATATGAATGAGATGTTTCCCATAGTTTAGTATAGAAGGATGTATTATGTGATAAGGTCTTTGAATATTGATTTGATCTTAAAATTTAAATAAAAAAGTTGCCAAGAAAGGTAATTTATAAAAGTTATGACCATGGATTACAAACAGACAAGGCCCTACATGAGTTCAATCTAGAAATAAAACTAGGAGATGATGGGATCAAATATCTTTCACACTAGTAAAAGAGTGATTGGATAGGTGATATGTATGAAGAGTCAATGATAAAGATAGTGATGGGACCAAATACCTTTCACACTAACAAAATAGTGATGTGATGGGTGTTAGGTGTGAAAAGGCATTTATAAGGAAATGATGGGTGATAGATTAAATTATTTGACCAAGTTATGTGTGCCAATAATACATATGCCAAGGATGAGATTGAAGATATGAAGGGATGGGTGACCACTCTGGTTTGGTTTTAAGACCAAACATAGTGCCTAAGGATGATAACTAGGATGATATGATATGGATAGAGATGGATACGACTAGGGGATTTGGCATAAGATAAGACACCATGGACTATGATTGTTAGATTTTTTAAATTTTATGATTTTTAGGATTTTTTATATATTTAAAATTTTAGGTCTTTTTGGGATATGTATGTATACTATACAAATGTGGTTACTATCAAAGGGAATAAAAAGCCTAGCAACTAGGATAAGGATGGATGGAATGATGGATAAGATGATAAAAGGATGAGGGTGATGGTGACAAAGGAAAAATAGACTAGGGATTTCCAATGACCACATCATGAAAAAATTATATGTTTATTTACTTGAGTGTATATTGGGGGATATGCCAAGATGATGTGAGAACATTTTATTAAGACACCTTCCACTTCCTTATGAAGGTAAAGATGGGAAGGAATGAAATATGATGGAAGATGATGGGTAGGAAGAATAGACTAGGGGATAAAATGGATAAGGATGATGTGGATGGGATATATAGACAAAGTTGATGAGGGATGAGACAAATATGGATGCATTGACAAGGGATAAATGGATTTTAACCCCCATGTGTTGAGGTATAATGTAGATAATTGATTATTTTATCATGATGCTAAAAAATACTTTTCATCATGGTACTTGCCCAAGGTGCCAGAAGTCTAGTTTTCACCATTGGATGAATGATTTTTATTATTATTATTTTTTTTATTTTTTTATTTTTTTAATGACATTTGACTTATTATGTATGGGGATGAGATGCAGGAATGCAAGAATTATAGTGATCTTTAGCCAACATCTACTCTAGGGATGTGTGATGTTGTGATCATGTTACTATATGTATTAGGGTCTATGTGACCTTCATTGATGTTTGATGGAGAAACCTCCAAATATCTAAACTCGGTGTATTTGTTTCCCTTAAGAGAGATAATGTTGCCTGAGGAGGTAATGTGAGGTATGGATTTGATTAGATCTTGATAGGGATGTATGGGACATGGATGTTTGATGGGAATTGATGGGTTTATGGGTTCATGATTAGATGATGTGATCAGTGATGGTGGATTAGTACTAGTAATAATATACATCAATGGAGATGTTATACATTTTTTAGTTGATTGGTGCTAATTGATAAAGGACTGTAGGATATCCATGATACTTTGACTTTGTCATTCATATTTGATCAAATTATTTGACATATATTGAGCCATTTGGATATTTATTGTGACATTATTTTTATTTTGAGATGGGATTTGACTTTGATTATCCCCTAGTGCTTGATTTTAGGCTTCACTAGGATATATTCATTTTTTATTTTGATAGTGCCCTAGTGCCAGGTATTGGGCTTCACTAGGGGAAGATAGTTTTGTATAAGGCTAATGATTGGACTCTTCTTGATTTTGACTAATGAATTGATTAATATGATTAGCTTATTTATTGTGGTCTTAGACCTTTATACTTTTGGCACACATTATATTACTCATAGAAGAATCAAATGATTGGTGTTCATGTTTATTCCTATGGAGGGAAGTGGTTAAGTGATCATCAATGGGTAAAAAAAGGTCCATGATGGATGAAGTTTATGGTAAGGGAATGATGAGGTTAATGAGTCATGATGGGCAAGCATGGTCTTCATAGGGGTTCTTAAGAGAACTAGTTTTGAAATCAAATAAAATCTCCTCAAGATCAATAAAAAGATCACTAGGACTAGATGTAGTAGACACATCCAAAGTAGGATAAGATTCACTCTAACAATATTCTATAGATAAAGCTTGTAGTAACTCTTTATGACTTCATCATCTTGATTAAGATCAAAATATATGCTTGATGATGGATTTTAGGTATCTATATTAGAGGTATCCTCAAAAAGGCATGTATTATTAGCATCTACTATGATATTTATTGGGGATGATTTTTTTGATAAGGAATCTAATTTATATCTTGGTGTTAAACATGATCCTAATGATGATAAGACTTGTGATGCTGACTCTAATGTATGAGATGAAATGCTACTAGTAGAAGGTTCATTTTATACGATTGACCTCTCAATAAATGGTATTTGATGTCATGGGTGAGATGATTAATGAGATACAAGAGGAGTAGGCTCATGGGGAGTAGACTTAACTTTGATGGAGAATTTTTGAGAATGGGGGAATCATGTAGAATGGGTGTGGAGTCTTGAAATTAGTTTGAAAATGGAAGGGATTGATCATGATTAGGAATATAATATTGGTATTCTTATTTTTATGCACCTAAGGATGGAGACTCATCTAGTTTATATTTGATTATTATGTCATCATGGTTGATGTGGTCTTGGACAAAGTCTTTAAAAGGATGACATAAATTAATGGTATGCCCACAAGTTTGGTGATATGGAAAATATTGATTATATTTATACCTTGAGGGCTTGTTCTTGGTGGGATCAAGATGTCATATGGGTGGATATACCATCATGTCGATGGTGACTAGTTGATGTAAAATGGCTTCCAAGGATATAAGATGGGGTGTATGAGTACCCACTTTACTTTATGACTTTTATGTGGAATCATTGTAATTGATATCAAATAGTGTTTGGTGTGACTGGGTGAAAGGACTCATTATGGAAAAGGTGGCCAAGATTGGATTCCATTTGCTAGTATGGGAATGGGTAGTCGATGGTGGGATATGATTAGTGGATGGAGGATTTTCAAGAGACTCACATGAAGGGGTTTGGACTATGGGTATAATAAGTTGAAGTGGTCAATACCTTTAATAAGTGGTACACCCATTGTAATGAGCTATAATAGTATCTCATCCTTGTTGGAAGCTATGTATTAGTCTATGAAAGTGGTGTCTAACTCCATGATGATGGATGATAAATGATGGATGATAAAAGGTAGTCTAAGGATTAGGTATGTCTCACTAAACAAAGTGGGTCCAAAGGACCAAGATAGTATGATCTATGAGGATGGGGTTGAGATAGACTAATGGATAAAAGACTATGATCATATTTTAGATTGATAGTGCAATAAGTGTTATTGACCTATCAATAATGCCTAGTTGTCAATATAGAAAAACATATTAAATATTTGATGGGTCCCTAAATTGAAATTATCAAGATGATGGTATGATGGGTGTTGGTTATGAATAGGAAATGATGATATATACTAGGTTGATGATGATGGGTTTACTAGATTAAAACTGATAAAATGAAAAGGTTCTAGTAGGATATTTACTAGGTATGAGATCTAACCAAGGAATGAGTGATGGTAGATTAGAATGATAGGATGATATGGATGATAAAAGGACTAGCTTAATCCTTAAAACGAATTTTCCCAAGATAGAGATTGGTTAAGATTATGTGATGAAGGTGATTAGGATAATAAGATGAGGACAAGTGTGATAATAAGTGATAATGAAAGGATAAGAGGGTAAGATGAATGAGGTGGGGATGGTTTAGACCCTAAATATCCAACTAAGATAAGATGAGGATGATATTAGACAAGATGGTGATGAGGAGGATGAAATAAGGTTTGAATAAGAAATGTAGGTAATGGGGGTGTGATTAATGATGGATAGGTCTAGGATAAGATGTGAATAGAAGGATTCACAAGAGAAGAAAATCATGTAGAAGAGGGTAAGATGATGACTATGATATGCGAGTGATGATGTATGAGTGGATATGATCAATGATGAAGGGGATGAGGACAAGATAAGAGGATGATGAGATGCATACAAAATGATATCTAAAAAAGGAAAGGATATACAAGGTGGTCTTGGGACAAGGTATGGAGGACTATATGTGATTATGATAGGTGAGTAATGGATTATGATTAATCATGAGTGGGGATGACTAGACTAGGATGGGATGATGACAAGATGGGAGATAGGCCAATGTAAGGCTATATAAGATCGTATATACAAGAGGATGATGATAAAATGATGAGGAAATTATATGCAAGATGATGGATTATTTAAAGACCCAAATAGGTGTGTCTAGGTTTAGGTAAATGCTAACTCAGCTCACAAACATCATAGGTCTAACACAACACACATCCAAGTAGTCAAGTTACAACCTATAATTATTAAACTTAAGGGTGTGTATCGTGATGCTTACACCATCCAATGGATTCATAGGTGATTTTGTAGGCTAGTGACCTTTTAATGTATCAATAAAAATCTCTAAATGCAACTCATAATTGATGGTTACTTTAGATCTGATAGTTACTCCTATATGGTACACCTATTACGGTCAAAGACTCTTAATCTAGGTATACATAAATCTTTCTAAATGCATCCCCTATATATGCCAGGGTACATTTAGGCCCAAGTCTATGTAGTATGTTTTTTGACCACCTTATATCTTGGATATTAACCACCCATCACTCCATGGAACCCTTTATGGGTAATTTTTCTTTGCTGCCTAATGATAGTTCTCCTAATTGTTAGACTATGTTAGAACATGGAGTTTGGATTAGTGTGTGTTGGTGAAATCCATGGTCACTATCCCCCTAGAAAATAAAAGGTATGGAGGGTTTATAGGTGGTTTTTTATCCCCTAAGAATTAGTATAAGGACATAAGGGGGAGAACATACACCAATCATAGCCCTCAAGATATAGATAGGCAAACCAAAATATTAATTAACTAATTATGATTAATATGTGTGATGTATTTACAATATGAAAGACAAAAATATACAAAATAAAGATATATACACACAAGAAGATGATTATATATAAAATATAAGATATATGATGAAAATAATTAAAAAATTATTTAAACTCAAATTTTAGAGTGCCAAATGGAGTCTTTGACAGGTGGCTTACAAGTACATGGTTAGTAGTTTGAATCGAGCACATAAAATAGGTAACCCTAAAAGATAAGTAATCAGTAGTTTTGATTGATTAACTTGAAGGGAAAATTTAAATATAAATGATGTTAGACCAAAATATGACCTACAAAAGAGGATTTTAGCCCAGCAAAATTCACCCTTAAAAGAAATAAGATATTAGTCTAAAATGCCTTAATAAAACACCCTAAAATTTTGTGATTTGGATCTATAATTCCTTTAGGGTTACCAAGACACAATATGGGGGTTTGGGGGTGGCATCTCCTAGTGGATTCAAGGGGTGGTTCCCCTTATGGGTTCAAGGGGTAAAGCCCCTTATGGGGTTCAGGGGTAGTGCCCCTGGCATGCCCCCTATCATGGTATAGGGTAGGGTTGAGGGGTGGAGTCACCAACACCAAAGGCAATTTGGGCCTTGTAGGAGGATTAGAATGACATAAAAATCACTAAATATTACACTCAAAAATTCACTCAAAAAGAATAATTTTGAAGATATAAATAGTGCAAAATTGTAATTACATAGGTAAATATCACAACTAGAAAGTACAAAATTACAATTGGGGGACAAAACCATAGATTATGAGCTATAGTTTTTCAATGGTTAGTTGAGTATGATGGTTACCCTATAAAAGCATAATAGTTAGATAGAATCATGACTTACACTAGCAAAATCTCTATTAATGTGAAATCAAGATTAGCAATTTTGTTATATACTACAAAATGCTATTGTAAATGACATTACCATACTGACTATAAATGAGAGTTGTGGTTTTGTGATAAATTACAAAACCCCAAAATTTTGATATTTTATCAAAATAAATGATTAAATAGATTCTAATAAGTTTCTTAGAGTTTTAGGAATGTTTATTAATAAATTATTTAAGGCAAATTAAAATTGGTAAATGACATATCAAAACTCTTTAAACTTTTATCAGGAAAAGAATCAAAATTTTAAGCAATGAAAACTATATTTAGATAGATTTCACCCTAATTCTAACCAATGAAATTTTCCAATAAAATGTGTGTATAGAGTTAATTAAAAATGAACAAAATGACAAAATCATGACTATGGACACAACACTAAAACTCTATAGATCAAGGTCATGATTCTAAATAAAATAAAATATGTGGTTTTGTCGATAATGGAAATGGTTAGGGGTGGTGTTTGGTTTTTGTCTTTAGATGGTTATTTTTTCTTGTTACCCTTTATTGGTGACCTTTTTAATCACATAGATAACCCACAAAGATACATAGTCTAGTTATAACAAGTGGTTAGTAAAATTTCCTCTTGAGACCCCTAACTATATAAACATGATACAAGAGGGGAGTTGAGGATCAAATGATTACTCATCCCCTATAAAATAGAAAAGACCTAGATTTAGGAATGAAAGTTAGAGTTCAATGCTCAACTATCAAGGATCTATCCACAAATCATAATATCAAAACTCTCATCTACAACATCATTGTTCACAGTGCAAAACTATAATTATCAAAGTTGTGATTTTGTAATGACTTTATGCTTGCATTAGAAAGCTATAAAAATGCAAGTAAATAGGATTAAACTACAACTACCTATACAAATTTGTGATTCTAAAAGTCATAATTTTGTCAAAAATCTAAAACATATCATAGTTAGGGCAATCTATTAGTAATTAGGTCTTATAGTTAGTATAAACTCATGACTTATAGGGACAATATCATGACTACATAGTCATGATTACCAATATGATGTCACAGATTTCCCTTGTATGTGCAAAATGTCAAAATCATATTATTTTCCTTATTTAAATATACTTGAAATTTTGAAAAACACCAATTGGTTTCAAAAAAACTAGTTTGGGAGGGATGGTGTCCCACCATGGTCACCAAAATGAAGATGATTTTTGAGCTCTATGGATTAAATCATGCAATTCAATCAACCCAAATAACCAAATATCTATTAAAGTTATAAAACCATTAGAATTAAATGAAAATAGATTAATAAACCATTGAAAACAAAATTATAATACTAAATCTAAGTTATATACACCATGATCAAACAAATGAAATAAAATAAGAAGAGCTTGAGATTGGATTGACATACCTTGGAATCAGATTTATGACATTATGATGATGTGATAAAGATATTATTGATGAAGAATAAAATGATTATTTTGGAATGAAGACTCTATGAATTTCCAGGATTGCCTTCCATGGAGGAAGTGATTTTGTTTAAATATAAAGTGGAGGGAAATATCAATGGTGGAGATTTGAAGTTGGTTGGAGGAAATCAAGGGATGGGGATTATCTAAAGAATTTAAAATTCCTTGGAAGCCTCTATATTTAGAGGATTATAGAGAGTAGGGGTTATAATAGAGAGGATTCTATAATATTCCAAATCTATAATCCTCTTAGGGATTAATTAGGATTTAGCTATAGATTAGATAGGGATTAGGTAGGGATAGGAACTAGGGCTGTAAGAGAGCCTATGCATAGGCTAGTAGGTGGACCATGGGAATTTAAAATTCCCAAATAATAGCTATATGGTATTAGGATAGGATAATTGGGATTTAGGATAAATTAATGATTGGTATGATATAATAAGTTTAGTTAATGATGAAATATGAAGAAGGTGACATTAAATAAATGACTAGGAATGGGATTAATTAGTAGAATAAATTAGATGAGTATAATTAGTGTCAACTAATAAGAATATTAGTGATTACAAATGAAGTGAGTGCATTTAGATGCATAAAACAAGAAAATAGTCTAGCCAAACTATATTCAAGGAGGCTAACATACTTGAATCAATGCCAATATTTATATCAACGTATATAAGAACATATTGATAAGGCAACTAGGCCTTCAAGAGTAGTTTATGATTCAATATTATAGTCACGATAGGGTTAGGAATATTACCATCATTTCCAACATGAGAGTTTCCAATAACATACCATTGTGAAGAATAATAAACTTTGTTGCACTTATACCAACCAAACTAAATGAAACTTTCTAATATCATGTAAGTACAAACTCTAACAATAGAGTCTACCAAGGAGGAATGTTTCCAATCTAAGTTCCTAAACAAAATAAAAATAACTTTAGGGTGACCCATACACAAAAAAGATAAGGTAAGTAAAAATATAAGAAGCAATCCAATAAGTCTTACTTCTCATGAACATAGTATTTAAAATAATAATCACATAAACTTCATTAAGTCAAATAGTAAAATATAACATTCATAAAGAATCCTACCAAATCACTAAGCTTGTTCTTGGAATATTTTTTGAATTTATCAATTAGATAATGCTCTCCTTTGGGTTCTACCCTTGCTTCCCTTGTCCCCATTACCTAAATGGCCAAAAGGTTTAAAAGTCCCTTTCTAAGAGACATACCTTCATCAAATAGGCATTACATCCTCTTTGGTTATTGAATCCTAGAAATACATGTGTCCTTTCCACCTACATGGATTGTATATAACCACCTTCCTTACCAACCCATGCATATATTAAATGGAAATTCTATTTCATTCCATAATGGTTCATCATAGCTTACATATTTTTATAATTGTTTCCATATATTCCTTCTTTCCACTTTGATATAGGTAAAGAATAATTACTAAATTAATTTTCCCTATGTAACTTCACATTCTATGCATTAACCTATTCCATCCCCATGCATTAAATACAACAATCCAAAGGTGGTTCTACCAACTTAAATAATTATGAAATTTTATTAAGACATGCCAATACAAAATAAAAGGATCAAATGGTATTCAAGGCATCCAACTAGGATTGGACAAGGTTTAAGACAAGTTAGGGTCTAATATAGGGTCACATGTGATGTGAAAATTCTTTGTGTAGTCTATGTTTTTTCATTTGAAATTATTTATTCCTGCACATGAATTGTACCCATAAATTCTATATCCTTGTATTTGAAATAACAAACTTAGCCATGCTAAAGTATTAAATTACACCACTATAATTAGATTGTCTAATAATTCACAATATCATGAAGTGATATATATGTAGTATTTAGTACATGTATAACTCAATCTCAGCATATGGAAATACTTCAATCAGCATTAAGTGTGTAATTCATCAATTGCATAATATACATAACTTGTAATCATAATCACAATGGAATTATAGCCATGAAGTTAACACAATCATATTATCTAAAAACCAGCATAACAAATTTGAATGGAGGTTTTTATCATGGTCTTAATAGTTGCTACCAGGATATGTCCTTACTAACACTCAATCACATCCCACTATACCATGAGTAGAATCATAGTCCATAGTCAAATAAGAGTATCCATGGTCTCATAAAACATATGCATTTAATTATAAGCACATTATCATTCCAATGTTAAGAATCTTAGTCTTATCATTAAATCTCATGTCAATTAGCCATTTTTCATGTGGTGCATTACATCTCATTTTAATTGGGAATACAACCACTCTAAGATATTTCTTAGGATGAGTTAATTTATAATATAAAGGTTAGGTCTTAGAAGATATAGGAAAAGTGGCACTTATTTTTAGGGATTTAAATTTAGAGTGGAGTCATAATGAAACTATGTCCATTGACACTTTAAATATGAATCCTTGTAAACAAATACCACTTTTCCTATCTCTACTAATATCTAATATTTATTTTATATATTAATTAATGTCAATAAATATCTTAAAGTATGTAATTTCCCACTCTTAATATAACTCTTTGAATGAACTCATTTTCAATGTAACTATTGGTTTTTAGGTGAAACTTTAAATGTAAGCATCTTTTTACACAATATGGGAGCCTAAATTTTTTTATCTATAGTGTGTAAATTTTAACCTAAGAGTAGTGTTTTATAAATTTTAAATATAAATAAAGAATTATTTCTCCTAAAATTCTATTTGGGATAGGTTGGGACAATTTGGACTTATCTTGTTTTATATAAATTCATCCTATAGGTTGGTATAGAATGACAACTTTGATGTTCCTCTTCAATTGGCTCCTACATTATAGTGATATACTCTCTTAAATTTCAACCACTAGAGAACTTCATGCTAGAAACCAAGAAAATTACTTAATTAACTAGAATTATCTAATAATTTCAAATGAATCACTCAGATATAGGGGTAACTGACCATGTTTCCATGAGAATTTCATTTTCCATTCGAATTGGACTTAGTTTAATGTTATGGAAACTTTGGATACTCTAGTGTCTATAAGAAATCTCATATTAATTGAAATTAAAATATATATTTTTGATTCACTAATTAGGTCCTATTTAGATATTAGACTTAATATTTATTGTTTGTAATTTTAGTCAATGGGATTCAAGTGGTAGTTTAGGATGAATAATACAAAACAACTAGTATGTAATTGGTGACTATTTTAATGACAAGTCAAATTAGGTCAATCTCCTATATAGTTGAGAACTTATTATAGGGTATTTTAAATTTAAGTGATCACTACTGAGGTCATTTAATGTGTATTTAACCTTGATCATATTGGTCATTAGTCCTTAGTGTCATTTTATGTCATATAAGGTCACTCTTGAGTCATTGAATGAACTTATATGGTTTTAATGGGAATATAAAGGTTTAAAAATCATATCTAACATCTTATATGTCAATATCATGTCATTGATGGTTATTTTGAACTGACAACTATAGGTGCAACATCTAAACAAGAAGATCATTGAGAAAAGTGGTAATTTTCATTTGTTATATGACCTATATAGTAGTTTTGTAATGTAAGAGAACTTTAGGAGTGTATATTTTGATTCCCTTATTTTATTTCCATGCTCAAGTAGCTTTAATAGGTCTAAAATGGAAAAAAAATGGCATATCTTTACTATCACTCTCCTTTGCAAGCTAAAATGATCAACCAATCTCTACTTAGTATAGCTAGGAGTTAAACCAAATAAAGTGTACTTGAGGGATGATAATGATATTTTTATAATAAAAATACATGGAAATAATTTAATGTTTGGTGTAACATTCTCTATGAACCATTGCTAAGAGTGATAGTGACTCTTTTCTACCTGTTCATCCCCATAGCCTTCAAGTTTGTTCTCTATTTGCATTATTATATATAATTTAAGTTATGTGTATGATCTTGAGGATTTTAACCATCTGTATCATGTGTTTATTATTATATTTTAATGTGTGAACATTAAATAATGATCCTACACTATCTCATTCTGCTAGTTGGAAACTACATCACAATTTGTAGACAAGATTCCATTAGTAATAGAGTTTCGTTTTCCTGTATTAGATTTAAAATCAAAGTGGAATTGGTGTTTCATGAATCTCATTATATGTTGATCATATCTCCTTTATAATATTATTCTAAAGAGTATCCCTTGGTGAAGTGATAAGTCTATGAAATGCACACAGTTAGTTTTCTTATAACTATCACCTATAGTCAAGTGAAGATAACCCCCTGATCAGTCATATTGATGTAAAAAAGAGATTTTAAGGTGTTGTTAAGTATAATAATGTGGAAAAAAAAGTATTAATCTATCCAAAAGGTCAAATTTATGACAAATTTCCAACTTAGCATATTGTATTATTTCCAGCATTAGCACCTATAGGCAGTATTCATTAGAGGTCTAAGTAGTGTGATATGAAGGTGTTCAAGATCAATGGATATATTTAATTTGGTATAAGAATGTAAAAAACATAATTTTTATAGTGGTAAAGTCATCATATTTCATAATTACCTAATGCATTGTTCACATGTTTGGAATGTTACAATTGTGAAACTTTATCTTAGTTTCTCTAAATCATGTTTTGCCCGTATATTGTCATTTCTTGGTGGAATATCTTGATGCTCTTGATATGCCTATATTTTTCCATCATGTATCCCAAGCCCAAAAATAATATTTTAACACAAGTAAATATTTTTTGGTTAAGAGAAGGTAGTGTAAATAAGTTTCTATTTTCATCAAGTTTCTACTATAGACATTTAGTGAAATATACAGCTCTTGAAGCCTAAATGGCCTTACAACACAATATGGCATAATGGAAGTATGGACTATAGACATAGTGATTCATGTTTGTTTTAAATGATCTTAATAACCTCAAGATAGATCAAGGGAATAAGGTATAATGTTAAATAATCTACCATCATCTACAAAATTCTTTGTTTCTCTTATGTTGTCACCTATAGCCTGACTATAGACACATTGAGTTGATGGTAAGAGATAAGAAGTTGAGAACCCTACAAGTATAGATTATCACTCAAGTGGAAGTGATACAATGATATTATAAATATTAATAATAAGTAATATATTACTCTAGTCCTAATGAACATCCATAGAGGCCCTTTAAAACTCTCCCTAACTATCACCTATAGGTGACACTATCTGTTATAGTAGATAGACTAGTTTTAGAAAAGGAGAGATGTGGATTGAGAAGGTTGGCAAAGAGTTTTGGTGTTAAAAATGTATTAAACCACCTTCATAGTATTTTTATAAACATAATTAGGTTGTCATACCAAATAAATAAATTAAAGGTATGTTTTTAACTTCTCACTTAGTCTAACTTTTTAGACCCTATATACAGTCAAGTCATATAAGCTTGTCTTGAAGAGTTTTGGAGTATTGATAGATATTAAATGGTGATATGGATATGAAACTTTTAATATATGGTATTAATGACCTATTATATACATCCATTATCATTTTCAAGATAAATAAATAGGGTAGATGCCATTTGTTTTGTCTAAGATAGAGGCCACTCCATGAGTGAGATGACTCTAGGCTTAGTGGGTAAATGAAGAAAAATGAGATGAATATGCCTTTTAAGACTAAAAAATTTAGGTATAAAATTTATTTTATGTTTAATGAGTATATAAATTCACTCACAATCTTAATAGACCACTCAGAGGGGTCCATGTGCAATCGTATACAATTAGGCCTATTAGGCCTACAACTAGGCCTATACCCTAATGGATTCTATATTGATTAAAAATACCATATGGCCATTACATTACACTTGTGATATTTTAAGTTAGGTATAAATATGGACTATATCCATTATTTTGTATAACTACACAAAGGGGTCACATTTGGCCTATACTCATGATAGGGGTACACAAAAAGCTAGTGCAAGCTTGATAGACCAACTTTAAGTGATCATATATGTAAAAAAACAAATAATGAGACCTCAAGTATCTAGGGTTGGTTTTGGAGGGTCATTCACTAAATATTTTTGGAATTTTTCCTGAGGTTGGATGTTAGGATTTCATGAACAATCCTTAATAGTCCAAATAACTCAAAACCCTCCTAAACCTTATCTAAGCTCTGATGGAGGAAATAAAAATGGATATGAACTTATAATAGGTAATTTATCCATGAATATTCATTTAAATTTTTTTTAAATCTCCCAATCTTCCTTCCATCCAATTGGTCTATACCCTACTTGTATAGATAAGGTAAAAATAAGTTTTTTATAGGTTTTTGAATATTTTGAAGGTATAAAGGATATTTGAAGAATGAGAATAATTTTGGGATGTCTTTAGATACTTATTATAATTCCATATATCCATATATCTCCAAAAAAATCCATATAAACATCTCTGATACACCATTCATCACAGACAATCTTGGTTAGAGATTTAAGATAACAAGTGACTACCTAGTTAGAAGATGAAAAATCTAATTTTAGATGTTTTTAACATCTAATTCATGGAGTTTAAGATATAGGGGCCTTGAATAGGTTTCCTAAAACCTATTCTATATATTTTATTGAGTTAATGAATGTCACCTTAATGATAAATATAAAGAATGAGGCCTAGAAGATTCATGAATGACTACAGATGGTTAGTACAAGTGTCTAGAAGATGACTAGTAGTTATTAAAATGTCTACTGATTGTCACATATTTTTTAAAACCCCCATAAGATAGTGAATATGATTCAAATCTTCTTAGTCTAGTTTTGAGTACTCAAAATATGCCTCATCATGTAGTTGAAGGGTCTCTACACTAGTTTGAGGAGTTTTCATGCTTCAAATGGACACTTGTCCAAGAAGACCATCATGGTATATTTTCCACTCCATTATTATGAAATTTAACTATCTTATATTGAAACATGTTATTGTGACCTTTGAACTTTACCTTATTCTCTCTCCTCTCACATTCTCTATAAATGTAAGACACTTTAGATTTTGTAAAGGAATCCACACCTATTATGTTGAAGCCCTACTTGTTTGATGTTATATTTTGAATTTTAAATAATTTTTATAATTTTTTTTTGATTTCATAAACTTATTTTTTAAGTGTGTGAATTGGTGTATAGTGAAATTTCAAATGATTAGTATATATCCTTATTTTGTCTCAAGTCTTCCATGTCTAATGAAAGTAGTTTCCACTCTAACATGTCACATGAAGTGTATTCAAGTGAATATACATATATATATATATATATATATATATAAAGTGTAAAGAGTTTTATTAGTGTCTACATGTTTACATTTGGTTCACTCACCTTGAGTAATATAATGCAATCACCTCCATGTTTGAAATATTAATGTTAGAGCAATTCAAGATTTTGAGACTAGTGTTATGAGTCATGTTTCTTAGTGTAAGTGTATGGTAGTCTACTTTATATATTTATAGTGTATCACATATTTATATTAGTTTAATTTCATGTTAGTTACCCCATTTTCATCCATGAAATCAATTAGTGTAGGTGATAAGAAATCAAAGTCATATCTGGGGATCTAGGTCTTAAACCTAGAGGTTTATCTCTTCTATAGGAAACCCAAAGGCCTATAGGTAATCCAATGTTTCCCAAATCATAGAATAGGCTTGAAAAACTATCTTTATGTTTCAATATTTACTGACAATAGTTCTGACATGCCCAATGGGACCATTGTCTCAAAGACATCTTGTCAAGGTGAATGCTAGTCTTGACAACATCATAGTTATATATAGTTTTCTACTTAACATTTGGTGACTCCATTCAAGTTAATATTTGTTTACAGACAGTTGTTTTATCATTTATTATGTTCATACTTCATGTTCCTTACTAGGTCATCTACTATTAGAGGTATCAATCTCATAAACCCACTCCTTCAACCTAGACTTACTCTTGAAGTTTAACATCCTCAACCTATCTCGAACTTTGAAGAATAAGAGGACTGTGTAAGCTAAGAATACCAAGAGAGTGAAGATGAACTTGAGGAGAACATGTATAGGCAACATATATTCCTAGTATTTAACACTAAAAATCCTATCCATATTAATACATATGATGATATACTTCCTAATGATACTAAGAGTTTTCCCATATTCAATGGGGAAGGTCATGTCATCCATAGTTAACATATTAGGGACATCTCTAACTTCTACATCTTTCACAATGTCACTAAAGTTAACATTTCCATTAGTTTACATGCTTTGTCTCTTATGGGGAAGGATATTGACTAGTATATGACATTTCTCATAGGACGTATCACAACTTGGGATTATTTTGGAGAGTTGTTAACCTTAAGGTTTTAAGATAAAAGTGATCACACATCACTCATTCATTAGCTCAATGTAATTCAAAGATCCCCCAAGGAGACTATGCATGACATTAATGAGAGATTATAAATAACTTGTCATATGCTACCTCCTCCCATGACATCTCCTACAATATTTGTGTTTTATACATAACTAATTGCTATTGGTACTAACATAGCCATCATATTATAGTTTATGGGTGGTTATACCTTACTTAAATCTTATGACCTTGCCATTATATTTGAGAATGGCCTAGTATAAGATGGAAAACTACCTAAAAAATTCTCCATGCCCATACTAACAAACATGTTTTCTATTACTCTAATTTATTCTCACATCCCAAGTGCAAATACCAAGTCTAGAACTACTCCTAAGAAGGCATAAGATACAATTGATTGGGATTCAAGTTTTAAATCCTTAAAGGATAAATTTAGGTAACTAAATCTATAATATGGAGTAAAATAAAACCCTTAACCTTATCCTCATCAAGGAAATAGGTTTCCACCTCATAAATATGGTTAAGGTGGAGGGAAATGAGAGACTAACTTTAATATGCCACCCAATCCATATAGCCTAACTTCCACCTCCAATACAAGAGCCATGGTCCTGGTTCATAGTAACTTGGTCCAAGGAGAAGAATGGAAGCAAGGAAAATTAGTGGATGAAAATTAAAGTGGGAAGAAATATTTGGTAGCTTAAATATGGGTCACTCCTCAATTATCAATAGAAGATGATAATTACATATAAGTAAATGAAGGATGGAAACCCCAAAAAATGAACCTTAAAAACTTCCTAATGGAAGACACGTTTGTACTCAATCAAAATATATTCTAGGTGTATCGGGATACATTATTTTCACTAAGCGTATATAATGAAATTGGGTGGAAGGGTCCACCCCACGATGAAGGGTTCTAACTGTTAAATTATAAATAATACCATATCTAAGAGGAGATATTTAGTATATGACCATGGGGTTGACATAAGTTCAAGTAACCCTCATACAAGGTAGTAAGGTGTGACTACAACTGTGACAGCCCCTATAACTTTTGCACCTATTTCAAATCAAAATTTAGGAAGGGTGGCTCAAAGTGATCCAATGCCTCAATATCAAGGCACTAATTTACCTTCAATAATTTAATAAAATTTTAATGATCCTTCTTTGAACATTTTTAATTCTTTCAAAAGTGATAAAGTTAGTATCTATTTGGCAAATGCTTCACTTACCTGGTTAAAAAGATCTTCTTCAAGAGAAGTCATATCAAATCCATCTCAAACCTTAATAATAAATTCATGGTAATTTTTCCATCACCAATTGTCCCACAAAAACTATGTAACCCTCTTATAAATTTGAAAATCATCCACCCTTCTACCTCACTCTCATTTTTAAAGATAATCTTGTTCGTAATTGTATTGTGGATAGTGAGGTTAGTACCTCAATTATGCCTAAACTTGTAGTAGATAAGTTAGGTTTTAAATATGAACCATATATTAAGGGAGTGATTCAAATTGATGGGATACCATCTAGGTTATTGGAACTTATCAAGGGTTAGATTTTTTCTTCATGATTGTCCAAGCTTCCTTATCCTTCAAGATATAGTAGTGGTTAACTTACCTAGTCACTTTGCTATCTACCTCTCAAGGTATTTCATAACCAAGATAGGAGGTTACCTATTAGCTAATTGGTCTCTTTTATCCTTCAAGACAAGGTATGGATCAAAGGCAACCATCATAACTCAACCATTATCTAATTTTCATATTGAACCTTATGTGGAAGCAAGATCTAATCTCAATTATATAATGAATGATCAAGAAGATTTTTCTATGGATGATGGATCATCCTCTAAACTTGAGGTCCTATATTATATTTTCATATATGAGTGTGGTGTATATACTTATGGACATGATCCATACACCTTATTTGAGAAAACTAATCTTGGAACATATGTAATCCATGAGGTAAGTGAGGAACATTCTAAGGTAAGCATTGATAATCATTTTCCATAAGATGCTAAGGGTGATTACCTTATTCATATTCATGAGGATGTTATTTTGAAAATAATGGTGGATAAATATGATGTGGAAGACAATTATATTCTACCTATAAAATAGGGATAAGTCCTTGAATATGAAAATAATGAAGAGGAAAATGACATATGGAAATAATTCCATGCCATAGTTCAAGAATTTGAGCAGTTGAGTAAGTCTACTTTTCCTCCTAAGAAACATGAATCTGACAGTAATTTTGTGGATGAGCCTAAAAATAATTAAGGGGAGTGTCTTTTTAAGCATTAGAATGTATTTCAAACTACTATCAATAAAGTTCTAGTTATGAAGGATTCCAATGAACACAAGGCAAAAATATGTCTGTTTGAGGAGTAGTCCAAACTTTAACCTGAGGTTGTATCACTTTTGGAGACGATGGAACATAAAGAAGAGAAAGTTTATGATCCAGTACATCATGTTCAATAAGAGTGTAAAATTGAATAAAATTTGATCACTCTTAAGTTATATTTTGTGAAATACCAACTATACATGGTAGAATTCAAGAAAATTGTAGAGCCCAATAAGATTCTTAGAAGACAAGATCAAGCATTCATGAAATATCCAAGTGGAAAATTTTCATCTAAAATAATATATAAAGGTGATAATTCATCTGATTATCAATATAATAAATAATTTGATGATGAATATGCTTAAAATGATGTATTTATTTCTCGGGTAGTAATGATGCAAGAGGTATCATCTTTGAACTTGGTTAAAGTAATGGTGATTATCCTTCACCTCAAGTATTTGAGGTCTTGTACATACTAGGATAGGTTTGTTTTATTTCTATTGTATGTGTTTTCCCTAAGTATTATTGAGATAAAAAGAGTGTTTAATTTAGTGTGTTATCTTTTGTGATTGTTTTCTATTGTTTTATGTGATTTTAGAGGCAATTCAGTGTCCATATTATGAATAGGTAACTCCATATCCCAATAGATAGGATAAGGCTACTAGTCTTTGGCATAGCTAGCTTTCTACCCCTAGGAAATTGCCAAAATATTGACTAATTTGACCACAAGTCAAATATGGTCCACCAATTATATACTTAAAAATGTATAATAGGGTCTTCTAGGTTGAAGTGGTCACTAGTGAAGTCATTTAATGTGTCTTTAACCTTGATCATATTGGTCATTAATCTTTAATGTCATTTTATGTCATATAAGGTCACTCTTGAGTCATTAAATGAACTTATTTGGTTTCCATGGTAATAAAAAGGTTTCAAAATCATATCTAATTTCCTATATGTTAGGAGCATGTCAGAGATGGTAGTATTAATTGACAACTACATGTGCAAGGTCCAAACAAGAAGATCAATGAGTAATGTGGTATTGTTTAGGTGTTATATATCCTATATAGTATTTTGGGAATGTGGGATAAATTTAGAATTTTATCTTTATAACCCCTTAGTTCATTTCCATACTCAATCATCTTTGATAGGTCTGAAAATGGTAAAACCCAACCTATCTTTCCTATCTCTCTCCTTTACAAGAAAAAATAGTCAACCAGTCTCTACTTAGTAAAACTAGGAGGAGTTGAGCTAGATAATGTACTTAAGATGATAATACCATTTTTATAATACACATATACTTAAATAATTTCATTTTTGGTGTACTATGCTCTATAAACCATTATTAAGAGTGATAGTGACTCTTTTCTATTTGTTTATTTGCATAACCTTCAAATTTATTTTATGTTTTCATTGTTCTATGAAATTAAAGTTATTTACATGATATTGAGGAGTGTATCCATCCTTCTCATGTATTTATCAATATATTTTCACATGTGAGTATTAAATAATGGTCCTAAACTATCTCATTTTGTTAGTTGGAAACTACATCACAATCTACAGACAATATTCCATTAGTAATAGAGTTTCATTTTCATGTATTGGCTTTCAAATCAAAGGTTAATTTTCATTTCATTCCTATAATGGCATGTTTATCACCTCTCCTTTAAAATATTAGTCTCAAGAGTATCCCTTGGTAAAGTTAGAAGTCTAAGGAATGCACATAGTAAGTTTTCCTATCATTGTCACCTAAATTCAAGTGAAGACATCCCCTAATCAATCATATTGATGCAACAAAGAGATTTGAAGTTGGTTAAAAGTATCATAAGGTGACAAAAACATAATTGATATATACAAAAGTTTATATATTGATGACAAGTTTTTAACTTAACACACTATCTTATATCCTATAGTAGCACCTAAAGGTAGTACTCATCAAATGTCTAAGTAGTGTGATATGAAGGTGTTTGAGCTCAATGGATACCTTCAATCATGTCTAAGAATGAAAAAAGAATCATTGTGATAGAGTTAAATCCATCATGTTTTAGACAAACCTAAGGCCTTATTCATAAGTTTAGAATGTTACAATTGAGAAACTTTACCTTAGTTTATTCAAATTGTGTTTTACCCATATACTATGTCATTTATTGATGGAGTGTCTTGATGCTCTAGATAGGCTTAGTTGTTTCCATCATGTCTCCTTGGCCTATAAATAATACATTAACATAAATAATTAGTTTTTTGGTTGAGATAAGGTAGTGTAAATAAGTTTCCATTTCCATCAGGTTTCTACTATAGACATTCTTTGAAATCTATAGCTCTTGAAGACAAAATGGCCTTACAACACAATATGGGACAATGGAAGTATGGCCTATAGACTTAGTGACTCATTTTGGTTTGATATTATATTAATTACCTCAATAGAGATAATTTTTTTTTAATTTTAATGGTCAAGAATCTATCATCATCTATAGGATTCTATGTTTCTCTTATGTTGTCACCTATAACCTGATTATAGACACACAAAGTTAATGGTAAGAGATAAGAAGTTGAGAACCATATAGGTTTATATTATCATTCAATTTGAAGTGATATAATGATATAAAAATATAAAAATCAAGTAATATATTAATTAAGTCTTAATGAACATCTATAGAGGCCCCTTAAAACTCTACCTAACTGTCACCTATAGGTGACACTATCTACTATAGTAGATAAACCAGTTCTAGTAAAGGAAAGATGTGGATTGAGAAGGTTGGTAAAGAGGATAGATATTTAACATGTTTTATACCACTTTCATAATTTTACCATTAATTTAATTAGTTTATTAAACCAACTAAATAGAGTAATGTCAAGTTTTCAACTTGTCAATCAACCTAAGTTTTTAGACCCTACAAATAGTCAAGTCATATAATCTTATTTTTAAGTGTTTTAGAGTATTGAGAGATCTAAAAGGGTGATATAGATATGAAAATTTTCAAAAATGGTCTTTATTACCAATTATATCCCTCCATAATCTCATTTAATCTAAATAAATAGGGGATATACCCTCTATTTTATCTCAGATAAAGGGCACTCCATGAGTGAGATGACTATAAGCTTAGTGGGTGAATGAAGAAATATGAGATGAAAAAACCTTATAGAATAAATAATTTAGGTTTATAGTTGGTTTTAATGTGAATGAGCATTGAAATTCACTCATAGTCTTGAGACACAACTCAGAGAGGGTCATGGACAATCACATATAGTTAGGCCTATTAGACCTAGAACTAGGCCATTATCCTAATGTATTATAAATTGATTAAAAATACCATATTATCATTCCAATACAGTTTTTAAACTTTAATGTAAGGTATATGGATGGAACAAAGTGATTAGTTTGTAGATAAACTACATAGAGGGGTCAATTTTGGCCTAAACTCATAACAAGGGTACCTAAAATGCTAGTGAAATATTGATTGGATAGTTTTAACTGATCATATATGTAAAAAAAAAAGCATGAGACCTAAATAATATATGTTTATTTGGGGAGAGTTCCATACTAAATACTTGTGGATTTTTTCTAGAGGTTGGACATCAAGATTTTAATAACAATCCTTAACAGTCCAAATAGATCAAAACCCTCATAAACCCTTGTCTAAGACCTGATGGAGTAAATATAAATGGAGATACACTCAAAATAGGTTATTTTTACCATGAAAATACTTTTAAAATGTCTATAAATCTCCCAATATTCTTTCCATCCAATTGGTCTGTAGCCTACTCATACAAATAAGGTAAAACTAGGGGTTTTATAGGTTTTTGAATGTTCTATAGGTACAAAGGAGATTTAAAGAATGAGAATAATTTGGGGAGTTATCTAAAAACTAATTATAATTACCCATAGCCATATATCTCCACATAAAATCAGATAAACATCTCTAATACACTGTTCATCATAAGCAGTCTTGGACATAGATTGCAAATAACAAGTGACTTGCTAGTGAGAAGATGAGAAGTCCAATTTTTTATCCTTTTAAGTTATAATTCATGGATTGGAACATAGATGGTTGTTTAAAAGGTTTCCTAACACCTATTTCATGGTTTTAGTTAAGAAATTGAGGGTCACCTTGATGATAAATGCGAATAATGAGGCCTAAAAGGCTGATGAATGATTATATATGGTGAGTACAAGTGTCGAGAGGATGGCTAGTTATGAGTGGAACATTTAGGGGATCTATCACATTGTTTCTAACCCCCATAAGATATTACATATGTTTCAAGTATTTATAGTCTATTTTTGAGTATTCAAAAGATGCCTCATCATAAAGGTAGATTTAAGAAGGCAATTAAAGGGTCTCTATGCCTATTTGAGGAGTTTTTAATGCTTCAGATGGACACCTATCCAAGAATACCTCATGATATACTCTCTCTCTCTCTCTCTCTCTCTCTCTCTCTCTCTCTCTCTCTCTCTCTCTCTCTCTCTCTCTCTCTCTCTCTCTCTCTCTCTCTCTCTCTCTCTCTCTCTCTCTCTCTCTCTTCTTGTGACCTTTGAGTTTCACCTTATTTTACGTCTTCTCACATTATCTATAAATTCAAGTCATTTTAGCTTTTATAAAGGAATACACACTTGGTATGGTGAATCCATTATAGTTTGATGTTGTATTTTTCCATTGAAAAAATATTTAATTTTTTTAATTTAATTAACTTATTTTTTAAGTGTGTGAAGCGGTGTATAGTGAGAGGTCAAGTGATTAGTATCTATCCTTGCTTTCTCTCAACTCTTCCATGTTTGATAAAAGTAGTTTCCAATCTAACAGGCCACATGAAGTGTATTCAAGTGAATTTATCTATATTTAATTGTAAGGAGTAACCTTAGTGTATAAAATATGACCTATAGTTCACTCACCTTGAGCAGTATAATGCATATTACCTCCATGTCTAAAATAATAATATTATAGTAATTAAGAATTTTGAGACTGGTGTTTTGAGTCATAGTTCTTAGTATAAGTGTATGTTAGTCTAATGGATATATTTCTCATTTATCACCTCTTTATAGAAGTTTGATTTCATGTTACTTCTCCCCCTATTCATCCAGGAAATCAATTAATGTAGGTAATAATTAATCAAAGTCATATATAGGGAGCTATCCCTTTAACATAGAGGTTTACCTCTACTACAGGTAACCCACATTCCTATAGTTAATCCAATGTTACCCAAATCTTAGAGTAGGATTAAAAAACCATATCTAGGGTGTAATATCTGGTGATAATAGTAACCTTACTAAAATTTGAAACTATAAAATATGTTGAAAATCTTAGGTCATATTCTAGGTACACAAACCAATATAATTTTTTAAGACCAACATTATTTTTTCTGACTTTTAGTGCCTAAAAAATGATCCAAAGAGTCCAAAAATTGTAAAATAAGAGAATGTATAAAAAACATAGATTGGGTAGCTTCCCAGTCTTAGTATAACACTCTCTCAGTGAATTAATTTAAATTATAAATATTGGTTGTTATGTATCACAATAATTAAATTCAACATAACTTGTAATCCATTTCAAGCATCATGCAAATAGGATAAATAGGAATATTTTAAGTATCCCTTAAATGGTTCTCATTTTAAGTGGTTAGCCACCCACTCTAAGATATTTCCTAAAATGATTTCATTTAGAATATAAATCTTTGGTCTTAATATATATATGACAAGTGTAAGAGATTTCCTATGATGAATTTATTATAATATAAAGCTTAGGTCTTAGAAAATATAGGACAAGTGTAAATTGTATTCAATGATTTACATTTATAGTGTTAGTTAACACATTTGTGTTATGCCTCCACTATAAACATGAATCATTGAATACAATTTCCACTTGCCCTACATCTACTAAGACCTATGTTTTATATTCTAAATAAATTCATCATAGGAAAGATTTTAGAGTAGGCATATGCCCATTTAAAATTATAACCATTTCATGGATACTGATAACAATCATATATATCCTATTTTCGTGATGCCTAAAATGAATTATAAGTTATGTTGATATTCATTGTCATGAGATCTAGAAATGATTGTATACCATTTCATGTTTAATGAAAACAAGTGTTAATGAACCTATTTTAACTATTTGCAAAATGAATTCACTCAAAATGAATTAATTTTCAATATAATTTTTTTTATTATGTATAAAAACAATGAAATTTAACATAATTTGTAAGCCATTTCAACTATCATGTAAATAGGATGAAATTATAAGATTATTTTTAGTATCTGTGTAATGGTTATAATGTTTATCTCTACAATGCTTCTCATTTTAATTTGGTGTCCAACCATTAAAATATTTCTTATTATTGGATCATTTATAATATAATGAATATGTGTTAGCATAGGTAGGATAAGTGGAACTTATTTTCAAGGATAGTGATACTCAAGTGAAGGCATAGTATCAATAGTTTGATTAACACTTATTTTCACTATACATTAAATGATTTAAATTTGGAGGGTGGCCACCCACTTTAATAAAATTTTCAAAATTAATTCATTTTTAATATGAATTTTTGATGTTAGGTCACATAAAAATGAATTTCAACATAACTTGAAATCCATTTTAGGCATTGTACAAATAAGATGAATAGAGTTATATTTATGTTCCTTATAATTATTCCCATTTGAAGTGGGTAACCACCTACTATTTCATGTTATGGGGATACTCCATTAGATATAAATTTGTATATCTACTTAGGTATCTTTCACATTCCATGTCTACTCAAGTAATTATCAACAATTTGTGATTGTTTAGGTACTTGTTAGATATGATAGTCAAGTAGCTTTTGGATATTCAGAATCACATATATAAGCATTATTATAACTAGTTAGTTTATATATAAGAGAACATAAATAGTATTAATCATTAATAATGAATTGAAGAGATGTATTATGATTAAAATACCTCTCAAATTTTGGATTAATTGAGGAGCACCTCTCAAAATGGGACATAGAGGTAGGTCTAGGTCTATAATATTTTGGTTGTGTTTAACTTGGCACACATGGAAAAGTGTGATCCCTAATTTAATAAGTACCACATGTCATGTAATAAAAACCAATTTATCCACTTAAATTCAACCTTAAATTTGTGATGCTTAGTTTTGGCATACACACATGTAAAGGACCAACTCATAATTACACCTCCAAACCTTCAACATAAATAATACATTCTCTTCATTTTTTGTAAGATAATACAATGCTCAAAATAAATATACATAACAAAAACCACCATTTTAAAATTTCCATTTTCCTATGTATATAGGATGGAATGGGATAACCCTTTACATTTCGACCTTTCATCATGGCCCTTTCTATTATAACATTTTCAACATGTTAGAATTTAAAGGCCTCTCAAGTACGAAAATCATGAAAGTAATAAACATTTAAGCCAAATTTTAAATTGAGACTCTGTTTAGAGATAAAGGTGCTCTAAGAATAGATACATTAATTGAGTTGGTGATATAGGGAATGTGAGGTACCATAGGGAATATAGGAATAAGGGATTTAGTTGAATCAATTATTTGATGCATGTTGGGAACCAATGGAGTTTTGGGAACATGTGCATTAGTCAAGTTAGAAAAATAAGGAGTTTATAGAACCAAAATGTTTCCATTAACCACTCAATTAATATATTTAATATAAGATCACCCATCAAGAAATAATGGCTTATAAGGAACATCAAAAAAGTCAACACACATTAGAAATCAAATTTGGGATTTGGGATAATTTTTATACACTGTGGATTTTTACTAACACAATCATACTTTTTGGATTTCTAATTATTTTCATATGTGGTTACAAAAAATACTTACTCTTTAATTAGTTATGTCCCCTCAAGAAGTTGGATGAAATGCCTCATCAAATTTAAGTTCACAATTGAATATGAGGTAAAAATGATATAAAATATTATAGGAGCTCTATTTCAAGGCTTTCATGATCTTGGATGACTTAAAGGCTTAATATCTTAGATGACTTCATGAAGTCTCTATGAACAAGGATTGTTTAAAGGATTTTTAATTTTAATATAATAGGAATTTAAATTCATTTTCATGAATGTAAATGAAGGCACATATTATGAAAATGAAATTTTTGTCTCACCTTGGTAGAATGGGATTTGTGACTCATCATGATAATCTCCATTTTTATCACACTTAATTTTCCTCAATCTTTTAAGATATATGATACAACATTCAATGCCAAACTCTCATGTTTTCATTATTTATTTTTCTTCAATATTATAAAGTGAGAATGAGAGTTATAATGTCATTTATTCTCCCATAAACCAAAAATATATTTTATATTATTATATTTTCCTCCCTTTCATGAACCTGATCAATGTAATTTTTAATCATGAACTTCACTACTTTATATATTTTAATTTATTTCTAACTTCATATAATGGAAATTGATAGTTATTTGGTTTCATCATCGTAGATTTTAGATTTTATTATCAAACTCTACCATCAAAACCAATTTTTGGATCATAGTTTTACTTATACTCAGAGAGTCCTCACCCAACCAAATTTGTTTTACTCGTTAATACTCAAAAACTTAAAAAATACTAAAATTTATTAAAAACATAAATTGTATACAAATTACAATTAAAAAATGTATTGAATGAGCCTAAAAAACATTTAGGGACTTTTTATATTAGATTTGAATACAAATAGAGTAAAAAATCTCATGCTTTCTATGCTAGTTAATCAAATATTTTTGAAAAGAAAATTATAGTATTAATAATATTAATAGATTAATTTATTATGTTTTTGATTGGTAAGGTGAGACTATGAGAATAAACTTATTATGATAATATTATAAAAAAAAAATTTGTAGAAACATAAATTGAAATATATTCTTCAGCAACATGTAATTCATATTTTATCTTTGGTTACAAAGTGAGACAATCAATCCCTAATAGCTCACATAATAAAATTGGACTAAAGTTGATTGTGTTGTCTTTATTTATTCACAAAGGTCTATTTCATGGTGGCTTAACACCAACATAATTAAAAAATATTTGGATATAACCTTGTGGAAGTGGAATAATTTATAAATTCAAGGGTAGTATTAGGTTTTTTTAATGTTAGTCATATAGTGTTTATTACCAAAAATTGTGAATTAGACATAGTAGACTGCTGCATATAATTATTTTATATGACTTTGTCTATAAATTACCACTAAACTTACCATTTCATGATTACTCATCCTAACTTAGGATAACATAAGAGACACATGGTATACAATTTAGAGTGTAATTCAATCCTAAGCAAACCCAATGTTGTTTGATTTGTGGGTTTTATATTATAACTTATTCAAAATTCTACTACTAGATATATAACCTTAAGCCTTGACATTAAAACACAAGATTAACATCAAAATAAAAAAGGATTTGTAAACTAGAATTTAGTAAAACACAAATATAAGATAGAATTAAAGGAATGGAATCTCCTTGGTTCCATGTGAAAGTACAATAAAATGGCCATATTAAATTAATTATCTTAACTTTTCAGATTATGACATCAAATTAATTTTTATTTTTATCCAAATGTTGTGTGATGAGAGTTTGGGGGCATGTATTTTTAAAAGGGATAATTTTTTGTGTTCTTTCCATGTTTTTTTAGTGTTTTATCCATGTTTTTAATTGTAATTTCCACATTTTTTTACTGTTATAGACACATGGACTATGTTTAATCATGTGGTTGAGTATTTATACAGTACTCACTATGTATTTATGAGTACTCATGAGTACTCTCCTTGACTATTATGGATATTCTTGTAGATTTATAAAAAATACTCATGAGTTTTACTTGAGTTTACTCACCTAGATAATTTCTCTACAAAGGCAAAATATATTACAACTAAAATCCAAAAAATATATTCCAACTAAAATATAAATCTTTAAGAAATTATTTTTATAAACCATTAAAAATAAACCCATAAAATGGAATGTCTCCACCATGAATGTATATATGTTTGTTCCTTTGAAATATTTCAAACAATAGAAAATAAAATATACAAAACTAACATTATTCATGCATTTGTAAATTTTATTGACATGCAAACTTATTTTATCTTCAATCTCAAAGTTTATAAAATGTTTTTAGTCATACCCCATAAATGTCAAGATTCATCGACAAATAGTTCAAATGTAAAACCTTTCATTTTCAAAATACCAATCATACATGTAGGAATTATTTAAGACAAGGTTTATTAAATAAAAAATCACAAAATATCTATCAATATTAACACTTTGATCTAATATATATATAAAGTAAATTATAAGTGTACTTAAAATTATTTAAACTAAGACTATGTACCATCCTCCATATTAATTCACATAAAAACTATCACCATAACATATCTATTTCAAAGCATAACTCAAAGGTGGTCAACATATAAATGAATTTATATTTAGGAAAGTGTATTCTAATCTAAGGGTGGTATATCATATATGCATAGATTATTAGCTTATAACATAGTCTAGATATTTTTGGGTTAGGTTAAAAATTAGGGTTATGAGATTATTGGTTAGAATATATTAATATTAATTTATGTAAAACTAGATTAAGGCCATAAGGAAAAAAAACCAAGAGATGTTGTGAGAATACAAAGGCAACAATGTTATACATTATTATTATCTTTTGATATTCAAATATAGCAACATGTGTCATTTTTTGTTTATTGTACAACATGCCCCATTTTAAAACTAAAAATAGGGACCCTCTTTTTGCCCTAGATTTTAGTCTTATACCTTAAGGAGTTCTGATGGTTTCTTGTAAAATTTCTTCTTGGAAATGCATGTTTTATATATGTGAAGATTAAAATATGAATGGATGGTTATCTATCTAATTTTTACCCCTAGGAAGGTTGTTCAAGCCTTCCTAGCTAGATGATAACATGGAATCACTCCTAGGTTGTGGGTGGACTAAATCTATAGATTGGTCTAGTTACTTTGATGTTTCACCCAAAACTAAAACTAACCTACTACACTTGTAAAGAAAAGGTATATAAAAGAGCTAAAACCAGTAAGAAAACATGGAGGTGAATCACCAAATATAGTTTCCTTTACTTGGAAATTTTTGCAATTTGAAATGATAAGTTTACAATCTGATTTTTATAGCTTAAAGATAGCCCCAACCACATGAGTATTTCTATATGAATTTTATGTGTATTAAAATAAATAACATGATCAATCAAGAAGCCTAATATTAGACACTAATAATATTTGAACACTTAATATCAACAAACCATGTGACAAACTTCATATGACTTGTGAAAAGATGACTAAATCACATAGAGGCATGAAAGGGAAGGAAAAATTCAAGGAATTAATATCACTATCACAAAACATTCATCAATAATTCATTTAAAAATCACTGTATGCAATATGAAGATAGTATAATTTATCCTGAATTGATTTCAAAGTCAATTACAAGTATTAAAATTTGTAGGGCTTTTCTAGAACCACTTTGAGGATACATCAAATGCATTTTAAGGCCTCATTTATAGAAGAATTAAAGGGAGAGATAATGATAGGATAATATGATAAATCATTAAAAATTATTCATCACCAAATTAGTTATAAAATAGAAATAAATTGAGACCAAACATGCTTGGAATGTATTTTCATCTTATTCTGCAACCTTATAAGACACGTGTTGGTGAATTTATTCATAAAGAGTGGAATATAAAATGTCTTGGTAGATTGATGATCTCTTGAGTATAACTATTTCAAATAGAGTTACACCTTTTATCATTTTATGGAAGTTATAAGTTGTTCACTTGACACTTGGCATTGTTGAGAACCTTTTACACCCACCCTGCCCTCTGTAATGCTTCTTCTCCATTGAGATTTGTACTTAAAATTCATGGATAATTTTCATACTTTATCTTACTATCAAGGTTTAAACTCTCAATAAAAGTCTAGTTTAGTGATTTATATAACTCTTCCATGGTTTATTACTTTAATAAAGGTAATGTAGTAGTTCATATAGCCTTTTTTCAAACATTAAGAGACACCTTCTTGAGGTTATATTTATCACCTCTCATCATTTAGGCCTACTTGACCACTTTTAGCCTATGTTATCACTATGTAAGATCCCTAAATGAGTTTTAGATAATAAAAAAATTCTACCTTGGCTCAATAAACCCATGAAACTAGTTAGGAATACTTGTTGACCTCAAAACCTTGAAAATAAGCTTTGTAGACCATTTTCTATACAAATTTCACTCACACATGCCAAAATTATACTCTATTAAATGCCTAGGTGAGTAATAAATTTCATAAAACTGTTTTTTAATCCATTTAAATCCATTTTAGGAACTTGGTGAGCTGATCTCCTCCATTGGGTGTTGTTCAAGGTTTAATAAGGGTTTTAGAGGTACTTGATGTATTAATGATAATTCACAAAGCTATGGGATTTAATGTGTGAAATAATACCATGAATATCATTTAGAAAACCATACCTTAATTCCAAAATTTTCTCAATATCCCATTCATATATTTTTACAAGTTCACACGTACTAAAAGTTACCTTCTTTGTCAATACAAGCTTGAATGTGTACTCGAGAGATGTCATTTGGCAAGATAGGTTATGAAAATGCTTATTTGAAGTTTAAATCACATAAATGAGTTATATACCACCTAAATTGACAATTATAATTTTTTATATATATTAGTTATCCTTTTTAATTCATTATAATTTGCATTAGGACTTTATGAGGGTTTGAGGGTAGTCTTACTGAAGTGACCTTACTAATATTTTTGAATCACTTTATCCATCTTAAATTGACTTAAAAACTAATAATATCATCAAACAAGGTATTATTAAACTATTAAAATCATTAATTATTTAAAAATACTCAATATTTTTCAAATTTTCTTCATGCTTTAAGTCATAACCCTATACATGACTATTTAGTCTTATTAACTTCACACCTTGACAATGTGTCCTCAACTAATTTTGGTAATTTGATCATATTGGAAAATATTTTGAGGATCATTAATACTCTCTATAACCTTCATCAAACCTTATTATCCCCTCACTTTATATCATAATTGTATTTTCTCCAATCATATATATGATAGGCCTGTAAGTGTCTATTTAGGTTTCTTGACTTTTTCTATTATATGCTAATCTTGATGAGGTCATTTGTTAATATATGTTAATATAAATGAGTGCCTTCATATTTTTATTATCCCCTTCATACTTAAACTATTCAAGGATTACCTTTAGGAAGATCTATATACTTTCTTTCTTGCAAGGTTTATAACTTTTGGTCAAGAATGTTGACCTACAAGTCTATAAACATTTAAGTCTACATTCAACTTCATTTTTTATTATTTATGGCATATTTTAAATCTCCTATGACCTATAATAATTTACTAAATTCCTCTAAACCTTTGGAAATGTCAAAAATCTCTTCAAAACATCTAAAATGTGTTTAATTACCTAAATTTCCTCATATAGTGCATACAAGCCTATAGGTGTCTACTTTAGGCCTAACACCTACTTATCTTGTCATATGATGAAAATCTCTACATTTCATGAGTTTTAAATATATTTGAGTAAAATATGAAACATATTTCATTTCTTGAAAACCTTTTTTAATTGAGGAATACATAAAAGTGCCAAGAAACCCATCTATTATGCTTGCAACTTTGATAGTCCATTAGCATTTTAACCTTTGCCTATCTCTCTACTTGTGACTTAGAAAATATGACCTCAGAGCTTATGATAAGTTTTAAATAGATATTATGGAACATGATAGTGTTTTCAATATCCTAAATACACCTTCATTTTAAGTTATTAGTATGAATTTTGACCTATACGTAACTTGTAGGTTAACTAAACATATTTTAACCTTGTTTTTAAATAAAGACTTGAGACTTTAATCATGATAATTGATTACAAAAGTATTTTAATGATATCCCAAGTATCATTGATTTTTTTTGAATATTATTATTTTTTAAGCTTCTTTTTATGCTACCTAGTCAACCATCCAACTTAGCAGACCTCAACACCTGGAAATCATTACAAATAATTACTCTTTTGATACCTTTAGCACCAAATAGAAGAATATTAGAAGATCTTATACCAGATGGTAGGTACTTGCTTAGTGCCTAGGTTTGAAGGGGAATCTCTTTGAGTGCTTTCATGTGGCATTTGGAGATTGTGACTATTATAATATTGGAGTCAATGGCATAATGACCCCCAATGATAACTTATCACTTGGCATGCACCCATCCAACTTGGAAATAATATTATCCCATACCTTTAAAAATTAGCTTGAACTTGAAGAAGGGGGAGGTGGCATTAATGTAGTGAAGCTTTACAGGATTAGTTCTAGGTTTTTACATTCATTTTAGTTGAAAACTAGCTTGAATACTTTGGTTAATCACCATGTATCACCCAAGCTCACTTGTGAGACATTGGGATTAAAATAGGATTGTGATGAGTGTGTGATCTATTTTATACAAACTAATAAACTTTAAGTTAATAGAAATGGCATTTCATATTTACTTATTCAATGATTATTTTTATATAGATTAGCATTATTATATGTTTGTGACTTATGCTCTATCTAAATAATGATATAGTTTTCATTATTTAAATATTTTATGACATAAAGGTCTATTCTAGGTTGATAATGACATCATTGTGCCATATAACAACTTTGGTATGCTTGTAAAAATGACTAAGTGTTGAAAATGGCATGCATCAAAGCCCTAGTAACCATGCCTAGAGTGATAACATGAAGAGTGAGTCCCTAAACATGAGTCATTCCCTTAACTTAGCTAAGTGACTAAAGGACACTTAACGTGTTATCCCTATGGATTGCACCACTATTAGTTATATCTAGATAGATACTAACTTGTTCCAAAAGACTTATACCTGTATATAGGCTTATACCTCTTGATCTTATCCAAGATGACACACACCGATAGACCACCTAAGCTCATCTTTAAAATGACTAAGTCCCATTGAGACTAAGGTTGTACCATATTTCAACTAGCCTAATGTGCACCCTATTCCCATCATCACTACAATTTAGGTGAGTGCACAAGGCTTATACCTTATGTTAAATTGATGCCAACACAATAGTGCATTTAAATGTTATGAACCACAAGGTTTTATTATGCTTGTGCTTATCTATATCAATTATATAACTTACTTGAATAAATTACTAAGCACATGACTAAGCACACAATCTAAAAAAGGAAAGAAAATTATAACATTTTGGTTTTGTTGTTGGGAACCATGTTGAATTTTAATACTATAATGGTGAAATAGAGTGATGATCCAAATTTTACTTGAGAACATTGAGCACTAGCTAGAGCATGTAGAAGATAGTTTTGTGTAGAAGCATCTAACATGTTAAGAATAGAAACCAAAATAATGGGTGAAAACCAACCTATATGATGCTCTATATGAGATGTTATTTTGTGAACTACCTAAGCATGTGTACCAGTGGTTGGTTGGTTATACCACCTCTAGAAGACAAATCTATACCCAACAATTCAAATGGATAAAGGATAATTTAAAGAGGCTTGAAAGCTTGGATGATGTTTCAATGCATTTTGTAGACAAGTGGTTGAGTAGTGCACTAAACATCTATGTGTTGGAATTCATAGTGTTGAACATCTCATGCCCTGAAGAAGTAGAGTATGACTTTTTTATGAACCAAAAGACATGTTCATAAGAGGGATCAACACTAAATTGAATAAATTGCTGGTGGATAAAAATATTAAAACCATAATAATGGAAGGCTAAAATCCTTTCATGCATGAGAAAACATAGAAGGTGAGAAGGGGAAGTGTAGGTGAGGCATGATGGAAAGGGATGAGAAACTTGAAATGCAAGAGCTTTGGTGGTAAAATTATAATAGTGAAGGCATAGGTTGATAGAGGAGCTAGAACCAATTTTTTTTGAGAGGACCTATAGTGAGCAAGAAGGGCATGGGGAAGGATCCCTTGAATTATAGAAACATGATGAAATTGAGGAGGAATCAAGAGATCAATCTTAGTATTTGGGTGGAAAATTCCTTATGTTATTATAATATGTGGTGAATGATGATGTGATAGAATTACCTACCCCCTTTAAACCTTAATCACAAGCCCATGCACTAGATTCCCGACCAGAAGATAGGAGAATGATAACTAACCCTGTTATCAACATTGACTTTGATAGACTTAAAAATTTGAATGAATACTTTATGATTGAAAAAGTGACACCTTAAAAGGAATTAATTAATAATACCATGAAACTAGTGAGTACCAACATAGGAATATAGAATACAATCACAAGCATTCCTATTTATAAGATGTTTTCTACATCAACTAGGCAAAAACCTACAATAAGGGGCCTAACACCATAATTGAGTAATATTGTGCCATTGATCTTGATGGTTTAACCTACATTAATATGGTTAGTGCTAAACCCTATAACTAAAAGCATCAAAGGATCACCTCCAATACAAATTTCAAGGGTGTAAATACCTCAGACTCTATCACCACCCCCTAGTAGGTTCATTACCAAATGACAATGCACTTGCCTAAGTATCATAATGTAGAGAATGTCATGGATCATGTGGTCAAGTGTGAAATTCAATGGTATAATCAAGGTATTACTCAATAAAAGTGAAATGTGACTCAATTTGTGACCACCTTGCTAGATCATGCCTATACCTACTATCAAAAATTTGATCCGAACTAGGCTATGGTTGATTATGATATACTAAAGGAGGATTTCTTAAAGGAGTTTGATATTCTTGAGTTTGAGTAATAGATCATTGTGATACTAAAGGAAATTAACCAAAGGATATATGAGAGTATACACTTGTATGATACACAGTTTAAGACCCTCATTTCTAAGCTTCCATATGGTATTCACACCTCCCAACATGCACAATGGTTTTTTGGGGGCCTTTTAGTACCTTTCAGGAGAGTCTCCATGAAGACTTTCACAAACCATTATAAAGTTATTGAAGCTATGCTTTAATCCAAGGTAGTAGGTAGTGATAATATTAGGATCAAGCCATGTATGGAGTCATAGATGATATCAATGACCTCCTAGCTATAGATGCTAACTATTGTTTTGGTGCATGATACTCACAGTGGATTGTGGTTTATTGACTATGAGATGGAGGGGTATAACAAGAATAATTTCACATGAAAAAATGTTTGAACCTTACTTCTCATCTATGAAGTATATCATGGGCTACATGATTCTTGAAAATTTCCCCTATTGTATCATGCTAGTTAAGTAAACACTATTATCTATTGTATGATGTGTAACTCCTATACTCAATCAATAATGGATTGTATATTAATTTATGATATGCACCAAAATATGGAGAGGCATGTGATATGCAATGACCACAATCAAAGGGTAGGGAGGCTAAGGAAATAAAAGCTATGGCTAACAAGATATTTGTTATAGGAATCAGTGACACATATGTGGGTGAGGTGGAGGATGCAGTGGGGGAATATTCCCACTATGATAATGTTACAAGTATAATTTGAATAAGAATTAAAAACATGACTTCCCCATGCACCTAATATGTAGGTATTCTTAGGGACCACATGTGGTCATAGATTACCCAGACTTGTATAAAAACTTGACTCAAGGTTGGCCTGGTATAGATAAGCATGCTACCATAGTTAGGCATAAGTATAAGTAGGATAAATGGGATCCAAAACTATAATAAACTCACAAGGATATACCTAAGGTATAAACCACAACATTGAGTATATTTACCACACATCCACCTACTATACTGACAAAAGATATGTGATTGGAATAAGGAGAGTCAAGCTACACTGAGTGCATAATGCAAATTGAGCCAAAAGTTACACCCTACCCTAACTTGATGTGATAAAAGGACATCCTACAATAATCCATGAGCATAATATAAAATTTTTAGGGAGATATATAACTAGCTAGAGATATAAAGGTGTAAGAAATCACCTTACATAGGAAGCAATATAACTAAGATGTTTAAGTATAGGAGTTAACCAGGATCTTGTACCTCCTACAATTTGAAGGGATGTTTCCCCTATTGAAAAACTTTCTTTTAGAGAATGTAGGGAAAAGACCAAATGAGGAGGTTATGCCTTAGATGATTGAGTATATTACACCACATATAGAGTAGGCACATGAAGTAATACATACTTAGAATGCAGAGTATGACCAAAAACTACTAATAAATGCTACCATCGATGGATGGTCTATTTTTGAGGTCCTTATGGACGTAGGTGTCAAGGTTAACATTTTGACTAAAACCACTTGGGAAAAGATGAGATGACTACCCTTAAATCCCTCCCCTCATATTTTGTTTATGTCTAACAAAACTTGAGCATAACCTATCAAGATCTTGAAGGGCACCATTGTAGATATTATGAGTAGAGCATGATAACTATCCATAGATCTTAGATAGGCTATGGTGTTATTCCAATAATGCATACATGTGCTTCAAAAAGTTCTACATGAATTTTGACAATGACAGAGAGAGGGTGGTGATCCCCCTATCAAGTGACCAAGGGCCTACATATGTGGAAAGTGTTAATCTCAAATATGATATCAACCATATTAATAACATTAAGCATAGGGAACTTATAAGTTAATTACCTTCTAATATAATTGATGTATCTTATGACTAATGGGTCAAAGAGGTTTATGAATTCACTAGTCTAAGCTACCACTTAGTTCATATAATTGAGCTAAGGTTAGCTAGAATAGGATTGATTAGGGTTGATTAGAATTAGAATAAATGGGTTCTTCATGCCAAAAAGGTAGGGAAAATGGCGTTTTGACTGAGTAAAGGGAAAATTGTAATGCTATCAAAATATGGAGGGTGCCAACCTATATATAACTATGTCCATGACATTGAAGTGTGCATTCCTAAGGAAATAGATAGAATGGGTACACTAGTACATACCCTAAAGAGCACTAACACTCATTGGTGGGAAATGTAAAGGCCTAGTTTGCCAACATGGAAAGATGTGAAGGTAGCCATATGGACTAGGTTTGGAAATAGTAATGAGGACTTAGAAATGCCTACTTACTTAGGTTATTCTGACCTAATTACACATGTGTGTTTGTGTGAAGAGAGTTGAACTATCTATAGTGAGAACACACCCAAAATTCTATTAGTGTGTGCCTTCTATATGAATTTTAAAACATGGGTGCAAGTATGGTACATTATAATAGAAACATATCAAGAGATAGGGTACTAGGAGGTACTTAAGGAGAGGTTCATGTACACCTTCTCTTTCTCTTCATATAATCTAGAGCTACTAGAGCCACTATAAGTCATTCATAGAGAAATGTTTCAGGATACTACCATTTTAAAAGATCACCTTAGGGACATGTTTGGGGAAAAAGGATTAGAGCTCCCATTTTTAAATAAAAAGTGCTCAATAGTGATTCTAGTGAGGAGGATGATGAGACCTAGAAGGAGTGTAATTAGAAGGCTTTAATAGGAAGAAAAAATCATGCCCCACATGGATAAAATCACCCCAAATGAAGAAGATCTAACTCATCTTCAAATTGAAACAACTAAGGGGACAAGGCAAGTTGAATACTCTCATTAAGAGATGAACTAACCCTACCACATGTCACTCAAGACCACTAAAGTAGACATCAACATAGAATGTGAGCCAAATATTTCCACTACAAGTACCTACTATTCTGAGGTAGAAATGACATGAATCATAAACCTCCTAAAGGATTTTTAGGACTTGTTCCCATATAACTACCAAGACATAAAGGGTACTAACCTTTCCCTTGGAAAAATGAGCATCAAGCTAGTGGATGGCATGAGGCCTATCAATAAGTTCCTATATATGATGAATCCCAATCTCCACTTAAGGATAAAAATGGAGTTTGATGGAATGATGGCCACTAGCAGCATCTACCCTATACAAGAGTCTAAATGGGTGAGGCTAATGATCATAAGTATCAAAAAGGATGGGAGCATATGGATTTGCATCAATTATACAATTTTGAATGCTACCTACATCATTGACTCAATCTCAACATCATTCATTGATGAGGTCCTAGATGGTGTCATAGGTTTCAAAATATATACTTTCACTAATGGTTTCTTTGACTACCATTAGGTGTAGATCAAGGAAGAGGTTAAGCCTAAAATAACCTTTGAAATTAAATGGGGTTATTTTTAACTATAATTTGATGCACTTTGGGCTCAAGAATATGCCATTCATATTCTCTAGAGTGGTGATCATTAGTTTTAATTACTTCATCCATAGGTTCCTCCAAGTCTATTATGATGACTAGACTATGTATGGCCTTGTAAAGGACCACTATGACAATCTATGCCTCATGTTTGAGAGGTGCATAGAACTATAGATATCATTAAAATTGAATAAGTGCATATTTTAAACCCCCTTTAAATCATTAATTGGGAACATAGTCTATAAGGATGGTTTACTTGTTAACTTAATGAATATATCCATCATAATTTAGATCTAGACTCCTTCAATGCAGAAAGACATTATTTCCTTTCTAGGCCATTATGGCTATTACAAGAAGTTTATATGGAGCTATGAAAAGATCATAGTGCCTCTAGAGTAGATATTATGCAAATATGGTCCATTCTATTAGGGTGAGGCTTAAGAATAAGCTTTTGAAACACTAATGCTAAAATTGGCTGGCATACCAATTATAGAATTCCTAGACTAGATTATTCCTTTCCACATCCATGTCAATGCTTTAAGATCTATAGTTGGTTACATATTGTTACAATCAAGTGAGGGAATGATAGACCACACCATGTCCTTTATGATAAGGACATTGATGTAAGCATAATAGAGTTATACCACCATCGAGTGTGAAACACTGGCAATGGTCTATTCCTTAAAAAAAATAGGAAATATCTATTAGTGACCCCATTCATATTTTTCACTAATCATGAGGTTCTCAAGTAACTCATGAATAAGTCTATTTTATATGGGCAAACATGTAGATGGATATTACTATTCTAATAGTTACAATAGTTCTAGTTATCTATTGTTATTAAACTTAGAAAGAAAAATCTAGGGTAGACCATTTGTCCTACATTAATTCTAGCAATGTGATAGTGTTGATTGAGAATGACATGCTAGGCATGAAACTATATAGATTAAAATTCATCCCTAAGGACTTGGAATAGATTAACACTTTCTTAATGTCTAGGTCTACAACCTAGACCATGTCAAAAAAGGAAAATAAGTAACTTATTATTCACACCACCCCCTTCCATCTCATTGAGGGGGAGCTATACAAACTAAGTAGAGATGACATCCTATGTCAGTGTGTTCTATAACATGGAAGGGAATCCATATTAAAAGAAGTGCATGAGGTAATCATAGGAGACCATTAAACTAGAGCTGAAATGACACAAAATATATTGAAATCAAGCTTGTGGTGGCCAATCATGTTTCAAGATGCAAAGGAATGTACCAGGGAATACGAAATATGCTAGTTTATCAAGAAACCCAACCACTAAGATGAGATGCCTCTCATCCTCATTCTTTCCTAGGAACCATTCAAGAAATGGGCCATTTATTTATCTATACCAATATCTCCCATAATACAATGCATAGGTGCATGGTATATTTTGGTGGCCACTGAGTCAGTAACTAAGTGGACTGAGGCTATGTTGATAATAGACTACACATTCATGATAGCTATGTGTTTCATATTTGAGAAAATAATAATTTGATATGGATGCCGAATAATTTTGATGAGCAATAGGGGTACTCATTTCATCAGTTATATGACGCACATCCTCTTGATTGAATACATGGTGGCACACCACAAGACCACCTCATATCCTCCATAGGAAAATGAAAAAATTGAAGCATTCAACAATTTCTTAAGAACATGCCTAATAAAGATATGCAACATTTATCACAAGTATTATAATTTTCACATTTTAATGGTACTATAGGTGTATCATATGACATATAAGCACCTAAATAAAGTTATACCCTTTCAACTAGTTTTTGGTACTAAATTAGTTCTCCCCATGGAATTAATGGTGTTATCCTTACATATTGCATGGATTGGTCACTTAGACAACCAATAATATTTGAGAAGGTTGAAATACTTAGAACACTTAGATTAAAAGTGTACCCAATAAAGATGGATTTATCAAATTGAAAATGCATTTTAGAAGCTCTAGCATGGAAAGCACATCAAGTACAAGCAATTTACCAAAGGGACATTGGTACTGTTATATGACTTGAAGTACCTTATGCAACCAAGTAAATTGAAAATAAGGTAGATGCACCCCTACATAATCCACCATATCTTGTAGATAAGCACATGTAAGTTGTGCATGTTGTCTATTAAAATTCTCCTAGGGAATTTCAATGGTAATTGATTGAATCCATATTGGTAGTAGGATGGCACTTGTACCATAAGAACACTAACTTCTTATTCACTAGCTAGTTTGAATTTGAACTGACTATAATATAGTTTGGCATTATCCAAACAATTATTTTTCCTTTATTTTTTTTCCTTATATAGTGTAAATGGGCAATAAGTGGTGTGTTGTGGCCGTAAGGACTTATCTATTGGTACTTCACACACAATTCTAGCTAGGTGAATCAAGCACTTATACTTTTTAATAACATGAGGCCATGACACCTAAGTTATGAGTGCATGAATCAAACCTAATTATAGTGAATTTTTATAATCTCTCATGCATAATTCCAATTGGGAAAGTCAAGCACTTGCTCTTCTAAGCACCTAAGGCTAGACATCTAAGTGTTGGGCATGTGAGACTTATCAAACTCAAAAAATAATCATATAAAACCCTATACACAAGGTTCAAAATGAAGGTTACTTCTAATCCCATATGTGAACTACTCTAACATTTCATGCATAATTTTAATCAGGTGAGTTGAGCACTTGTTACCTCTAAGTGAATGATGTCAACCATATAAGTGGTGGGCACATGAAACTCACCAAAAAAAAGTATATGATGCAAAAGAAGCATGTGTGTAAGGATAGCATTGTAGGGATCTTTGAGGCCCAAAAAAAAACTACTTTGGCACTTTTATTCATAATACCAATTAGATGAGTTCAGCCCATTTGCTTTCTCAACACCTAGGGCTAGATGCCTAAGTTTTTGGGTGTGAGGAAGTTAATAAACTTTGAAGATTTGAGAAAAAAATTATAAAGTACATAAGCACAAAGGTAACCTTTGCACCAAAGTTAGAAAGAGGTGCATTAATTGATCATGCACTAGAGACCAAAGAAGAAGGTGAAGATGATCAAAATAGTTAGGTTCAAGAAAGAAAGTGAAGATGCATAATCTGCTAGTGCATAAAATAACTAGAAGAGAAGCCAAAAAAATAGATGGATAACATAAGGGATTTATATGGGGTAGGATAAACTAAGGCAAGAGGAACCATAAGAAACTGACCAAAATAGAGAAGCACACTTAAAATGGAAGTGTATCTAAAAGAGAAAGTGGAATCGAGGATGATAAATCATGTGCATGTGAGGCGCCACACCCAAGTGGCCATAAGGAAGACAAAATTCATTCCAAATAAACAATCATAGGAGAAGAAAAATCTAAGATAGTTGGCATCCACCCAAGTTTGAGAAAAAGTTCACCATTTAAATTAAATGTCACTTCACCAAATTACTATTAGAGAACATTTAATGAAGTGGTGGTAGAGGCAAAAATATATGCATTTAATGCATTGATGATAAAGTATTTCCATGGATTTCTCAAAAAAATATATTCCAAGAAAGCTAGATGCTACCACACCATAAATAACCTACATTAATGATGGTAGATAAGGAAAGGGTATAAATTAACAAGTGATAGACTTGCTAAGGTTACAAAGTTTACACTAACTTAAGACTAAGAGTGAACCTAAGCAAAAACTAGAGACCTGAGGTGTGAAAACCCTATATTATAGAGAATTTGAATGATTTTAGGCACTAAGAGTGAATTAATTCACACTAAGAGGGATTTCATTCATATAAATAATGATTTAGAGAAGTGTGGAGAAATGATTCTATAAAAACCAGATAGTTAAAAGAGTGAATTGATGCCCAAGCTACCATTAGAAGCTATCAAAGATCAAGATTCAAGGGAGTAATCATATATCCCATAATTATAGAATCACCACCACCATTTGAGGATGGTGAAGAAATTAAAGGGATCAAGCTTCAAGAAGGTGCAATAGGAGCTAAAATGGGCATGTTTAGTGCCCAAAATAGCCACTGTGAAAATAATGACATAGCAATTAGAAGTAGTGAGCATGGTGAGGAGTTAGAGGAATGAAAATAAGAAATTATAAAGGCCAAGACATCAAAAAAAGCCATTAATATGGTTAAGGCTAAATAATAGAGGAAAGAAGTGGAGAAATGTAAGGTGTGTGAGAAGAAAGGGCTAGAATGAAAAAAAAGATAGAGGAGAAGGTTATTGTTCACATAAAACCTAGAAAGGATAAAGCAAAAAAAGAGGTGCCATGTGCAAACCCCAACCTAGTAGAGGAAGATTCATAATAGACACACCCTAGTTCTAAAGGGGTGCCTAAACACAATGAAGGAAATGCTAGTAATTTAAAAGAATAAATGGAGAAGGTAGTAGAGACCCCACTGGGGAAAGAGGAAAGTAAGGATGGAATTGAGGAGGTTTGCATTAGAGATACATAATAAGAAGCAAAAAAGATGGAAAATTTTGAGAAACAACCCCTCTAGAAATAAGATGATGAAACAAGTGTTAAGGAAAGAGAAGAAATGGACCAGGGTGAGAATTTTGATGAAGAACCCATAGTAGTAGTAGAAGAAGAAAAATAAGGAGAAGAATAAGAAAGCACTATAGAAAGCACACATCCTAGTGGAGAAGGGAAGGAGATAGTCAAAGAATAGTAGTATGAGTTGATCTACAGGGAAAAAGTGTAGAGGGAGTTCATTAAAGATGGTTACTTTTGCATGATGGAGTACATGAACCCCAAAACTACCACAACCCTAATGCACCATAAACTTTCTTGGGATATCTATTGATACATATCTAAGCCTCAATTTGAGGTATCGAAGAAAGAAATCCAAAGTGCCAAGAAATTAGAAGGGCATGAATAACAACTTATAAATTTTAGAGATATGAACCTCGTAAAGTTAGTGAATGTACTCCTAAAGATGGAATTATTAGTAGCATGCAAGAACATCATCAATGATGTTTGTGCCAATAATTGGAAAGGGATCATGTAAGAGGTAGAGGAATAATTTAAGGTAATGTAGCTCAAACTCAAATAGCTAGTCAAACATGTTAAAGAGGTAGATCCATCCCTTTTGGATGGTGTGGATATCTTAGAAATTAAAGAGGTTAATGAATTCTATGTGTTTTTAGAACAAATTATCCCTTAGATGAAGTTGATGATACAAGAACAAGAAGACCCCTATAAAGCTATCATAAGGGAGCTAAATAAAAAGCTTTATATGGTGGAGGACCTCTTCACCAAGCTAGAAGAGGGCATAGAAGAAGTGGATGCCATATTTTGCAAATTTTCCACTTAAGCATTAGTCATCAATGTACACCTTCAAAAGGTGAAAGAGGAAGATGATCTGATGAAGTATGATTTCATTATGGGTAGGACTAAGCATACATAAGTTATGGTGTAGGTCAACACCTTAAGCACCAAAATGAAGACATAGGAGTAAGACCTAGAGGCACTATTTTACGCCTTTCAAATAAGTGTAAGTGAAAAAGGGGAAATTTTATATGGTGGCATGAGTAAAGCTAAGAAAGGACTAGAAGCCTTTAGAAAAATAAATAGAGAGAAAAAATGTATCCACACTCAAGACCACATTGTAGAAAGTAGATGGCACTATCAAATATATCAAGTTCGCTATTCAAGGCTTCAAGAACTTCAAGGCATAATTGAAGTAAAGTGAACCTAAATTTTGTGCATCAAAGGTATTGGAAGACTAGTTTGAGGGTGGATTAGAAATTTTATATAAGGTAATGTTGGTCCATTTTTGTGTTACCTAGTGTACCACACCAACTCAGCACATCTCAATGCATGGTAATCATTTCAAATGATTGTTCTTTTAAGACCTTTAGTGATAGATAGAAGAATATTTGAAGATCTTGTGCTACCTAGAAGAAAGTTCCTTAGCACCATGTTTTAATGGAAATCTCTTTGAGTGCTTGTACATGGTAGTTTGAGAGTGAAAATATTAAATTAGTGAAACTGGTGGCATAATGACCCCTAGTGATATATTAACACCCAACATGCACCCATCTAAATTGTCAAGAAGATGTTCATCTACCTATAAAAATGAGCTTGAACTTGAAGAAGGGGGAGGTGGCATTAATGCAATGAAGCTCCATAGGATTAGTTATAGGTTTATACACACATTTTGGTTTAAAACCAACATGAATACTTTAGAGAATCAACATGTATCTCCCAATCTCACTCGTGAGCCATTGGGCTTGTAGTAGGACTGAGATGAGTGTGTGCTCTATTTTATACAAACTATAATCTATGTTGATATACTTTGAGTTAATATAAATGGCATTATATACTTATTCATTGATTAATTTCATATATATTATCATTATTATATGTTTGAAACTTAAGTTCTACCTAAATAATGATATAGTTTTCATTATTTTAATGATTTTTGAAATAAATTTCTATTCCTAGTCATTAATGTCATCACTATTCCATATAGAGACTTTGGTATACTTGTAAAATTGACTAAGTATTGAAACTAGCATGCATAGAATCCCTAATAACCACACCTAGAGTGTTAACTTGAAGAGTGAGTACCTAAACATGATCCATCCACTTCACTCAACTAAGCACCTAAAGGACACATAACATGTTATCCCTATGGCTTATGCCACTAATATCTATATCTAGCAAGATATGAACTTACACCAAAATACTTGTGCCCTTGAATAGGTTTGTACCTCCTAATCTTATCCAAGATGACACACACTAATAGATTCCTAAGCCCATCTCATAAATGACTAAGTCTAAATAAGACTAAGGTTGCACCATGCTTCAACTAGCCCAATGTGAGCCCTGATACCTTCATCATTGTGTTTTGGGTGAGCGCACAAGGCTTATGACTTATGTGAAATTGATGCCAATGTAGTAGCACATTTAAATTTTGTGCCATAAGATTTTAATATACTTGCACCTAGTTGTATCAAGTACAAAATTTACTTAAATTGATTTTTATGTGTGTGACTAATCACATGAGCTAAACAAGGAACTTTTCTACAACACTCTTGAACACAAGTATTCACATGCATAAATAAACACTTCTTTTCATGTCATAGTCCACTGGCATCTTCCTCCAACTATAAAACCTATAAAGACATTATTTTTGGATTAAATATCATATCTATGATTATGTATAGATGAACTTTAGGATAGATGGAAACTTATTCATTTTATTTAGGGTCAGGTGGGGTGGAAAATATTCCAAACCTATCAAAACCTTGCATGAAGCTTCTCAAATGAGTCTTTAGCTCTTGAAAATGGATATTTTACCTTTATCCAAACTTGTACATGCCAACCAGATGCTAGAGAATAGTGTGAGAGTTATAACATATTCCTAAATGATCTCGTTTAATAACCCATTTTCACCAATGAGATCAAAATTCCTTTAAAAATTTGAAAATTGAGCCTATTGGGTTTGAGATCATCTTTCTCCACCCTTAACTTCTTAATGATTATTCATAAAGTTAATGGACTTAATCAAATAACTAATTCTACAAATTTAAAGGGAACCACATTCCCCATGTTTTAAAAAAATATTTTGATCCAATTCTCTCTCTCATCTAAGTGTTAATGTAAAATTATTGACCATTCTAAGGCTACCAAAAAGACCTAAGACTCAATGGAGAAATGTCAAAGGTTTTTGCCTTATTTGTCTTTACAACACTAAACTTTTCATGGATTTGAGTCTCAAAATACTAGGACTATCCTTGGAGAAGTTTGAACATTTCATTTCAATGTTAAACCTCTACAAAAGACCTCCATGAGCTTGCTTTCTTTAATAATTTTCATGTTCTACCTTCTTTAGCTAGTGGAATTAATGAATCAAGTGATCAAGGATCTTTCCTTGAATTGTATATATGTAAGTCAGCATGCCACATCATTTCCATCTTCCTTTACCCTCAAAAATACTTTTTATCTCCTATTTAAACTTGATAAAATGATTTTTTGGTGGTTAAAAAGAGGTTATAATGTAATATCAAGACATTTTAGAGGATATGTATGGTCAAGTACATATATCATGACATTTCACAAATGTTAAATAACTTAAAAGACACCTATCCAGTGATTTAAACCTTCACATTTGATCTCTCCTAGTAGGTATCATATTACATTAGAGTATATCGTAATATTACTATAAATTAAATACTTTAATATTTCCAAAACTACCTTCATTTCTCCAAACTACTTAAAAATTCAATGTAATCAACTTACTAGTCCTACTCCTTGGTCTATTTGCTTGGATTGGAACATGTTTCTCCTTAGGGGGTCACCATTCCTTATCTTTTATCATGGCTCAAGATAGACCTTGAATTCACACACAAAAATTGACTTCATTAAACTTACCTTAATCTATGTTAAACCCATGAAGAAGACTATATTGAATTACCATTGATGGCCAGACTAAGTGACATGTCCCTATTTCCAACTAGACTATCTTAGAAGGCTTTGTGAGCTACCAATAATGACACAATTCTTATCAGCTTGATACCATCCATGATAAATACAAGAACTTTATGATGGATATTAACAAAGTTAAGATCATGAAAAATAATGTTTTGAATGATACTCATCAATGGTGGCTAATTTTGGATCACATGTTTGGCAACCTCTTGAGATTTCATGCTTAATATACATCTAGACTAGTGACCTTGACAATCCATTGGGATGTGAGGTCATGAATGCTACATTAACTGAATGCAAAATGAAATTTGAACTTTACATAATCCTTGAAACCAACCTAAACTAAACTAAATCAAGACATACATCACATAAACATATGTCAAAAGACACTTGTAATAAAGACAACAACAAAAAGCAAACAAATAACTTATTTTCTAATCACTTAGGGAACATAAAGACCTACTCTAATAATGTACAAAAATATAAATTTGACCATAGTAGGATAGTTTCAAATGTATCCCACTAGCCAGGATACTCAACTCCTCTCCATCAAGATTTTCAATCTCAAAGGCATTATGTTATTTGTAAACAATGACTACATAAGGGACCACCCCATAATGTATCAAACTTGGTATTTCCACTAGGTTTATCCCTATCTTCATCACACTTCACTATAATATCTCCTTCTTCATATTCTCTTGAGACAACCCTCATACAAAATGTATTTTTCACTTGGGCTTGATGTCATTCCATGGTATTCATATCATGATTTCATGCATCTTCTAAGGCCATCAATTCTGTCATACTTATTCCGTTGGGATCACTCTCCATCATCTCAAGTTGATGAGATAAGTATGTGGTTTGTAGTTCAATATAAATATGTATAATGGCCTCTCTCTCTCCCATAGATAAGCATTTAGGGTGAGTTTCTACTAACCTTCTTGTGGGTGATCCTATCATCCCATAGATTTACCCTCAACTTGGTATGTCTAGCTCTTTTATTGTCTTCTATCTTTTTCTTAATAATTCTAATCAAGTTCTTATTTTTGTAATTATCTATCCCATTCAATTAAGGAAAATAATTTAAATAATAACTTAGATATATACCATGCTTGAGATCCCACTAAAATTTTCTTGTACCACTATATACCATTGCATTATCATAAATTATTATTGAAGGAACTCTAAATCTAGCCAACAAGCCTTCATACAATTCAATAATTTAACATTAAATATCTTCCTTGAGATTTATTTCTTCAACCCAAATTTTTAAATTGTTAGTGGATATAACCACCCATTTATGTCTATCACTTGAGTGGGGGTTGATCATACCAATGAAATTAAGAGCCCATTGCATGAATGACTGATCCACTTGAATAGGATTGAGAGGAAGCAATTAAGGATTTTTCTACCTATGAAAAATTCACACTTTTGGCACCTAATTACCCATGAATAATAGTCCTCAAATAATATAATCCAATAGTACCCATCCCTCATTATATTTGTTGATGTGGGCTTAGATTCAAAGTGCCCTCTAGCTGGTCCATCATGAAATTATTCCAATAACTTGTCAATCTAATTATTTTGAACATGTATAAAAAAATACCATTAATATATATTATAAATAGGAATCCATCCATAATAACATAGGGGATATATTGCAATCTAATGTATATTCTCTTTAATCTATCCAAACCTAGAGGACACTCACTTGTTTGAAGAAATCTTACCATATATTGTGTCCAAATTGGAGGGAATGAAGGAAAAAATGTATTAGGATCATATTTAAATTTAAAAATATCCTATTATTCTTCTTTAATGTGAGTCTAAGTGTTCACATTTCCTACTTCCTCTTACCAACTTAGTAGCCTTGTTCTCCACATCATACTCCATAACATTGGTTACCCATCCAAACCTTTTCTCATTAAAATGACAACTTAAAAATAATTAGCTTATTCTTGGATGTGTCACCATGACATGAATTTTATTAGTATAAACCATATGCCTAAACTTATTAAGGATCCTTATGATCGACAACACTTGTTTCTCAATAAAGGTATATATCTATGCATAATATTCTAGCCCTTGACTAAAGAAGTAAATGGGATACTCAATACCTTCACTCTTATGTTAGATCACCATGGATGAGATGGTGTAAATTTTATAAAAATCATAGAAGAAGAAATATTTTGAGAAATCAAAATTGATCAACATTGGTGCCTATGAAATATTTTATTTAATAGCCTAAAAATTTATTTTATATTTTTTGGTCTTATTGAAGACTTGGTGATTCTTCAACATGGATATAATATGCTTCATAAGGTTGGAAAATATAGGTATGAACCTCCTAATTTTTTTTATTTTACTAAGGAAACTATTCAAACCCTTATTAAGCTTGGGTAAAGATAAATACAATATGTTATTCACCCTTTTAGGCTCTATAAGAATCCCATCATTGAAGATAATTTGGCCTAATAAGTTACCCTTATAAAATAAAAATAAAACATTTTTTTGGATTTATAGAGATTCTATATTGCCTACATATTTCAAAATCAATCTGAGATAAGTTAGATGATCACTATCATTCTTTGAGAAAACCATTATATCATCAAGATAGATTAGTACCATTTCATTGATCAAGCCTTGAAAAGACATATCCATGTCTTTTTGGAATGTAGACCCTACATTAAACATCCCAAATGGAATTATATTATAGGCATATATAGCCTATTTAATAGTAAATGATATATTATATTGATATTCTTCTTTCACCAAGACTTGATTGTAACCTAAGTAGTGATCTAATAGAGAGAATCATTGAGAACCTAAAATCACTCAAATAATTTACTTCATCGAGGGTAAGGGATAATGATCCATCAATGAAACACTATTCAAATCTTTGTAATTTACATATAATCCAATCTTTCAACTCTTATTTCTCACATGGACTAGATTATCAGCCCATGAATCATAACCACTAAGAGGGGAGTGAATTATTTCCTTGAAAACAATAATTCAATTTCACTTATCATTCATAAATCATTCATTCAAATGCATGCATCAACTAATGCATAAATAAACATCCACATAAATGTACAACATATGAATATAAGAGATATGTGGGAAACACTCATATGGGATAAAACCCATTGAAACAAAACTTGGAATACAATCCAAAAATCAATGAATTAAGATTTAGTGAGGCACCAACCCCATAAGGAGTACCAACCCCTCACTAGTCAATCACCAACTCAACTAGGCCTTTAACAAGCACCAACTTACAAGGAGGCCATAACCCCCAGAGGAATCATCAATAAATAAACCATATAGAACCTCTTATCACATTTAGACACATGTTTCTCACTCATATACTGAAGATCACCTTCTTTTTCTCTCCACACTCTTTTATCTCTCAAACAACGTATTAGTCCTCTTTGCTCAACTAGCCCTCTTCTTGATAAATTTAGATAATATGACCTTAATCATCATCTATATAATCACATTTATAACCTCATTAAATATTAAAAACACCTATATTATGATATTAAACCCCTTTACCTGGTTTTGAAACTTATATTTCATTTGTTTATCCCTTCTTTTTTTTAACTAGTCAAATTAGGCCTATTAAACCTTATTATTATACTTGACTCTTGATTTCACATACCTTGGTCAGCCAAAAACCTATCCATAATTGTATCACCCTTGGAATATATCAAAAAACACATTTCATAGGAGAAAAAACCATTTCACATGTTTTCCACCACTCATAATGACGAAAACCACCATTAGGCCTAAAAGAGACCTAATGCAATTAGGCCTTCTCAAAGCACACATTTCACCTTGAACACATTGGAGAAAATTGAGCCTCCATTAAAAAATGAAAAACTTCACACATGATTCAATTATACCCATTATAATATCACCTTATGTCCCCAACACCATTTATCTCATTCCACTGCTTGAACCACACCATTAGGCATACTCACAATTAGGCTTTCTTACTACCATAAAGTCTACCAAAAAAAATTGAAGCACACAAATTTTTTTATCAAACCACAATAGCATTAAATAACATTAATATAACCTCCATGACCTTATATTCATCATAGTTTTCATTAAGAACTTAAACATAGGGCTTAAATCCTCTAACTCATTCTTGCAACATGACCACTCATAATTACCAACTAGATTAAAAACCTAGTCATGATTATTTGACCACTAAAACTTTTAAAAGAATATTTCATGACTAAAAATTCACTCATAAGAACATTAGAGACCCTAATAACATTTTCATGTGTATTAGACTCTTCAACTCTAGGAAAATCACCTCATTCTCATCTTTGTTAGATGACTACTCAAAATTATCAAAAACTTCAAAACATAGACATAAAAAAATGACTTAAAACACCTATTTGAAGACTATTATGAACTTATAATTAATCTATTTGATACTAAAATATTCTCATAATATGTGAAAATAAATATATAATAATTTTAAGTAGTAGTATTGGTCTTATAGACCAATATCATGGCTTCACTATATATAGACCTCATTGTGTTAGACAAGTCAATTTGAGATCAATTTTATACCAACACACACATATAAAAATATTATATACAATATATATATATATATATATATATATATATATATATATATCTGTGTGTGTGTGTGTGTGTTATATGTATTTAGAAAAAACTTGGTGCAATTGGATCCATCCCTAATCTCATTCCCACTTCTACCTAGATTTTGCAGTGTCTACCTCACTAGGGTTTTCAGTGATAAGTCAACTTCCATGACCAGTTTAGCATATTCTAATTATTTAATATAATTATAAAACATAATTTTAATAATATATAATTATAAATCTTCAACCTCCATCCACTTATCAACTTTGAATTGGTCAACTCTACCTATTATTGCAAATTTCTAAGAAACATGGCTTTTCTTGTAGGGTCCACTCACTCATTTATCAAGAAAATGCCTCTTGAAGTTACTTGAGAGAGCCATATACATTATATTATCATAAAAATAGGTCATCAAATTCATTATAATCCATTTATATCAATATAATTCATATTAGGTTATTGTTAGGGTTTTAGAGAAGGTTAAGACCACCTTACAATCTTAACTATCATTTATAAAGCTTGGGCCCTTAATATATAAACCAATGCTTGGAAACTTGAGATAGGGTCCTTACCCAACATATAAGAACTTATTATGATCTCATTAAAATGTTTCACATGCCAAAAATCACATGAAAGTCCTTCTTGAGTTGAGAACCCTTTATTTTGTGCACACAAGAAACCTCAAAACCACATTTCATGCTTTCTTATTCAACTCAAGACCTTAAAATTCACCAACACACTTTTAAAAACATGTTAAAAATTTTTAAATGATAATTTATCCATTCATTCCTCTGTAAATAAACCTAATATTGTATTTTATCACAATCTCTCTCTTTGCACTTTAGGGTTTGGATCTACAATTCATACTAGGCCTTAAAGTAGACCTTATAGTTATTCTCAAAGTACTTTCAAACTTAATCACATTTCCAAACAACCTTACACTTTTATCCTTCATAGGCCTTGACAACACTTCATGGTACCTTATTAGGTCAAGTAAGGTCTGGGACTAGTCTAGTTGTATGCTTAGGTTTGAGTCCTTACCCCTGTAGGTTTACCTTAAAACTTTCTTGAGTGTTACAACATTTCATATACATAATTGGGAATAATTAACAATATAATAATACATATGTGTATCCATATTACCATACCACAATCTTCATACCTTCTCACAACATCTCTTCATGTAATGATTAAAGTCATGACTAGGCTTCTCAAGATCTTGAAGCTTGACAAACAATCTTGAAACATTCCTTAATGATTCAAAATTTTGATCATATACCTTTTATGATCTTTAGTTATTATCATACATATATACACACTTCTTTATGCACATTTTCGTGATATGACAATGCTCCTCAATACTAGTTCTCAATAGTATACTTACCTTATATATTGATCTTGACATTAAAACATGTCATCAACCTAAGAATAATTACTAGATTACCTTCAAATTATATCTTAATAGAGATAAAATAGGTTTCCTTAAAATCCTCTATTGTCATAAGACTTCCTTATCACATACCACTTCACCATGCATGACATCAACTTTGACCTTGACATTAATAAAATCCATCTTGACCTTGACATCAATGATAACATCAATTCCACAACACAAAAAATAGGAACATTCCTAAAAAATCTCCCCCTTTGTCATTTATGGTAAACATTCAAACAAATTTGATCATTCTCATCTCCCTAAGATAGATATTTTTCAAACTAACATTTCTCCCAAACTAGAACTTTTCCCCCTTTAACATTAATGATAAAGGGTCATCTCTTAAAAACTATCTAATCCTTGGACCCAAAACAACTAGAAACACAAATTTTCTCTCCAAACAATATCATTCTCTCTCTTTGACAAAAAATCAACACAGAAAAATTCTCTCCATAAGCTCATGCATGCCTTAACATATGAACAAAACTCAATTGTCAAAAACTGGAGAAGGAAATCCTTTTTTGACAAAGCATCTCTAAACTAATAGGAACCACTTCTTATCACAAAGATTATTTTTGAACTCATGAACCAATTGAAAATATCTCCCTCAAACCAAGCATACTTCATGCTTCTTCTCACTAATCGAGTGCCCATATGATACCAAATGGAGCCACCTCTTCTATAGGGTACTAAAATAGCATAAACATAAGAGATTCCTAGATTTCCATGTTCTCACTAAACTAGACTTTCTTCATGATCCTTTTAGGCTTGAATAACCTCTTTAGATTGACATCTTAAATATCTATTTGAATAACATTCTGACTTATTCTATTTGTCTTGACTTCTTCATCCATAACCTAAGCTGATAGGGAGAATTCTTGGCACTCCTTTACATCTGAACTATGTTATAGCATGGAAAATAGTCCACTTGGACTTTTAGACTAGTCATCATTCACCTTAGCTACCTTTTGTTTCCATTCACTATCTTGTCTTCTTTTTTGCATACTAGGGGCCTCAACCTTCTTGTTTTGACTTGAGAATCCCTACTTACAAAAAATTTCAATATGACCAACCTTTTGATAATTGAAACACACTATTCCTCTTGATGGAAACAAACCATTACCCATACCTCTTGATTGATTATTCTCCTCATATTTCCATGAATATTATTTCTTGGAGGGTCTTTTATAATTCCTTCCTCTATGACCAAATTAGTTACATGAAAAAAAAACCATTGAAAGGATTATCATACCTTATATAATTAGTCTACCTAATAGGATTAGTCTTCATTATAACAGCACCATCATTCCTTAATTTAACATTTAACTTTAATTTTGATTCTCCTTGATCACATTAGTATTGTTATTTTGGTTTCCATTGAAACCATGACCTATTCTATCATTAGCAGTCTTTTGTCTACTCAAAATTTTATCTATATCATTATTAATCTTTTAAAAATTAAAAAAGGAATTAACCTTTATTTTTACCTGATCTAATTCATATCTCAAGGAATCTAATTTAGCTACATACCTGACACATTCTTCTTCTTTAGCCTTTAGGCTTGCAGTCACAATCTCAATTTGAGTCTCCACCTATTTGACAATTTCTTCTTATTCCTTGTAGTTATTATTCAATCTATCTTTAAACAAACTAATTTGTTACTCATAGTATTTGACAAGATAACTCATTAATTTATTCTTCTTCTTCACCATATTTAGTTATTTTAGATCATTCATCAAATCAACCTCAAAGTCCACCTCATCTTCTTCTTAATCTGAATCACCAATATTATCTCTAAACCATATGGACTCTTCTTGATTTGAATAACTTGCTTCCTCAACCACAAAGATAAATTTATTAAGATCAGAACCATCATCTTCATGGTCACTCTTAGAATCACTTATCTCACTTTCACTAAATGAGATATAATTTTCATTGGTCTAAAAGATTCTTTTATTCTTGAAAGACTTCTTGTCATCATACTTTCTAAAACTTTTCTTACTAGTATCAGACCTATATGACTTCCTGACATCATCATGACCTTCATCACACTCTTCATCATCCTTTATCTTACAATTATAAGGGAATTTAAAATTCAAAATGTCCAATTTATACACAATTAAATCACTTGAGGGGTAGCTTATCCTTTTATTTACCCGAACCAATTTTCAACTTTTTTGTAAACATAACTATCAACTCATAATAATCAATATTAGAAACATCATTGTCTTTAGATTTCTTACTTTGTGTCTTCTTCTCATTTGAATTATTTTATACCTTAAATGTAGCTTACTTATTTACATGTCTTCCATTAATTTTTCTCATCTCATAGGCTATTAGGATGTCATGAATTCCATCCATCTCTAGCTTATCTAGATCTTTCATCTCTTTAATAACAAACACTTTAGAATCAAACTTAGGAGTTAGATATATATTTAGCTTTTGAATAATATTAGGCTCTTTCACTTATTCATATAGGCCTCTTATGATGTTGACCACTTTATCAACCCTTAATAGGTATGTTACAATGGTCTCATCTTCATTCATCATTAGGCATTCAAATTATCTTCTATGGGTTTTAAATTTTGCCAGATTGAACTTGGAGTATCCCTCATGGATAGTCTTAAAATTTTCCCATATATCTTTTCCAAACACATAGTGCATCACCTTCATAATCTCTACCTCTAATAAGCCACAAATAATACCATTCATTACTTTTGAATTGTTGTTATTAGCCTTCTTACCTATTGTATCTATAAGGGGAATAAAGGGTGTAGTATATCAATCCAAAACTAATTACCAAATTCCATGATCTTGAGACATTAAATATATTCTCATCTTAACACTCCAAAAATCATAATTATATACATTTAACAATGGATCCTTACTTGTAAAGAAACCACCTTTTGTTTGACTATCCATATTTTCTTGCTTAGGATATTCTTTAAGATATTAGGATTGAATCAAAATACCTACTTTGATACCAATTTTTGGAAGAAAAACCATTGAGATAATGGGGGTTTTAATCAATTCCCTTAAAATAATCATTCAATTTCACTTATCATTCATGAAGCATTCATTTTAACATATACATCAACCAATGTATAAATAAGAATCCACATAAGCATACAACATATGAACATAATAGATATGTAGGAAACCCTAATGGGGGATAAAATGCACTAAAACATATCTTGGACTATATTCCTATAATTAATTAATCAATATTTAGTGAGGCACTAACCCCACAAAGAGCACCAACCCCTCACTAGTCATGTAATGACTCAACTAGGCCTTTAGCAGACATCAACTTGTAAGTGGGCACTAACACCCCAGGTGACTCAACACCAACATAGTCAAATATAAAATATGATAACATTTGGAAACTTATTTATCAATAAATTTATTATGATCACCTTTTTTTTCTCTTCATACTCTTTTATCTCTTTCAAACAACCTATTAGGCCTCTTCACTCAACTAGCCCTCTTATTGACAGATTTAGATCATATGACCTTACTCATCATCTATATAATCATTTTTATAACTTTATGACATAATAAATACATATTTATTATGGTCTTAAATCCCTCTACCTAGTTTCTAAACTTTTATTTCATTTGATTATCCCCCCTTTTTTAACTAATCAAATTAGGCTTATTATGCCTTTTTCTTATACTTGATTCTTAATTTCACATACCTTAATCACAAAAAACCTATAAATAAGTGTATCACAATTTTAATATATCAAAAAATACATTTCATAAGATAAATAATAAATACAAATGTTTACCACCACTCATAAGGACTAAAAGCACCATCAGGCCTAAAGGAGACCTAATGTAATTAAGCCTTCTCAAAGCACATGTTTTACCTTGAACACCTTAGAACAACTTGAGCATCCCTAAGTATATAAAAAAATTTACACATTATTCAATTAAACCCCCTATAATCTCACCTTATGTCCCTAACACCATTTAAATCCTTTCACTCCTTGAACCACACCATTAAGCCTACTCACAATTAGGCCTTCTTACTACCACAAAGTCTACCAACCAAAACTAAAGCACAAAAAACAATTTATCAAAAACCATATTATTAAATAAAATGGATATAACCTATGTGACCTTAGTATCATCACCATATTCTTTAAATACTAAAACATATGGCTTAAATCCTCTAACTCACTCTTGCGACATGACTGCTCAGAATTGCCAACTAGCTTAAAAACCCAGTCATGATTATTTGACCACCAAAAACTATATAGTAACATTTAATGAATATAAATTCACTAATAATAACATAAAATACCACCATAAATTTTTCATGTGGATTATACTCTTCAACTATGGGAAAATCACCTCATTCTCATCTATGCTAGATGACTACTCAGAACTATCAAAAACATCAAAACATAGTCATGAAAACAATGAGTTTGAACACATATGTGAACACTTTTATGTAATTAAAATGAATTAATATTATCACACACTATTCTCATAATATCTTGAAATAAATATATTATAAGGTTAAATATAAATAATAGTCTTATAGACCAATCTCATGGCTTCATTGTATACAAACCTCATTATGTTGACAAGTTAGTTTGAGATAAACTTTATAATATACACACAGATATACAAATATTATATCCAATAGGGATATATGTTACAACCTATTGTAGTTGGATCCATCCTTAATACATGGAAACACATCTGTAATCTCATTCCCACTTCTACCTAGATTTTCTCATTATCTGCCTCACTAGGTTTTTAAGTGATAGGTCAAATTATATGACTAGTTTAGAATATTTGAAATATATAATATTCTAAAAAAACACAATTATAATAATATATAATTCATAATCTTTAACCTCCATCTATTTACCAACTTTGACTTGATCATCTCTGCCTGCTATAATAAATTTCCAATAAATGTGGCTTTTCTTATAAGGTCGACCCACTCACTCATTTGTCAGACCAATACAACTTGGAGGTACTTGGGATAGTCATATAAATGATCACATCATAAAAATATGTCATCCAATTCATTATAATCCATTTATGTCAATATCTTTCATATCATATTATTTTTAGGGTTTTAGAGAGGGTTAAGAACACCTTACATTGTTAACCATCATTCATAAAGATTGGGACCTTAATCCAGAAAATAATGCCTATAAAATTTATCTAAGATAATTAACAAACATAAATTAAATTATTAGGATCTCTTTCAAATTTTTCACATTCTAACGAGCACATTAAAGTCCTTCTTGGGTTGAGAACCATTCATTATGTGCACATAAGAAACCTTAAAACCATATTTCATGATTTATTCTTCAACTCAATACCTCAAAATTTTCCAACACACTTGAAAAAACATTTAAGACCTATATAAAATATCAATTTTCCTTTCATTCCTTGGTAACTAAACCTCATACCTTATTTGATGACCATCTCTCTTTCCTCTTTAGGGTTTAGATCTATAATTCATATTAAGTCTTAAAGTATACCTTCTAGATATAATCCAAGCACTTTCCACCTTACTCACATGTCCAAAAAACATTACACATGATATAACACTACTTTTTATCCTTAATAGGTCTTGAAAACACTTCATGGTACCTCATTAGGTCAAGAACGGTCTAGGACTAGTCTGATTACATGCTAAAACTTAAGTCCTTACCCCTATAGGTTTACCTTGAAACTTTATTAAGTATTACAATAATTCATATTCATTATTTTTAATCCTTAAAAATTCACTCATACCTATGTGTATCCATCTTACTATACCACCATATTCATACCTTCTCATAGAGTCTCTTCATGTGATAATCAAAGTAATGACTAGCCTTCTCAAACTCTTGAATATTGAAAACAAAACTTGAAACATTCCTTGATGCTTAAACATTTTTATCATATTTCTTGTATTCTCCTTATATAATAGCATACATATATATAATTTTATTCATGCACATGCTCATGCTTTGACAATGCTCCTCAAGACTATTGATTAATAATATGCTTACCTTGTAATTTAATCTTGACCTTAAAAATTTTCATAAACCTTAGAAGAATTACTATTTTACCTTAAAATTCTCTCTCAATAGAGATACAATAGGTTTCCTTCAAATTCTCTCTTGTCATTAGACTTCCTTGTCACATACCACTTCACCATGCATGACATCCACTTTGACCTTGACATTAATGACTTCCATATTGACCTTATAATCAATGACAACATCAATGCCATAACAACAATAATAGGAACACACCTCAATAAATGTAATTATTTTATAGGAATATGTAACCCATTTACTAGTAAAATCTATCTTATATTAACCTTCTTTCACCAAGACATGATTGTAACTTGAGTAACCATCTAAGATATACAAGCATTGAAAAACTATAATCACTTAAATAATTTACTTCATATAGGGTAAGTAATAAATATCCATCATTGAAATCCTATTCAATTCTCTAAAATCTACATGCAATCTGATCTCTCCACTCTTCTTTCTCACATGGACTAGATTAGAAACCCACAAAGAGTATTTGATAGGGAATATGATTCTTGATTCTGTCAACTTCGTTATCTATTTTCTCATTAGGATATAAAATTTAAGATTAATATTCATTTATATTTTTATTACAATATTCAAATAGTTATGAATATCTATGGTATGTTTGGGTGATGTAGGATCAAACCCATTAATATCACTATATTCCCAAGCAAAGATACCAAAACATTTTCTACATATCTCAATAAATGAATTTCTCTCAGTTGAAGTACATACCTTGACAAGATTAATTATCTTATATTTAAAGATAGCCTATTTATCATGATGTTATTATTTGTTATACTTATTCACATTATCCTTTTTTATTTGAACATTCTAATTGAATATGTTGTCAGTAGTTACCAGTCCTTTGGGAAGCTTACTAGATCTCAATTACATAATCTGATCTCCATAGTGAAGATATAGTTTACCCTAGTTTTTAAAATAAAACCAAGCTTCTTTTTGATGGAAACATGTTATTTTATTATCACACTCAAAAAAATTCCAATTGACATCATTATTTGGTATTGATGGACTTACTACCACCTTGATATGTGACTATGTTGTTGAGTTCATGACATCATTAAGAATGTTAAATTGAGATCCAAATTAAGATAACCTATCAAAATGTTGATTATCCTCTCTTATAACTGATTAGATGTTGAAGGCTAAAAAATATTCAATAAGGTCCCATACCCTATGATTTTTACACTTAAACATGGATTCTTGGTAACACTCTTACCTTTCACTTGGTGGACTACTAGCTCACTATCTCTAAAAAAATTATAATTCCTTCACTCATTTCTTTCTTTATAATTTAATCCCATATATAATATCCTCATACTCAATTTCATTACAAGTGAAACTTAACTAAAATCTAATTACAGAATAGTAATTATCATTTTAAGGATAGCCTATCATTATATCTTCTCCCTGTTCCATTCTTACTTCTTGAACTATCAAAGAATAACTTACATACAACATCACTATCTTCACTTGACTTAGATATGGTTGGTATGGCTTTACCTTCTTCGTGAAAATAATAAACATCTAGACCAATTTATTCAACACCTCTATATGGATCATACTCATGGATTTTTCTCCTCACTCATCAAGGAAAATATATGATGTCTTCAAGAGGTAAAACTAGCTCTTGATCATTAGGATGATCTTATTCATCAATGAAGGTGAAATTCACATTTTATATGCTTATCTTATATGGTACAAGGTGAAATTTAGATATAGATTTAGACCTAATTCTTACCTTAGTGCTATATCTAGTTCTAAAATCCATATGTGACCAATTACATGATAAGTAACCCCCAATCTTGGTTGTGAACTCTATTTATAATAATATATTAAATTAAGGTGATAATTATGTTACAAAATCTTGGGCATAATAAATTTTATAACAAGCATTAATATTAAGGATCAAACCTTTAATCACACCCATGGTATTAGTAGTTGAACCATCTAATTATAAGACACCTTTAATATTAGGCTCTTACTTTAGGCCTAATTTATTATTTATTTATTTAGTCATCACTGAGTTACTTGCCTCACTATCTATCATGCATTTTTGTACTACACAATATCCAATAACCATTGAAACATAAAAATGAGGTGGTTTACCGTCTTTTCTTGGCTTCCCACTAGTAGGTGTAAGAGTGTTTAAAAAAAATGAATTCTCTCTTCTTGCTCATTTTTTTGAAAGGCTTAGCTTTGACAAATCATATTGAAGTATTTAACTTTATTTAGGGATATCCAATGTATCCCACATAGGAATAGTCACATTCAGCCTCTTCAATTGGTCTCCAATGTTGATGCAAGAGTTGTTAACCCTTGGCTATCCTCTAGGAGTTACCATATTTTTTTGAGATTGTATATTTTCTTAGGATTTAGGAGATCAATTAACATATTTTATGCCTTGAGACATATAACACATAATGGTTTCACCCTTACCTATCTATTTAGGATCATAAATTATTATTTTTTGGACCTTGTATTGGCTTCTATAGAAGTATCACCAAATTTATTTGTGTTTCCCAACTAATTAAATGCACATAATCTTATTCTTTCCAGTTTAACAATTTGGAATCAAATTATACTTGCTCTCCATTTGTCCTTTCAAGATGAGGAACCTCAACTTGTGTCATATAAGGAATGGTTCCATTTTGTGTCATATAAGCATGATTAAGCACCTTATTCTAATTAAAATAATAATTATGAGGAGGATCCCATTAATAATACCAATCATTTTATTCTACAATGTTGTTTTTATTAGGTACTCAATTTTAATAAGTGGAGGTAGCATTTATATCTTGGCTATTATATGGTATAACATTGGTAATCTAGCCTTTCCCTTGGGAATTAGCTTGAAAAAGTGGTCTATTTAGATTATTGGAATTATATAATTAATATGGAAATGGAGATTGGTAAGTTATATATGGCTTATTTACTACCTCTTTATAGCTACCATATCATTTTCAATATTCTTGAGTATTCCTTCTACATCACTTGCTATGTTTGGTTGAGTAGTAGTCAACTCTTGACTAGCTATTATAGGAATGGGATCAAGAGTTGGAATAGGGGTTGTAGATTAGGTAAAAATGGCATAATAATTCTTGGTTATATCTTTCCTAATTATATGAGGTTATTTTTAGCTCTAATGGTAAGGTCATAGGCTTCAAGTATGGTTTCTCCTCCCATAGATTGTATCATAATAACTATGTCAATATTCAATGCCTTGAGATAGTAGAGGAAAGCATAATTTTGAGTAGGTTTCACAAGAATTGGGATCCTATCCCATGTTTTTTGAAACCTAGAATTGAATTCTTGCATTAATTCTTATGGATTTCTTTTGATAGCAGTTAATTATTTAGTTAGTGACAAATAATGACTCTTGTCTTCAAACCTCTTGTTCAACTTCTCTCCTAGATAATACCATCAATAAATTAAATAAGGATCTAATTTCTTATACCAATCCAAATATTTGACCTTAAATGAGATTAACAAAAACCTAATTACCACATTATCTTTAGTGATATTATGAATACTACAAAAATTAGACATATCTCTAAATTTCTCAATGGGAGTAATGGTGTTTTTTCCACCAAAGTATAAGACATTCTTGAGACCTTCCATAGGGATATCACCATATCTTTAAATTTTTAGAGGGCATTCACCATTGAAAGTAATAAAGGCTAGGTTTTTATCCATCTTTCTATATTTAGGAGAGCATGGAGTATAATTAAAGTGGAGCTTCCTTATAAAAGTCTTGGTATAAGGAAATAATAAAGAAATATATTTCTCTTGAATGAAAATGAAGGTAATTCAAAAAAACTCAAAAGGAATACCTTTAGCCCTTAATCATATAGTCACATTTGGCACAAAAAATTGTTTGATAGTCTATAACCAAGAGTTAAAAACTTGTTGGAGTCACCATATGTTACACAAAGGAGGCTATTATAACTAAATTTTTGTTAAGACAAACATCAATATTAGACAACTTTGTTGAAATTTAGGCCCAATGGGTGTGACATATCTATTATCAATCTAATTTTCTTCCTTAGGAAGGTATGTTATGCCTTCCTAACTAGATGATAGCATGGAATCACTCCTAGGTTGTGGGTGGCCTAATTAGTGAAGCGAATTTCTAGATTAAGCTAACTCACTTGATGCTTCAGCCAAAACTACAACTAGCCTACTACACCTGAAAGGAAAAGGAAAAAAAATAGCTAAACTAGTAAGAAAACATGGAGTTGATGCACGAAATGTAGTTTCCTCTAGTTAGAACTCCTTACACTATGAAATGACAAGCTTACAATCTATTTTTTATATCTTAAATATAACTCTTACCACGTGAGTTATTCATATGAATGTTTTGTCTATCAATATATCTAAGGTAATAATTAAAGAGGCTTAAGATTAGACACTAATGAAATTTCAAAAATTAATATCAGAAAACCATGTCATACACTTCATATGACCTATGGAAATATGACTAACTCACATAGAGGCATGAAAGAGAAGGAAAAATGCAAATAATTAATATCACTATCACAAAGCACTCATTGGTAATTCATTTCAAAAATATTGTATGAAATATGAATATAGTATAATTCATCTTAATTGATTTCAAAGGCAATTACAAGTATTAAAATTGGTAGGGATTCACCATAACCACTTTGAGGATACATCAAATGCCTTTCAATGCCTCATTTATAGCAGAATTAAAGGGATGGAGAAGGATAGGATAAGATGATAGATCTTGAACCATTATTCATCATCAAATGAGTTTCAAAGAAGAAATAAATTAACACCAAGAATACTTAGAATGTGTTATCATCTTATTCCTCAACCTTCTTTTATATGTGTTGGTGAAGTTCTTCATGAATGATCTCCTAGTAGGTATCATATTACATTGGAGTATATAATAATATTAAGATAAATTAAATACTTTAATATTTTCCCAACTACCTTAATTTCTCTAAAATACTTAAAAATTTAATGTAATCAACTTACTAGTCCTTCTCCTCAGTCTATTTACTTGGATTGGACCACATATCTCCTTGGGGTATCACCATTTATTTTATTTTATCATGGATCAAGATAGACCTTGAATTCACACACAAAACTTAGCTTTATAAAACTTACATTAATATATGCTAAACCCATGAATAAGACTATATTGAATTACCATTGATGGCAAGACTAAGTGAACTGACCCTATTCTAACTAGACTATCCTAGAAGGCTTTGTAAACTAACAATAATGACACAGTGCCTATAATATTGAGACCATCCATGAAAAATACAAGACCTTTATAATGTATATAGATAAATTTAGGATCATGTAAACCAAATTTTCTAATGATACTCATCAATGGTGGCCAATTTTGGATAAAATCTTTGGTGATCTCTTAGGATTTTATACTTTTTATGCATCTAGACTAGTGGCCTTGACAATCCATTGGGCTATGGGTTCATGAATGCTACATTAATTGAAGGCAAAATAAAATATAAACTTGAAATAAGCATTGAAAATAACCTAAAATAATCTAAATCAAGACACACATCATACACACATGTGTCATAAGACACTTAGAATAAATTCAACAACAAAAAGAAAATAAACTTGTTCTCTAATCACTTAGGAAAAATAAACACCTATTCCACTATGTACAAAAATACAAATACAACCTTATTAAGATGATTTCAAATGTATCTCACTGTTTGGGATACTCAATTCCTCTCCATAAAGATTTACAATATTAAAGGGATTCTATTTTTTGTAACCAATGACTTCATAGGGGCCCACTCCATAATGTATCAAACTTGGTATTCCCACCAAGTTTATCCATATCTTCATCCCACTTCAATACAATATATCCTTTTTCATATGCTCTTTAAAGAACCCTCATACCAAATGTATTCTAGACATAGTATTTATTTAATTCCATGGTATGCATAGAATGATTTCATGTATATTCTAAGGCCATCACTTCTATCAACCTTATTTCCATGGGATCAATTTCCATCATCTCAAGTTGATGAGATAACTCTATGGCTAGTAGTTGAATAGAAATATGTATCATGGCCTCTCTCTCCCATAGATAAGCATGTAGGATGAGTTCTAGATAGCCTTATTAGGGGCGATCCTATCATCCCATTGAGTTTCCCTTAACTTGGTGTGTCTACCTCTTTGATTGTCTTCTATTGTTTTTTAATGATTATGATCAAGTTATTGTTGACCAAATTTTACTTTTAGTTTAATTTGGGACATCCCTAGGTTAAAAAATGGTTTTAAATGATTTTATGAGGCCTAATATATTTTCATGGGGTGTTTTACATGTTATATGATGTCATTTAGGCTCATCTTAGCCTTGGTCTTAGTCATATTAGTCAATTTGTCATTTTGGGTGATTTAATGTGCTTTGAAGGGCCATTCATTCAAGTGGCATGCTTCATAAGGTGATCAAGTGTAATATTTTCATTTATAACTTCTAATAGGTCAGTATAAATATTAGGTATGTTAGTTACATTAGAATATTTTAGGTTGTCTAACTAAAATTATAGAAACCAACTGAAAAAGGGAGAAAATGGAACTTGTATGGCTCATGATGAAGTGTCACACATGGGATAATATCATTGAGGGCCCATTAATCTTATTAACACTCATACAAATATTTGGTTCACTCTATAAATTCCATTTTGATGCCAAAACCATTTTGCACCTTTCTTGGTTTCCTAGACACACATAAGTGACTTTTAGGTTTTTGCTCAGTAAAGATAGCTGAAGATGTTTCAAGTCAAATTATTTTATGAGTTTATATTAAAATAATATAAATTCATTTCAATATATATATTTTTAATAATGGTGGCTTGTGCTTCATTAACCATCCTCATGAAGTTGACTATATGTTTTTGGTAGTTATTTCATGTATCCTATAGGTTTTGCTCTATTCTAGTCAAATAAACACAAATTAGTTGGTGATGTTACATCTAAAATATTTTTAATTCATTATTATATTATATTTATTCTTAGTTCCATGTTTCATAAATTTCTTATGTGCAAATAAGTCCATGCTGATGAAGGTGTCACCATATGTAGTCTCAGTTGAGGCTCTTCTTGTTTTCTAAGTGTTTTTATCTTGTAGGGGTATCTTGTAGTTGTAAAATGTTAATTCATATGTCTCATGGTAATATTAACACCTCATTCCATGTTTTTTTTTCACCATGTCATCCTTTTAGTAGTTTTCAAGCTTGTCTTCCTCCATTGTCAACTTCATGCCTAACTTCATTTAAAATCACATGAATGGGTTTGTCCATCTTATTCTTGGAGTTTTATTCATGGTGTATTAATTTTAAAATCCATAAATATTTTAATATATCTCATTTAAATTTTTTTATAAAGTGCAAGTGTGGTCTCAAGCCTATTCACCATGCTAAAATAGTCATGAGATACTTATGCCTGCTTTAACCCATATGTGTGCAAGTGGTTTCACATTGGAAAAAGGTGTTAGAACCTATTTCAAGGTGTTTTTGATGAAAAATATTGTAATTTAAAATCTTGAGATGCATTTTAATTTTTTTAATCCATTCACCACCATGTTTTCTACATTTCATACCCTCACCATCTACACACAACCATTACATCCACCTACAGGGTCTTGCTAATGTCATGCTAATGTGTGGAGAGGTTGATATGTTTGAAAACTTATTATAAATTATAATGTTTTATTATGGTGTTGGATAAAATCATAAAATGTTAACGGCGTTTCTTTTTGTCCACATCTAGCTCATTGTGGTGTATCAAAACATTCACCTACAGGTGGCTGAGTAGGGTACCAAAAGCTTATATGAAAATATGGAGGTAACTTGAAATTTATTGAAAACCTTGGTATGATTAATAAGATTTTAAAATACATATAAAGTTTTAAAATTTAAAATTTATATGTGAAACCAACTTAAAGAGATGAAGGACTAAGTTTAAGGAAGCTTTCCCTAAAATAGCGAAATAGACCTCCAAAAGGTTTTTGTACACCCCTTATGACATACTTGAAAGAAGATTCAAGGCCTAAAATAAGGTTAATTTTGTGACCTATATAATATAAAATATGTATTCCAATAATGAAATTCAGAGACTGAGGTAAGGTATGTTGTTTGAGACCTCAAACATGCCCTAAAACACACTGAAATACTCGAGCAATATCTACAAGCCTATAGGAGTAAATGGCATTTTATCACCCTAAGTAGCAACATTGAGAAAATGGTTTATGAATAATGGTTTAAAACTAAGTAAATGAGGTCAAATGACTTTAATTATAACAATAAGGGGTTAATATAAGGTTTTTTAGACCCATATAACTACCTACAATTACCCTTCAAGCATGGAAATTACTACCTACAGGGGCTAGTAAAGGTAAGGTGAATAAATAGTGTCATAGGAAAGTATTTGATAATTTTTACTTTATAAGGTAATTTTATTTAATAAATAATATTTTTTTACCTTAATAGGAACTCAAGAATCTTCTTTCCATGATAGTCACCTTAGACAACCCCTGTGTGCACCTATAGTAGGGTCCTAAGGGGTGTAGGGGTGTCCTAATCCAATGAGGACACAGTTTAGGCCTCCATGAAACATATAAGTGAACATAAGATAATTATTAGTGATGTGAAATCTTATATTTAGTTTAAATAGGTTTATAATAACAATTATCATCTTAGTTGAAGATGAATAAAGACTACAAGAAAGGGTGTATCAATCCAATAGGGTATGAGACAGTGACCCTAGATTAGATACCCCAATGGTGTATTGAAGGTTTCCAAGGAATAATATTGGTTTAAAAACATTGTTTGAATAAAAATTGGATATAATTAACCTTTCACATCAGAAAATAATCTCTAGGTGATGTACATAACAACTACAGCAGTCAAACTAAGAGTGTCTCAATTAAAAGTTCATGAAGTTGAAAGCAAGGTATAGTTGAACTGATTAGTAGAGTTGAGGTGTTTGGAAGAATTAAAAATTATTTAATTATGGTTTTAATTATGTAATTTATTACCTAACACATTATTAATATGGTTTAAGTGAGAAAATATGCACCTACATTGTTGAAAGGATAGGGACTAAGTCAGAGTATAGTAGTACCCAATTTTGACTAAAAATGCATAAGAAGGGCCAATTAAAGTATGAGATGATGTATTAAGCCTATGTATCATTTATTAAGTGATAAAAATCCTCATAATATCCTCAAATTTTAATAATTATATATAAACCTATAAAGGGTTGCTTAAGCCCCTGTGTTCACCTACAGCCACTATGTTGTAGTTTTGAAACATGAAGGTGAGATAAAGGAAAATACTTATCTAGGGAATAGAGGAAGGTTGAATTAAATTTATAATGGATAATGATAGGTATTATATTATTTTAAAAATCCCAAAATTCTACCAAGGTGATCATCTTATTTCCCTACTTGGTCAAAGGGCAACAATTCATACAAATGAGCTAGGAAACCTCTTTGTTCAATAGGCATGTATGAGGAATCCAAGGGAAATGAATGTTTTAGGGTGAGTTAAGATATTATTGAGAAATAATTGGATATTATAATCATTTTAAAGAATCATTTAAGTATGGTTTTATCATGGAAGGGTTACTCTTAGGTGGGTTTGAGGAAAATCCAAGAAAATAGGCTTTTTAGAGGCCTTTTTGGGGCATTTGGAGTTGGTTAGACACCTAAACCATGGAATAAGGATAAAAAATAAAATAAAAATTTTCATAAGGAATTATAAAAACTAAAAAAATTATCATTTTTACTTGGGGATAAGGGATATACCTCACTGTTATGTCTCAGAGGTCAAATAGTCTAAGAAAATCAGGTTCTAGCAAAGTGAGCTAGTGAGTGAAAAATGGGTAAAGGGCTTGATATAAAGATTTTAAAACTTAAGGTAAATTTTTTTAAGTATATATAAGGTTATTATATGATATATAAATAATATATAAATATAAATACCCTTAAAGTGACTAAATTACCCATGCACATAGTCTAATTAGGCAAACCTTCACTAATCCTAGTTGGTGAATGAGAGAAGGGCAAGAAGAGTGTTTGGAGGGTTATGTAGTGTATTTTTAATCTCAAATGGGATATTAAAATAAATAATACACAAAAAATACCTATTATATACTATTCCTAACAACCAAATATAATAGGGTGCATATTAGACCTATTAGGCCTTAAGGAGACCTAGAACCAATTGTGGGCCCATCTTCATTTCTAGCTCTTAGTGGAATATCCAGATGATTGAATAATGCTATGGAGGTGGATATAGACATTTTTGAACTCATATTATGTATATTAACCTACAATAAATATAATTATAGCCTAGATAAACTACAAGCATGTATGAAAAGCAAGGACAAGTTCAATAAGGTGATTTCAAATGCTCATATCTTTTATAAGGATTTGCATGAAAACCAAAGGAATTTTTATGTATTATAAAGGTACATTGGAATAATTTTTGTGTAATTTAGTGGTAGGTTAAATATCAAATCTTTATTAATAAACCTTAAAACCAAAAACTATGTAAAACCCTACTAAATCCTTAGCTAGAATTTGATGGATAAAATAATCTTGGGAAGCCATCCAAATGATAGTTTGTCCATGGAGGATATTGTAAATTGTATAGTACTCCTTCAATATATCTCCCAAAAAGATTAGATGTATGTAATGATATGGAAAACATGCAAAATAAGGTATTTTTGAACACTTTTTGTGTTTTATAGGTTCTATAAGGTTTCATAAGGTGAAATAAAGTTTGGAGGATGTTTTTAGAATTTATATAACACCTCATGATTATTTAGTGCTTTATAAAATACTTTAAGTGTTCAAACAATTTCCTTCATCTTAGTCAGTCAAAATTGGCATAGTGGAAATAAGGGTGAAAAATCCAAGTGTGAGCCTTTTTAAGGTGTAACTAAGTTTTCAAAGGCCATGGATAGTCTTTATAATTGTCATTCACTCCCTTATATATATTTTAATATAAATTTTAAGGCAATTTTTAGGCCAAGTGTTAGGGGTGACTGAAAAAGAAGTTTTTTAGACTACAAATAGTGGTTGATTTCTTCTAGGAGATTAAAAATGAGTAGGACTAAAAATAATGTATGGAGAGGCATGTATTAAGGAATTACCTCTCATTACAATCATCATACCTATCCTTAGTTTTAGGATGTTAAAATAGGTCCAAATGATGAAGGCAATATTTTGAGCTAACATAAGGAATTTTGTGACACTTTTCATAGGTTTCATGACTTGTATGGACACTTGGATCTCCTAAAATTGTATCATTTTTTACATACCTATTTACATGAATATTTTAACCTCTTTTCTTAGATTAAAAAGTGTCCTAGTGACCTTTTGACTTCCCTTTCCTTTCTGTTCTCTCAAAAGCTATAAATATTTACTCTTTTCACTCTTTTTAACAACCCCCATCGATTGATGGTGAAAACCTGGTCAATTTTATACTTTAATGAATATTTAATAAATAAAAAATTGATTTTTTCCTACTTAAATTTTGTACAATTGATTTTTATTGTAATCTTTTTGGTCTTGTTTAGTAGAAAATGATCTTTTCTAGCATGTTATCCTTGATTATTCACCAAGTCTGCATAAGAGAAATCGTTACAGGTCTTTGTTAGTGTTTTTATATAAGCTTATAATTATATTATAAGTGGTTCATGACTTTATTCCATAAATTAATCATTAATCACCCTCTTAAGTATCAAAATACCTTATTAAACCTAACTTATGAAACATTGATGTGGCAATGTAATAAATTATGTGTTTTGTGTGAACGAAGCCTTGTTTAACTCTAAGTAGTATAGGTTCAATCAATAGGAAGAAATATAATATTTTTTCATCACCTCTAGTTTCTTACTTTGTATTATTAACCCTTTTCATGAAAAATTGATAGATAAGAGAGTGTTTCAAAGAGTGGATCAAGGAAACTAGCCCTTTTAGAGATTCATCTCAACAAAATTATTACCCTTAGCAAGACAGATTTTTCCATTATGACACTTGCATGAGGAGAGATAAGCATCTCTTCAAGGTTTGAAAATCCAAGTGACAATAGTTTTTGGCATGCCTGATGGGAAACTAAGTCCTAGAAGATTGTCCAAGATTGGTGTTAGTTTTGGCATAGTTATAACTACAAGAAAATCTACATTTACTACTTAGCAACTCCACTAAAGTGTTCAATTATTTAGTTATTGATTAGTCCCTATTTTCCATGTTGAAGGTGACCAACAGGTTTTCTACTATAGGTATACCCTTTGAGTTTATGCAATTTACTTTGTATTCTATCAAAAGGTTTAGGTTTATGAATACTCATCCTTATTCAAGAGAGTTGGTGTTTAATAAGTGCAAGTTCCTACTAATTTCAACCTCTAATACTCATAGTATACATTAAAATATGGTTAGGAGATAACCTTTTGTACCTTTCACCAGATCATCTTCTTTGAATCTTGCCCAATATGACCAAATTCAAGAAGCATCCCTCAGGAGTATTCCATATTTTAGTGGAGAAGGTCCTATTAATGTCATTAAACACATTAGAAACATATCAAACTTATAAAAAAGCCATAATATCACTAAATAAAATGTGGCTATTAGCTTATTGGAATTATATTTCAAAAGGAAAGCTTTAGATTGGTATGGAAATCTACCTAAAAAATTTATTGGTTCATGGGATGAATTAGGAGATTTATTGACTAAGAGGTTTCAAAAGAAGAGTGATCATCTATCACTAGCTGAGAAATTAACCACTATCAAGAGGGCACCATAAGAGTTTATGAAATATTTTAATACTAGATTTTATAATACATGGTATAAATTTCCATCCCTTATGAGATTGACTCCAAATTATGCCTTCTTGTACCATCTAAAAGCATTAAATAGTGATGTAACAATGATGATCCAATCTATGGGTGGGAATACACTAATTTATACCTACAAGATAGCCATCAATGATGAGAATTATCTTGTTCAAGTAGGGAAGATTTCTCCTAGGCCACCAATGCCATTGTTCCCTAATTTTTAGCCTCTTAGTCAAGTTGCATTACCTACTTTGGCTACTTTGCCTAGTCAAGAAAGGTATACCATTACCCCCACAAATAAGATTCTTGAAGTCAAGAGTTTATTCCAAAGTGTCACTAATGAATTTTTTTCCCTCAAAAGGTAACAAGATCAAAGTTATAGACCTTATTAGTCTTATAATCAATTTAGACAAGGAAATAGACCTCCTTTTCAAGGTAATGCCCAAGGACAAGGTCAGATCACTTAAGTTAGACTTCACCAAATTTACAATCCTAATGATACCTCTTCCAAAGCTCTTTTTCCCACTCATATTGTTTTTCAAGAACAACTATGTTATCCCTCCTATGACCAAAATCAAGGCCAAGTTGCATATGCCAATGAAATGCCTAGTCAAAGCATGACAATACAAAGAAATCAAGCATCTCAAGTTTCCACTATTGAAATGGAAATTCAAAATGGAATGAAAATTGGGATAGAGAGTGGACAAAAACAATCTCATTATACTCTCATTAATCATTTGGGGAATTCAAGAAATGTGAATGCTAGTGTGTCCTCTAACGCTAGGTCTAAAAAAAGGGATATTGAAGAGATTAAAGGGGTAGATTGAAGACCTATTTTGACTCTTAAATAATTTTCAAAATTGGGTGGGTCTGACTTAACCCCTAAGGTGAAATAAAATTAGAAGTTTTTTAAAATGTAAGGTTTACTCCTACACATCCACCTCCACAAGCTACACCATAAGGTACTTGTGTTTCCAAAGAACCTTCAAAGGTGAGAAATCCTTATATCAATGTTGCGGAATAGATGAAGAAGTTGCATATGAATATTTAAATATGGGATTAATTAACAATACCAAGATAAAATGACATGCTTCAAAGATAATTGTAAAGACTTGGTAAGCAAGTTAGATCAGCTAGGAATGAGAATGTTATCTTGGTGAATTGAACTCAGCCCATTGATGGACAAGTAAAGAAGACTGATAAGACTCCCCTTTCATAAATATCTTTAATCATTGGTATTTCTTAGTTCATAATTTCATCATAGATAGTTGGGATAGTAATTTAGCTATACCTAAGTGTATAGTGGATAAACTAGGCCTCAATTATGAACCAATGTCTAAAGGAGTTTTACAATTAAATGGATTGCAAGTAAAGACCTTGGGAGTATTCAAGGATTTGAACTTGATTTTACATGCTTATCCTACTTTTTCCATTCCTCATGATGTGTTTGTGGTAGATTAACCTCCATAATTTTATCTTTATTTATCAAGAGAGTTTAAAGCTAAGATAGGTAGATACTTGGTAGCTAATTGGTCCTATATGGTTTTTAGGACAAAGTATGATACTAAGGTGAAGATTAAATTAGATCTTATCCAACACCACCACTTAGATCCTTATATGCATAAAATTGAAAATGCCAATTGTGCCATTATTGATGAGGTGGAAATTCACATAGATCAATCTCCAACATCTTCTCTCGAAGGATTTTATAATTTGTACTTAGTTGAATGGGGATATAAACATTATGAGCATGATTCTTAAAAATTCATAGAAGAATCTAGTCTTGGGGTGTATTGAATGAATAAGGAGGACTCTTTCATGCAAAATTTGATGAAGCTAAGTGAAGACATTAATGTTTTATGGCATTTATTATTTGATGGATCAAGAAGCAAAATTGGGACAGGTGATGGAGAAATGTTGGTTTGTCCTTCTAAGGAAAGGTACTATTCCAATTTCAGATTTTAATTCTATTGTACTTTTAATTTGGAAAAGCATGAGGCATTAATTCATGGCACTAAGTGGGATAGGAAAATAGGTGTGAAAGAGTTACAAGTGTATGGTGATAGTGAGTTCATTGTGAATCAAGTAAGAGGCCAAAATGTGACTAAGAAATCTTTTCTTAAGTCCTATAAGCATAGAGTGTGGGATCTTATGGAGGATTTTGAAACCTTAAACATCACATCTATCTAAAGAGAAGACAATAAATAGGTTGATAGATTGGAAAAAATTAGAGCTTACTTTGATGTTTCAAAAGGGATAAAAGATGATAAGAACCAAGCATATCTCAAGGTGATTATAAGGCCCCCCATACCAGATATTGTCACTAAATTGAAAGTGTTTGATAGTGAAAAAAAAAATAACACTTTTTATACAAGAGGAAGTTGATTTTTCTTCCAAGAATTAGTCCAAACTATAATATCAATTTGGAGGGTATATTGTATAATTGAAATTAAATAAGCTCCTTAAATGCCCAATCACACTTGAGAGTATCTTCAATGATGATGACCAGTTGAATAAATAAAAGGTAAGCATGTCTACTAAGAAAGAAAACTATGAGAAATTACAAATATTGAAGGATACATTTCTTTCACTTGGGAAGGTATGTACTATTTTAAAGAAACATGATTTCATTGAGTTATGTAAGGAGTTTTTTGATGTCTTTACATGGGAATATAGTGATTTGAAGGGATTTAATCTAAACTCAACATACCATAGAGCTAGATGATAATGTTAATCCTATGAATAAAATATAATGGCCAATCAATCTTAATATTGATCCTCTCATGAAGAAGGAGCTTACTAAGTTGATTGAGTCCAAAATCATCTTTCCTATTAAGCATTCATCTTGGTTGGAAAACTTAGTCCCTGTTAGGAAGAAGAATGGGGAAATAAGGTTATGTGTTTATTTTAGGGACTTGAATAGATTTTCCTTAAAGGACCCTTATTCTCTTCCTTCCATGAAGAAAATTTTGCAATTTGTGGTAGGTAGTGAAAGGTTTTCTCTCCTTGATGGATATTCTAGGTATAATTAGACTTTGGTGAAGGAAAATGACCAATATAAGATAGCCTTTACTACTAAATAGGGTTTATATGCTTATATTAAAATTCATTTTGGATTGTCTAATGTTGGAGCTACATTTAAATGTGTAATGGATATGGATTTTCAAGGACTAATAAATGACATTGTGTTGGTGTATCTTGATGATATCATAGTTTTCTCTAAGGTTGCAAAGGATCACTTAAATCACTATTGACCAAATTTGACCTTTGGTAAAATTTTTAGTCAACCCATACATTTTTAAACTTTGTATAAGTTTATACATGTCATATAGTGGTTTTATTTTGATCTAGATGTTCACTTATCCCTAGACTATCCTTGGTCCAAAGTATAGCCCCTTGTACTAGTCAAGTCAATAAAAGTCAACCCTAGTTAAATAGGGTCAAACCTATTAAAAGGAATAAAATATGTTTTTTTAGTCCTAATACGGTTTTTAATGTTTTTTAGGATCTTTATACGTCATCAAATTGCATATACCATATTCAATATGTAAAAATTGCCTTGTGGGCCGACTTTGAGCTAAAAAGGAAGACTTGTACAGATGGCTAAAGTGGTCAACTTATAAAAAATATGTGTATAAATTTGGAAAGGTTATATGATGTTATATTCTGGTTTGTGATAGTTCAATATTTAGTTATGGTCAGAAAAGAGGAGTTTCTCCTGGTTTTTAGGCCCCTTTGGGCACTTATACAGTCCCCATGATCTGATTTCTAGCTAAAAACTTAGGTGGGGTGTATCTTCACCTTTAAAAACTAATTTAAATGTTTTAACTTCAATTAAAATTTAAAAAATAATCTAAAACTCTTTTTTCCTCATTTTCCTCTTGGCATACAAAGAAAGGTCAACTTTAAGCACTTGGTACAGAAGGTACAAAATAGATCTAGGAGGAGTGATTTTATAGGTGGATTTTAATATAAATACACTTAATTTTCATAAAAATATTTTATGTTTTTTTTCCTCCTCCTTTATTAACAATAATTAACAATTTAGGCAGCCTGTTATAGAATTACATCCAAGAGGGGTACAATCATGCATTTATTTTTAGTTTTTAGAGGTCCTTAGAGCTGAGTGATCTTGATGAGGTGTTTTTATTATTTAATAAGTCTATATACATTATTTTTTAAATATATAACACTTCACCTCTCTTTGTATTTGAAGGTGTTTTCAAATGGCGCTACTTTCATGAAGTTTGTAAGTTCGGTATAGGTCTTATGTTTTTCATCATCCAAGGAGTTTCATGGTGGTGATAATGTTCTTTAGTTTCATGTATGAATATTTATTTTATTAAATAATATTGTGTTGAGTCAAGCTATCACTCTTTTGAAGACATATTGCCCATATTCACCTTAGTTGTTGCTTTCTCACTTTCAGTCAAGTTTGTGCTTATTTCATGGAGGTTATACAGATGAGAGGAAATTGGGAGAACATGGTGGGATCCATTTTTAGATTTAAAATTCCACAAGAGTCTTCTTTTTCATGTCATGAGGACACAAGTGTCAATACAAGCAAGTTTCACTACAAGAAAAGTCATTTCCAATTTTGGGCTCATAGTCCTTAAATGTAGAAAATAGAGGTCCTAAGGTTTTTATGGATTAATTTTGGATATCATAGAGTATTATTTCACAATTTTTATTATTTTTTTTTTGTATACCTATCCACCTTGTACAACTTTTCCAAATTTGGGAGCTAAAGAGTAAGTTGAAGGTAGAGTTTGAGCTCTTCTAAGTTACAAAGAAATCTTTGAAAGTAGACAGTGTTGTGTAAAGGATTCTTAATGAGTACTTTCCCTAAAAGGAACTTGAATAGTCCTCAACCTATTATTTTAAGATTGAAATTTTAAAATAAACTCAAAAATAAATCTTGAGCACTTAAACCATGACGAGGAGTTATGTTGCATGGAGTGACCTCTTAGGCCTATCCCATGTCCATACACAGGGTAGGGTAGGCAACGAAGGCAATGTTTCAATGGATTGAAAAGAAGATATGGTTTTAAGGAATCCATAATGGAACTAAGTACTATTTTGAGGCATCCAAATATAAATATAATCTTAGTAAGCCTTATACACTCCTAAACATGATCTAAATGACTAAATACATCCTACAAGCCTAAATTATCCACCTACATCTAGGGGTTTAGTCTCAGTCAGAAATAAAGTGGTTTTTATGACAAATTGAAACATATAAGTGGGTTAAATGATGTGATATGATGTTAGGGAGGAAAATAAATATTTTTATGCACTTGTGAGGTTAAAAACCCACCTTGAAAACCTATAGCCAAGGAAAAATATGCACCTACATCCTAAGATTTGAGTTTAGTCTCAGTCAGGGGTAAAATGAGGTCCTTACAACTAAATTGGAGAATTTAATAAGATATAATGATGATATTTTAGTCCTAGGAGGATAAAAAAATCAATTTCATTCCTTTTAGAGGCTAAAAACTTGCCTTAGAAACCTACAGGCTTGTAGGTAGGTGTCTCAATCCTAATGAGAGAGTGTGATCATAGTCAAGTTATGAAAACTTGCAAGAGGCTTGGAATAATAGGTAAATGATGTGGAGATTTATATAAATGAAATGGATCAATTAAAACCTATGACCTACATTACCATGAATCTAAATCAAGTCTAATGTGCTACAAGGTATTATCCTAATCATAGCAAACAAGGATGAGGGTGAAAGGTTAAGAACTAGCCTAGCGCTAAGCATGGAGACTAAGATGAGAAGTTTAAAAATAGTGAATAATGTTTCATAAAATCAAATATAGGTTTTCCCCATTCCTTAAATAATCTTCCATTCCCAAAGGACCTTTTCACCTATGCGAAATTTGTCTCAATCCTTACAGCTAGGTTTGGAGACCTTGGAACAAAGGGAAAACAAGGGTTTCTACTAGAAAAGGGGTTCAATATTGTTACCAAATATCAATGATATTTAAATAATGATGAGAAACATTTTTTAGTAGAATTTTTTCATGGGAATTTCATGAAGGTAGTATTTATAGGCAAATTTGAACAAAAACATGTAGGAAATAGGGTTTTGACCCATTTTTGACAAAATTAAGTTGGTTAGACCACTTAAACAAATAATCTAACCAAACCCTTTGGTAAAAGTGATAATAATGAATTTTTTTAGATCCATATATATTCACTTTGATCATCCAATCATGCATACTACCCATTATTTTATCTCAAAGGCAGGTCAGTCCTTTCATGCACATGAATGGTAGTTCTAGGAAAAGTGAAGAATGGAGGGCTTTTGCTCTTTATGATCAATAAAGGATATTTTTAAAATTGGGGAACACATTAAAAAACATTATAAACCATCCTATAATTTTTTAATTCTAAAAAGATGGCCTGGACAAGGAGGTTTGTAGGTAAACCTAGTAGGAAAACATGCAAACCCAACCCAAATGGAATGTCACTTCAAGTTATAAATTTCTCCAAGAACTATAATGTTTTTTATGATTCATATGGGGCTAAATATGATGTTTTAATTCTAAATTAGTGCATTAAAATTGATAATTAACATTTTTTTCTTCACAAAGTACAAACAAGCCTATTGGCAAGGCATAGTTCTTGTTCCAAAATAGGGGTCATTCCCATTTTTTACTTTTTGTGAGCTCTAAAAATTACTTTAAAATTTTATTAGGTTAGATAAAAAGATGATAAATATTTTTTTCAAGGAAACTCCACAAGAATATATCTCCAACTCTAGACATACTAAAACCCTCACAAGGAGCATGAAAGCCATTTGAAGGTCAAGTTCCATCACTCATATCTTTCATGGATGTTTGAATGGGACCCTAAGACATTTAGATAATTTATATGATGTCCTTAAATATTCCTCAGTGGAATTTAGAAGGAGGTTCAATGTCTGACCTTTATTAATAAAGGGTAAGAGTTCAGGCCACTCAAAACCTTTGTAAAACTCTCATAGTGACCCAATTATAGAGATAGAGAATTTTAAGAATCTAAATTAAGGATAATATACATTAAACCAATTGAAAATTTTATATTAATCTTAAAGGATCCCACACATGTCTTTTTTTTGTATGGAACTATATGGATTAGAGGAAAATAGGGCTTATTTTGACCATTTTGAGTGGTGTGCAAGATAAATGAGGAGTTAGGAGATGAAACAAACTTTGGAATGAATATTTAAACTTGATATAACTTCAAAAATTAATCTAATCTCAAGGATAAACTTCTAAGTTCCCTAAATAGGACCTCACTTTTAGCCATTCCAGTGAGCCAACTAGTGAACACTCATGAAAAGTGGTGAAAAGCAATTAGGGAATCCTTTTAAAGGTTTTTTCTTTCTAAAATTTATTATATGGTAACCTTTTAAAAGTTTAATTCAATATTTTTCATTGATAATTTTATAAAATTGAGATATTTTTGATGCCAACTGTATAAGGTGTATGGAAAAGAGCCATTTTGAAACTACCAGAAATGATTTTACATGGCCACAAGAATAGGGATGATCAAGGATCAATCCAATTCATGTGGTAAATTTTTTATAACCCCTATTTCTCATACCAACCATTAGACCTAACCATATGTAGTGAAAATGTAGTTTTTGAAGGTAAATCACGAAGGTAGTTTCCTATGCTAGAATTGCAATTTTTGTGCCATTTTTCACCATTATTATGGCTTATTTTGGATTATTAGACCTCTATAAAATGGCATAGATCACAACAAACCTATTCCAAATGAAAATTAGACTAATTATCTCAAGGTGACACATGTCCAACTAACCCTTGGACTTCTTTTGCCTGTTCTTACTCTTAAAGCTATAAATATCCATTCTCTTAGCTCATTTGAGCAACCTCCATTGTTGATGGGGAAACCTTGGCCAAATTTGTATTTGAATAACTATTGAATAAATATACAAGTGTTATTTCCAATCATATACAATAATATTTAGTAATGACTTGAATCTTGTTTGTCTAGTCTAGTGAAAGATTATCTTTTCTAGCTTGTATTCTTGATGGTCTAATAGTTCACAGAAAGGAGATTGTTACAAGTCTTTGCTAGTGTTATTTTATAAGTGTAGAGAATTATCCTATAAGTTATTCAGGATTATATACCTCTTTTTAATTATTCATACCCTTCCTAATAATCACATACCTTCTTGAATCTAGCATATGAAACATTGATGTAGTAATGGTTCCTAAGTTGTGAGTCTTGTGTAAGAAAACACCTTGTTTGTCTTTAAGTAGTGGTTTTAGTCAAGTAAGGGGATGATACATACTGGTGTATTTCCATTTTTTGAATAAATAGTTTCCTTTTATAATACCTTTTCATATACAATTTTTAGGTATAGATTAAAGTCAAAGAGTGCACCAAGGGGAGCTAGCCCCTAATCTAGAGATTCATTTCTCATCATTGTCACCCATAGTAGGAGAAATGTCTCCATGGTTCCACTTGGATGAGGAGACTTAGGAATCTACTCAAGGGTGAAAATATAAGTATCAAAAATCACCTTAGGTATATTTTTGAGAGATTTAGAGAATTTATAATCTCTCTTAACCCAAATAAGTTTGTGTTTGTTGTCCATGAAGGCAAACTTTTTAGACACATTGTCTCAAAGAAGGGCCTATCCATAGATCTTGAAATGGTGAGTGAAATATTGGCATTGGATTTTCCCAAACATAAGAAAGGTTTAAAATTTTCTTTGGGAAAATTAATTTCATAAGGAGGTTCATTCTTGATTTTTCTAATTTAGTAAAGTCTCTAACCTCTATGCTAAGGAAGGATGAAGTGTTCACTTGGACTATGAAGGAAAGTTTTGAAGACATTAAACAAGCCATTACCCAAGCTCCAACTCTTTCAAGTCCTTATTTATCAAAGGATTTAAAATTTTATACCTTTGTAAATGAGGAGGTAATATTTATCACTTTTACTCAATCAAATGAATAAAACTTGGAGTAGCTTATTGCCTTCTTTAGTCAAGGTTTGGAAGGCTATGAGGTAAGATACACCTATGTTGAGAATCAAGTAGTTTAGGTTGTTATAAGTCTAAATAATTATATGAATATGTTATCTAACAATAAGATTCACATATTGGTACCTCATCCTAGTGTCAAAGACTTCCTTTTGAGTATATATTTGAATGGAAAAAGGGCTAGTTAGATCTCAAGTGTGATGGAGTATGATGTAGAAATTAATATAACCAAGCTAGTAAAAGGGAAGGTGTTATTTGATCATCTTAACTCATATTTGAAATTTAAAAAATGAGTTTTTTTTGGCACTTTAGGATGACCCCTGATAGTTGCACCTTCATCAATGAGGAGTTGGACACAAGATATGATCCATTTTCTTCAAATCAGTGAGTGTCCACAAGGTCTAGATAGAATTACAATAAGGTACTACAGATTAAAATCTATTCCTTATATGATTATTTATGGAGTGTTTTTTAGGAATGAATTCTCAAGTGTGTTATTGATGTGTGTTGAATTAGATCAGATTCAAAAATTTTACTTGAGTTACATGATGGACTAGTTGGTGGTCACTTTGCTCCAAGAACTAAAGCTACTAAGATTATGAGAGCTGGATAAATTTTTGCCTAGTTTGTTCAAAGATACCCCTGCTTGGGTAAGGGATTGTAAAAAATATGCTCTCTTTAATGGTAAACAAAATCTTTCTACCTTGCCTCTTCATCTAATTTAGGATGATCAACCCTATATGCAATGGGGTTTGGATTTCATAGGCCTAATTAACCCACCTTCTAATACTAGACATAAATGGGTATTAATGGTTATATATTACTTTACAAGGTTGGCAAAGGATAGTTATCTCAAGGAAGTAAATGAAATTTTAGTTCTAGACACCTATGAAGGCACAGTGACAAGGTTTGGAGCTCCTTCAATAATAATTTTAGATAATGCATTGGCTTTCCTTGGGATGAATACAAGTGAATGGGATTTAATAAATGTAATATATCCTATTACTTCATTAAATTATTATCCAAAAGGGAATGAACTATCTATGTATACCAACAAGAATCTAATTAGGATCATAAGGAGGACAATGTAGGAGAACCAAAGGACTTGGCATTCCATGTTGAAGAAAACTCTTTAGGCTGATAAGATCACCCCAAAAAGAGCCATTATAAACACACAATATACAATTTTTTTATGGGAGAGAATCTTGATTACCTATTTTACTTCAGTTACCATCCTTGGATCTCACTTATCAGTTGGATTTGATGGAGAATGAAAGCATGGAAGTTAGGTTGTGTGAGTTGATGGAGCTTAAAGAGATAAGAGATCAATCTTTACAAACTATGAGAGCTCATCAAGATAAAACAAATAAATAATTTGAAAAGAATACCATGACAAAAAGATTCAAAAAATGAGACATTGTATTAAAATGGGATAAAGATAGGGCTAAACATGGAAGACACACAAATTTTGATGCTTTATGGAGTGGCCCTTATGTTATCACCCAATGCAAGCAACACAATGCTTTCCAACTCTCAGATTTAGATGGAGAGGATATTAATATCATATTAAATGGTATATCTCTCAAATATTTTTACAAATGTTCTCCTCTCTCCTTGTACATATATTTTTGTTTTCCTTATGTTCCCCATGTGCCTATGCACATGTGTGTGATTTATATTGTGTTTATTCAGTGTGGTGTGTTTTTTTTGTGTGTGTTTTAGTAAAATAATTTTTCATTTTCTTCAATAATTTATTTACTTCCTTGGCCCTTGACAAGATAAGGCTATTGGTCCTTAGTATAGCAGGCATACTACCCCTATGAGTCACTAATTTATTGACCAAATTTGACTTTTATGTCAAATTGGGGAAACCTTAGATAAATAATTATTTTTAAATGATTTTAATAGGCCTAATATATTGTCACAGGGTGTATTAAATGTTATGTGATGTCATTTATGGTCATCCTAGCCTTGGCCTTAGTTATATTAGTCAATTTATCATTTTGGGTCATTTAATGTGCTTTTAAGGGTCATTAATGAAAGTGGAAAAGTAACCAAGGTGAATAGGTGTCATATTTTCATTAAAAAAATCCAATAGTTCAATATAACTATCAATTATGTCAATTACATCATAATATTGTAGGCTGTCTAACTAAAATTATAGAAACCAATTGAAAAGTGAGAAAATGGAACTTTTACAACTCACACATGGTAAAAAATCATGGAGGGACCCTTAAACATATTAAAACTAATAAAAAAAATTCCTCAAAAAATTTCATTTTGAGGCCAACACCATTCTACACCTTTCTTGGTTTCCTATACACATAAGTGACTTTCAAGTTTTTGGTTAGTATAGACAGTTGAAGATGTGTCAAGTCAAAAAAAATTGGTAGGTTATATTAAACTTAGATAAATTAATTTAGAGATAAATATTTTTAATAATGGTGGCATGTTCTTCATAAACCATCCTCATGAAGTTGACAATACTTTTCTAGTAACTATTTTATATACCCTAAAGGTTTTGCTCTATTTTGGTTAAATCCTTATGAACAAGTTGGTTATATTACATATATAGGATGTTCAATTAATTATTATATGGTATAAATTATTATTTTCATGTTTCATAATGTTTTTATGTGCAAATTAGTCCATGTTGAAGAAGGTGTCACCATGTGCAGTCTCAGCTGAGGTTCTTCTTGTTTTAAGAGTGTTTTTATCTTATAGGGGTATCTTGTAGTTATGAAATGTTGTTACATAGGTATAATGGTCATATTATCACCTCATTATATCTTTTGGTTTCACCCTATCATCTTTTGAGTAGTTTACAAGCTTAATTTCCTTTGTTGTTAACTCCATGCCTACTTTTAGTTAAAATCACATGAATGGGTTTGTCTATTTTGTTCCTATAGTTATATTCATGGTTTATCAATTTTACAAGCCATAAATAATTTAATATATCCAATTTAAATGTTTTTATAAAGTTCAAGTGTGGTCATAATCCTATTAACCATGATAAAATAGTCATGAGATGCCTATGCTTGCTTTATCCCAGATGTGTGCAAGTGGTTTCATGTTAGAAAAGAGGTGTTGGAACCTATTTCAAGGTGTTATTTATGTAAATTATTGTAATTTAAAATTTTGAGATGCATTTTAGTTTTTTTTAATCCATTCACGACCATGTTTTTCTACATTTCATACCCTTACTATCTATACATAGCGAAAACATCTACCTACAAGGTCTTGTTGATGTCATGTTGATGTGTGGACAGGTGGATATGTGTTACAACTTATTATAAATGATAAATGTGTATTATGGTGTTTTATAAAATAATATAAGGTTCATATGCATGGGGATATTCTTATTTTCCACATTTAGCTCATTGTGGTGGATCAAAACATCTACCTATAGGTGGCTGAGTAGGGTACCAAAAGCTTATATGAAGATATAGAGGTAACTTGACACTTATTTAAAAACTTGGTATGATGAATAATATTTGAAAATGAATCTAAATTATCAATATGGAAATTTTAAGTTTGAAATCAACTTGAAGAGACAAAGGACTAAGTTTAGGGAATCTTTCCCTAAAATAACATAACAAAGATTCAAAAGGTTTTTGTAGACCCCTTATGACATACTTGTAAGAGGATTAAAGACCTAAAATGAGGTGAATGTTGTGAAATATAGTAAATAAAATACCTATTTAAATAATAAAGTTCACATATTGAGGGAAGGTATGTTTTTTTAGACCTCAAACATGCCTTAAAACACATTGAAATGCTTCAACAACATCTACAGGCTTATAAGAGTAAATGGCCTTTTATCACCGTAAGAAGCAATGTTGAGCAAACAGTTTATGATTGATGGTTTTAAAATAAGAAAATGAGGTAAAATTGATTTAATTATAACAATAATGGGTTCTTATAAGTTTTTTTAGACCCCTATAACTACCTACAGGTACCCTTCAAGCATGGAAATTGACACTTGTAGGAGCTAGTAAAGGTAAGGTGAATAAACAATGACATAGGCATATATTTGATGATATTTAGACATATAAGGTGATTTAAAGGTAATAAATCATATTTTATGACCTCAATGGGAACTAAAGAATATTTTTTCCATCACATTCACCTCAACCAACCCCTATGTGCACCTATAGTAGGGTCCTAAGGGGTAGGGGTGTCTTAGTCCAATGAGGACACAATTTAGGCCTCCATGGAACTCATAGTTGAACCTATGATAATTATGAGTATTTTGAAATATTATATGGAGTTAAAATAGGTCTATAATCAATATGATCATCTTAGTTGAAGCCCAATAAGTCCTACAGGTAAGGGTGTATCAATCCAACAAGGTATGAGATAGTGACACTAGGTTAGATACCCCAGTGGTCTTTTAAAGGTTTCCAATGAAGAATATTGGTTTAAAAACATGGTGTTAGTTAAAATTTAATTAAATTAATTTTTTTAATCAGAACCTAATCTCTAGGTGATGCACATTACACCTACAATAGTCAAACTAAGAGTTTCTCAGTCAACAATTCACCAAATTGAAAGCAAGGTTTAGTTGAAGTATTTGGTAGAGTTGAGGTGTTTGGTATAATTGAAAATTATTTAATTATGGTTTTAGTGATTTAATTAAATCCATCACAAAACATTTATATGGTTCAAGAGAGAAAATAATCACCTATAGGGGTAAAAGGATAGGGGTCTAAGTCAGAGTATAGTAGTACCTAGTTTTGACTAAAAATGGATAATAAGGGCTAATTAAAGCATGGGATGAAGGATTAAGACTATGGACCATTTATACATATCCATAAAAATAATAATAATATATTATAGTTTTAAAGTGTCTATAAATACCTATAAAGGGTCTCTTAAGCCCCTATGTTCACCTACAACAACTATGTTGCAGTCTTGAAACATGAAGGTGAGATAAAGGAGCAAATTTGTCTAGGGAATATAGGAAGGTTAAAATAAATGTATAATGGATAATTATAGGTATTATAGTTTTTAAAAAATCCAAAAATTATACCAAGGTGATCATATTCTTTCTTTACTTGGTCAAAGGGTAACAGTCCATACAATGAGCTAGGAAACCTCTTTGCTCAATAGGCAAGTATGAAGAATCCAAGGAAAACGAATATTTTGGGGTGAGTTAAAATATTTTTGAGAATTAATTATATATTATAATAATGTTTAATAATCTTTGAATCATGGTTTTATAATGGAAGGGATACACTTAGGCGGGTTTGAGGAAAATGCAAGAAAATAGGCTTTTTAGAGGTCTTTTTTGGGCATTTAGAGTTGGTTAGAAATCTAAAACATGGAATAAAGATAAAAATTCTGATAAAAATAATAAAAATAAATTGGAAAAACTGTAAAATTAATCATTTTTCCTGGGGGATAAGGTATTTACCTCACTATTTTGTCTCAAAGGTCAACTAGTCTAAGAAAATCAGGTTTTGGCAAAGTGAGCTAGTGAGTGCAAAATGGGTAAAGGCATTGATATAAAGATTTGGTAAATTAAATAAATATGTTTTAAAGTATATTTAAATTTATTATATTATATATAAACAATATATCATGCTCATAAACCTAAAGGTTAGTAAATTAACCATGCACATAGTCCAATTAGGCAAACATTCACTAAGCTTAATTGGTGAATGAGAGAAAGGGAAGAAGAGTGCTTGGAGGGTTATGTATTTGATTTTTAAGCTAAAATGTGATGTGAAAATTCATAATAAATAAAAATACCTATGATATATCATTATTTTTGACCATTTTTTTCCCAACAGGCCAAAAATTGGTCACCTTCTACCCTTGCTGTGCTAGGCCATTTTCATTTTTTGATTTTGTATGAATCTGGCGATTTCTATGGACTTTATAGGTTTCAACGATTTCTACAGACTCAGAAATTTTGTCTTTGGCACATGGAGAATCAGTTTTAGAGAGAGTGCTAGGTTTTACAAGGCTTCTTCAGCTCTGGTCTAAAGAAAATCATAAGAAAAGTTGGCATGGTTGAACCAATGAACTAGTCCAATCATTTGGTTTAATGCCTAGTTTAATCAGCAGTTCATCACTTCATTTTCAGGCATTGCTTCAATGCTCCAAGCTCAATTCAAAGTTAATTAGCTTTGGTTCATGACTTGGCTTAGTTCAACCACTTAGTTCAATGCTTTGACCTTAGTTTAGCGGTTAAAGTTTAATGAATGGTTTAACTAAATAGTTCAAAGGCAAGTTCAAAAGGCTTAGTTCAATGGCATCAGCTCGTAGTGGTTGAACTGTTGAACCAATTGAACCATTGAACTAATTTTAGTTCAATAGGTTGGTTTAATGGCTTGGTTTAAGGGTGTGCCCTACAATTGAAGGACACATCCAAAGGTCTAGAAGCCCTTGCAGAGGGTAGTTCAAGTCTAAAAGCCCTTACCGAGGGTAGAGAGAGATTTCAAAGAGCCTAATAAAAAAGACAGAGTGGCCAATTCCTGTAGACTTTTTGTCCATAGGAAAAGGCTTGAAATAGAAAACCCACAGAAGAAAAAATCCATAGAAAAGGACTCAATCACTTTTGCCAAGGACAGTGACGTCCTAAAAGCCATCAAATTTAAGCCAACAAAAAGGCCATTATTTTTAAATGCCTAAGCGCTAATCATGAAAGGAACCCAAGGAATGCAGCGACCCACTAAAAGATCACCCCTGAGGGCTAAAAAACAAAAGAGACAAGGTAGGGAAAAGACAAAAGTGCTAAGAGCATAGAGTAGGTAGATAGTCTAAGTGGCAAAGGGAAGCACTGATTCAAGAAGTTATTTTGGTAGATGATAGAGTGCCTGTGAATTGACCATTAAGAGGTGCAAATAGCTAGTAGTGCAGCTGGTTTTCTTCATTTCAAATTTATGAGTAGACAAACCATGTAATCACCTTAAAGAATCAACCTTACAAGTAGACAAAAGGGTGTAGCTCATTGATGTTTTGAGTGGTTTGCTCTTCCCAATGCTCATAAGGCACATGGGCTACTGATAGAAAATGAGCACCAAAATCTTTCCCAAGAAGTGCTAAGTTCTCTTCCTCTTCCTATATATTGTAAACCTCTCTTTTGAGAAGGGATCCACTTTCAACCTTAAGGCAACCTCTACCCAAAAATCTCTCAAGCTTTTAAGGCAGAGCTACCAAAAATTTACCTTGAATCGAAACACAACATTTTTACCTCCATTCTAACTTTTGCATCTTTAGTATGTGTCTATGCTTTGATTCTGTGTTAAGTCATTTTCTTAATGATTTTGTAGAATTATTTTAGCATGTCTAGTGCATTTTTGAGTTTCCTTTTATAGGTATGTTAGAAGTGTCCCTAGAGGAGTATAAGTGAAGTGGATAGGCTACTGCAGTGTGTCTCAAAATGCCTTTAGTAGTTATTTCCTCCCTATATCTCCATGGACCCCTGACCCACTAATGTAGAAGGTTTTATCATGTCAGATGAAGTGTATGGGAGTTGTTTCTCAGTGGAAAGTGTATGTTTAAGTAGAGTAGATCACATTTTTTTTGGTGTATCACCTTTTCTTTTTTAGGCTTAGGCTTTGTTTTCAACATCTCTCTCTCCCTTTTCATTCCCCCCTTTTTTAACATTTTTTGTTAGGAATAGGAGAAACTAGGGCCTAAATGATACATCAGAGGGAGCTATCCCTCACTAGAGACTCTCCCCTCTAGATTCACTAGTCCCACAAGTGAGAGGGGAGTTTCCATTATTGCATGAAGAATGCAAGAGCTTGGCCTCCTACCAAGGGTGCAATCTTCTACATCAATAGTTTTTAGCACACTCGGTGGGACCAACTAGCACAAGTTGTGTCCAAAGAGTTAAAGAATTTTTAGTGTGTTCTTTAATTGACCAACCTTTAGAGGCTTTTGCATCAAACACCAATGGTGACTCTGAGTTGAATCTATTAGTTAAGTAGCCTGGTGCCATCAAAAATCTTACTTTTATATGTATAATTCTTTTGAAGAGAATCATGGACCTTGTATTCCTTCATATGACTATGATCAGGCTCCAAATATTTATGTAATCCCATCAAACAGCTCTCCTAGTTTCCCTACAATGATAAGGGAGGTGGTGCTAGAGTTTGAGAGGCAGATAATGGAGATTAACAAATCAGAGGAGTAGTACGGTTATTAGCAAGAGCTAATGTATAAAGAGGAGTGTTTGTTTAGGCAAGCTTAGGCCCTGCAATCCATGGAGGAGGAGGTAGCAAAATGGAGAAATCCATTTATTCAAGGTAGTCAACCTTGTGTGCCCCCTCTTATTATGAAGAAAGCCCCCTCTTTTGCATCAAATCCTTTCTATCAGATATCACTCACCCACTCTAGCTCATCAAACACATCTGCTCTCAATATCATGCACTTGGCTTTCCAACATCAAAGGGCATCAGAGCAACCCCCCATGGAGATCAATCTTCCCAATTCTTTATATTGTGAATCTTCCACTCAGGGGAATCCCACAAACTAGCACATCCCTCTTCTAGAGACTCTTTAGGTGCATCAACAGTCTCTTCCTAGCATTCCTCAACCTCCCCAAGTTTTTCAACACAATGTATAGATTCCAAGTTGGAGGAAGGAATGCCAGGAACTAGGCTAGAGATTTGAAGAGGATGATGCTGGTGACCTCCAAGAAAGACTCTTTCAGAATAATCTAGCCAAGCAAATTGAAGATTTAGAGGCTAGGATGAGACTACTTCTTGAAAGAGATAGAGCTTTTAGACCTTGTGGAGGAGCCCCAGGACCTTAGACAAAACAAAGTTGCTACCTGTTCACAAGAGCAAAATTCCAATTCTGAGATCCTAAATTAGGGGAAAATAGTAGAATCATGGGGCTAGAAGGAGGAGAAGCAAGGTTTTTCTCAAAAGCTTGAAGAAGCTGAAGCTACTCCTACTCATGATAATGTTGATGACCTCTAGGAAAAGCTCTTCCAAGAAGATCTGGCTAGGAGAATTGCAAAGTTATAATTTAGAGAGAGATTCCTCAACCAATGTGTGATGGATGGCTCAGACCAAACAACACATTCCATGTCTAAACACACCCCATCTACACACTTCTAAGAGAGTTATCAGGCCACACCTAATATAGATGAAGTGCTGACCAAGTGAAAAGAGGAGAATCATTTGATTCTAGCTCAAAGACTACCTCCTCTTCCACATATTTTCTCCACTCCATCCTTTCTCTAGGAGGAACCTATTTTTCAAGAGGCAGGTGAGGAGCAAAAGATCCAATTTTCATTTCTTTAAGAGGCTATCATGAGTGAAAATGAAGGTGGAATCATCATGGAGTCTCCTTGTGAAGACCTCATCAGTAATGGAGAAGACTCAGGGCATGCATATATGCAGATGTTCTAGCAATACAAAGAGGAACAAAAGCACAGTGAGCTATCTCCCCCCTTATTCGATGAACTTCCTTATTGCTTCGATGAGGAGTATGATTATGTTGAGGAGATAGAGTTGGAGGAGGATCAAAAGGATACCTTTGAACATCTAGAGATATTGATCTTTGAGGAGGAAAAGGAGAGGTCTATCTTCTTAGAGGAAGGACTTGAAGAAGAAAACTTTGAACAAAGAGGCAATGTTCTGTGGGATAAGCAATCATTTTGTGAGTCCATTTTAGACATCACCACAGTCCCCCTTCTTCAAGAAGGCCAAAAGGAAGCAGAGGATGAGTTTGACATGATCTTCAATGAGGTAGAAGGAAACAAGTTAGACCATGATGCATTGTAGAGGGAATGTGCATATCAAAGGGCTTATGGTGATGAGCCAGCAGCTAGATTTCTTGGTGAAGAGCACCATCATGAAGGACCAGCATTCAACAAGCCTCTAGGGACAAGAATAATACATGTATGTTGGAGGCATGTTTGAATCTGATCCACTCAAATACTAGCCAAACCAAGTGACAGGCAAGAGGAGCAAGTCACCTAATCTCCTTTTCATTCAGCTACTTGCCTACCACCATAAGTATTCTTTCAAGGAAGGGGACTTAAGAAATTTTCCCTTTGATCCAAGGGGAAGCAAATATTCTTAGTTAGCTATATATAGTAGTTTGCTTTTAGTTTCTTTCCTACTTTCCCTGAGTGCAATTTACACAAGTAGTGTTTTTTAGCCTTGTGTGTTTCCGTTTGCATGTGGGGTAAGAGGCTCTGTGTTTGATTCTTGGATATTTTGGGGCTATTGTTAACTTTGTTCAAGTTGCATCTAACTCTGTACCCAATGGACTACAAGGCAACTGGTCTTTAAGCATAACAGGCATGCTTCCCCTAGGAGTCACCAATTTGTTGACCATTTTTTGCCCAACAGGCCAAAAATTGGTCACCTTCGACCCCTATTGTGCTAGGCCATTTTCATTTTTTGATTTTGCATGAATCTGGCAATTTCTATGGACATTACAAGTTCTAGCAAATTCTATGGACTCATCAGGTTAGTCTTTGGCACATGGAGAATTAGTTCCAAAGAGAGTGCTTGGTTTTACAAGGCTTCTTCAGGCTCTGGTCTGAAGAAAATCATAGGAAAAGTTAGCATGGTTGAACCAATGAACCAATCCAATCATTTGGTTTAATGCCTGGTTTAATCGGCAATTCATCACTTCATTTTCAAGCCTTGGTTCAATGCTCCAAGGTCAGTGTAGAGTTCATCAGCTTTGGTTCATGCCTTGGTTTAATGCCTTGGTTTAATTCAAGCACTTAGTTTAATGCTTTAGCCTTGGTTTAGTGGTTAAAGTTCAATGAGTGGTTTAACTAAATGGTTCAAAGGCAAGTTTAAAAGTCTTAGTTCAATAGCATCAATGTGTAGTGGTTGAATCGTTGAACCAATTGAACTATTGAACCAATTTTGGTTCAATGGGTTGGTTTAATGGCTTGGTTCAAGGGTGTACCCTATAGCCAAAGGACACAACCAAAGGTCCAGAATCCCTTACAGAGGGTAGTTCAAGTCTAGAAGCCCTTGTGGAGGGCAGAGAGAGCTTTCAAAGAGCTTGATAGAAAAGATAGAGTGACCAATTCCTACAAACCTTTTGTCTACAAGAAAAGGCCCAAAACACAAAACTCACAAAAGAAAAAAGCTACAAAAAAGGACCCTATGACTTTTGCTGAGGATGGTGATGCCCTGAAAGCCATCAAATTTAAGCCAATAAAAAGGCCATTATTTTTAAACACCCAAGTGTTAATCATGAAAAGAACCCAAGGAACACAGTGACTCACTAAAAGATCACCCTTGAGGGTTGAAAAATTAGAAGAGACAAGGTAGGTAAAAGACAAAAGTGCCAAGATCATGGAGTAGGCAAATAGTCCAAGTGGCAAAGGGAAGCACTGATTCAAGAAGTTATTTCAGTAGATGATATAGTGCTTGTGAATTGAGCATTAGGAGGCACAAACAGCTAGTAGTGCAACCAATTTTCTTCATTTCACATTTAAGAGTAGACAAACCATGTAATCACCTTGAAGAAGTGGCCTTACAAGTAGACAAAAGGGTGTGCTCATTGATGTTTTGAGTGGCTTGCTCTTCCCAATGCTCATAAGGCACATGGGCCACTGATAGAAAATGAGTGCCAAAATCTTTCCCAGGAAGTGCCAAATTCTCTTCCTCTTCCTATATATTTTAAACCTCTCTTTTGAGAAGGGATCTACTCTTAGCCTTAAGGCAAGCTTTGCCCAAAAATCTCTTGGGCTTGTAAGGCAGAGCTACAAAAAATTTACCTTGAATTGAAACACAACATTTTTACCTCCATTCTAAGTTTTGCATCTTTAGTATGTGTATATGCTTTGATTCTGTGTTAAGTCATTTTCTTAATGCTTTTATAGAATGATTTCAGCATGTCTAGTGGATTTTTGAGTTTCCTTTTATAGGTCTATCAGAAGTGTCCCTAAAGGAGTATAGGTGAAGTGGATAGGCTACTGCAGTGTGTCTCAAAATGGCTTTAGTAGTTATTTCCTCCCTGTATCTCGATGGACCCCTAACCCACTAATGCAGAAGGTTTTCTCATGTCAGATGAAGTGTATGGGAGCTATTTCTTAGTGGAAAGTGTATTTTTGGGTGGAGTAGATCACATTTTTTTTGGTGTATCACCTTTTCTATTTTAGGATTAGGCTTTATTTTTAGCATCTCTCTCTCCCTTTTCATCCCCCACTTTTTTTTACATTTTTTGTTAGTAGTAGGAGAAACTAGGGCCTAAATGATACATCAGAGGGAGCTAGCCCTCATCTAGAGACTCTCCCCTCCAACTTCGCCAATCCCATAGGCAAGAGGGGAGTTTCCATTATTGTTTGAAGAAGGTAGGAGCTCAGCCTCCTACCAAGGGTGTAATATTTTGCGTCAACAATTCCTATCATCCAAATCTAGCAGGGTGCCTATTAGACCTATTAGCCCTTAAAGAGACCCAGAACCAATTTGGGGTCCATCTTCATTTTTATCTCTTAGTGGACTATATAAATGATTGAGGCATGTTAGGTAGGTGTATATATAAATTTTTTAACTAATAGTATTCATAATAATATATATGAAACCAATTATATCCCAAATAAAGTACATGCATATAGGAAAATCAAGGACAAGCTTGATGAGGTGTTATCAAATGCTCATATCTTTTATAAGGTTTTTCATGGGAAAAAGTGTAATTTGGAGGTGTTATAAGGGTAAATTGGAATCAATTTTGTTTCATTTATTGATATTTTCAATCTAAAATATTTATGAACAAAGTTAAGACCAAAAACTGCCTAAAACCCTACTAAACCCTCATCCAAGATCTAATGGAGAAAATAAGGTTGGAAAAATATCCAAATGACATAGTTTGTCTATGGAAGATATTGGAACTTGTATAAGACTCCCTCAAGATATATCCCCCCAAGATGAGTTAGACAGAATTGTATGGACAACATTTAAAAATAGGGTATTTTTGACCATTATTTGTGTTTTTAAGGTTTTAGAAGGTTTTAAAAACTATAATCAATTTTGGATGAAGGTTTTAGACTTTATATAACCCCTAATAGTTATTTAATTCCTAATAAAAACACAATTTTTCAAACAATTAACTTCATCTCAACTAATGAAAATTGGCATAGTGGATACAAGGGTGAGAAGGTTGAAAACTCTAAGTGTGAGTCTTTTTAAGGCATACCTAAGTAGTATAATTCCATGGATAGTATTTACAAGTGTCATTAAATCCATCAAACTTATTTTGATGGAAAACTGAATTGAATTTTTGAGGCCAAGTGTGAGGAGACACTAAAAAAGGAGTTTTTTAGATTATAGATAGTGATGGCTTCCTTCCATAAGTTTCCAAATGAGTAATACTATAAGATGCATGTATAAAGGCCTTCCCTCTCATTTAAATCATCATACTTATCCCTAGTTAGTTTTGGGATGTTCAGATAGGTCTAAATGATGAAGGTAATTTTTTGAGCCAAAATAAGGAATTTTGTGACACTTTTCATAGGTTTCATGACTTGTATGGAAACTTGGACCTCTTGATATTTCATGATTAATTTAATACATCTTTATTATTAAAATTTTAACCTCTTTTCTTAGACTAAAATGTCTCCATGTGACCTTTGGACTTCCCTTGCTTTGTTCTTCTCTCAAAGGCTATAAATATTGACTCTTTTGGCTCTTGTTAACAGCCTTCATAGGTTGATGGTGAAACCTTGGCCAATTTTTTACTTGAATTACTATTGAAGAAATAAAAATGTGATTTTTACTACTTACATTTTGTACAATTGAGTGTTATTATAATATTTCTAGTCTTGTCTAGTATAATATGATCTTTTATAACCTGTTATCCTTGATTGTTCACCAAATGTGCATACGATAAATTTTTATAGGTATTTTTTAGTGTTATTTTATAATTTTATAAGTTTAATAGAAGTGTTTCATGAATATATTCCATAAAGGAATAATTCATCACCCTCCTAAGTATCAAAATACCTTATTCAAATTATCTTATGAAACATTGATGTGACAATGTAACTAGAATTATGAGTTTTGTGTGAAAGAATCCATATTTAGCTCTAAGTAATATAAGTTTAGTCAATAGGAGGAAATACAATATTGGTACATCACATATAGTTTCTTAGATTATCTTCTTAACCATTTTCATGCAAAATTAATAGATAAGTGAGTGTTTCAAAGAGTGCATCAAGGGAACTAGACCTTATAGATATTCATATAAATAAAATTATTACCTAAAATAAGAGACAAGTGTCCATAATTCCACTTTAATGAGGAGAGATAGGCATCTCCTCAATGGGTACACATCCAAGTGACAATAGTTATTATTGGTGGACTCATCTATCCCATTCCCTTAAGGATAGTAATTGAAATAATAGCTTATATAGATTTCATGTTTGAGAACCCACTCAATTATTATTGCACCACTAAATACCATTACGTTATTATAAATTATTGTCTAAGGAACTCCAAATCTAGCCAATAATCCTTCTTATAATTCAAGAACTAAACTTTCACTAGCCTATTTGAGAGTTATTGCTTCAACCCACATTTTGAAATTGTCACTGGATATAACCACCAATTTATGGCTAGAGCTTGAATGGGGGTTGATCATACCAATGAAATAAAGACCCCATCACATAAATGACTAATCTACTTAAATAAGATCAAGAGGAATGGATTTAATATTTTCTTTACCTATCAAACATTCACACTTTTTACACCTCTTTACCCATGTATAATAGTTCTTAAATATGATAATAAAATAGAATGCATCTCTCATTACCTTTGTTGATGTGGACTTAGATGCAAAGCATCCTCTAGTTAGTCCATCTTGAAATTATTACAAAAACTTGTCAATCTGATTACTTTAAACACACATCAACAACATACCATTAATATAACTTATAAATAGGACTCCATCCATAATAACATTAGGGATATATTGTAATCTAAAGTATCATCTCTTTACTCTATCCAAACCTAGATGGCACTCACTTATTTGATGAAATCTTACCATATCTTGTGTCTAAATTGGAGGGTGTGAAGGTAAAAATGTATTAGCTAATATTGAAATACCAAAATAGCCTCTTATTATTATATAATATCTGATTCCAAGTGTTCACATATCCCACTTCCTCTTACCAACTTAGTAACCTTTATCTCCACATCATACTCCATGACATTAGTCACCCATCCAACCACTTTATCATTCAAATGCCACCTAAAAAATAAGTCTTTTATGCTTGTATATGTCACCATGACATGAATTTTATCATTATAAAACATATGGATAAACTTATAAAGGCTCCTTATGATTGACAACACTTGTTTCTCAGTTAAGGTATATATCTCTTCATAATCTTATAGCCCTTGACTAAAGAAGGAAATGGGCTACTCAAGACCTTCACTATTATGTTACATCAACATGGATGATGTGGTTTCAATGCTAAGAAAATCATACAATAATAAATCCTTTGAAAAATCATAATTGATCAATGTTGGTTCTTGTGCAATGGCTTGTTTAATAGCCTCAAAATTGTTTTTTCCTTATTTGGTCCAATTAGAAACTTGGTGCTTATTCAACATGGATGTAATAGGATTTAAAAGGTTATAAAAACCAAGTATGAACCTCTTTCAAAAGTTTATTTTACCAAGAAAACTATTCAAACCCTACTTATGATTTGGTAAAGATAAAGACAATACAATATTCACCCTTTCAGGATCTATAGGGAGCTCATCCTTGGAGATAATGTGGCCTAATAACTTACCCTTATTAACGAAAAAAAAAATTGCCAGGTTTAGAGAGATTCCATATTGCCTACATAAATACATCTAATATAAGCTAGATGATCACTAGCATTATTTGAGAAAAACATTATATCATCAAGATAGATTATCACAATTTCATTGATCAAGCCTTGAAAATTCATATCCATGGCTCTTTAGAAAGTAGCCTCTACATTAAACATCCCAAATGGAATCATTTTATAGGCATATATACCCAATTTAGTAGTAAAGGATATCTTATATTAATATTATTCTTTCACTAATACTTTATTCTAACCTAAGTAGCAATCTAATAGAGAGAAGCATTGAGAACCTACAACAACTTGAACAATTTGATCCATGGAGGTTAAGGGATAATGAGCCATCAATGAAACCCTATTCAAATCTCTAAAATTTACACAAAATCTAAACTCTCCACTCTTATTTATCACATGGACTATATTAGTAACCCATTAAGAAAAAATACTAAGATATGGGTTGAATTAGTTCGCTTAAAATAAGAATTCAATTTTACTTATCATTCATGAAGCATTCATTCAAACACATACATCAACCAATGCATAAAAAAACATCCAAATAAACACACAACATATGAACATAAGAGATATGTGGGAAAACATCATGAGGGATAAAATAAACTAAAACATAGCTTATACTCCATTATTATAAGTAATTAATCAATATTTTAGGAGGCACCAACCCTACAAGGAGCACCAACCCCTCACTAATCAAACACCAACTCAACTAGGCCTTTACCAAGCACCAACTTGTAAGGACCCCTAGGTGAATCAGCATAAATTAATCACCTAAAACCTTTGATTTCCTTTAGATATTTATTTCTCACTCAACTAATGATGATCACCTTCTTCTTCTCTCCACACTTTTTTATCTCTCTCAAATAGCCTATTATACCTCTTAACTCAATGAGCCATATTCTTTATAGATATAGATCATATGACCTTACTCATCATCTATATAATCAATTTTATAGACTCATTACATATTAAACATGCCCCTATGATGGTCTTAAATCACTCTACCAAGTTTCCAAACTTTTATTTCATTCATTTATCCCCTCTCTTTTTTAACTAGTCAAATTAGGCTTATTAGACCTTCTTCTTATACTTGAATCTTGATTTCACATACCTTAGTTAGAAAAAAACCTATACATACTTTTATCACCATTTTAATATATTAAAAAACATATTTAATATTATAAAAAACCAATACATAGGTCGGTTTCCACTCATAATGACCAAAACCACCCCTAGGCCTAAAGGAGACCTAATGCAATTAGGCCTTCTCAAAGCACACATTTCACCTTGACCACTTTGAAAAAAATGAGCCTAAATAAAAAAATAAACATTTCAAACATGATTAAATTATACCCCTTATAATCTCACCTTATATCCCCAACACCATTTATCTCATTTCATTCCTTGAACCACACCATTAGGAATACTCACAATTAAACCTTCTTACTTCCATAAAGTCTATCAAACAAAACTAAAACACACAAACAATTTTATAAAATTAAAATATAATTAAATAAAATGGATATAACCTCCATGACCTAAATTTAATCACCATGTTCTTTAAACACTAAAAAAAATGTCTTAAATCATCTAACTCACTCTTGAAATGTGACCACTTAGAATTACCAACTAGCTTAAAAACCCTGTCATGATTATTTGACCACCAAAAACTATACAAGAAAATTTTATGACTATAAATTCACTCATAATAACCTAAAATATCCATATAAAATTTTCATGTTCATTATACTCTTCAAATATGGTAAAATCATCTCATTCTCATCTATGCTAGATGACTACTCAGAACTATTAAAAACTTCAAAATATAGTCATGAAAACAATGACTTAGAACACCTATGTGAAAAAATTTATGAACTTAAAATGAATTAATATTATCCCAAAATAATATAATAATATATTTAAACAAATATATTATAATTTAAAAATTAATATACATCTTACAGACCAATCTCATGGCTTTAATGTATACAAAATTGTGTTAGACAAGTCAGTTTGAGAGCAAATTTATACCATACACACACATCTCCAAATATTATATCCAAAAGGGATATATATTAAATGTATTTAAAAATAACCTATTAAAATCTGATCTATCTCTAATCTATTTGAACACATCCCTAATCTCATTCCCACTTCTACCTAGATTTTCTCATTTTTTGCCTCATCTAGGATTTTTACCGATGGGTCAAATTACATGATTAGTTTAGAAAATTTTAATTATATAATATACTAAAAAAATACCATGGTGATAAGATATAAGTAATAATCTTAAACATTCATCCACTTATCAACTTTGACTCAATCAAATCTACCTTTTATAGCAAATGTTTAAGAAACATGGATTTTCCTATAAGGTCCACTCTCTCATTTATTAGAACAATTCCACTTGGAGGAAATTTGGAGAGTACTCTACATTATAAAATCATAAAAATAGGTCATTAAATTAATTATAATATATTTATATCAATATCATTCATATTGGGTTATTTTTAGGGTTTTAAAGAGGGTTAAGACCACCTTACAATCTTAACCATCATCCATAAAGCTTGGGACCTTAATCCAAAAACCAATTATTATAAAATTGATTTATGATCATTACCAATCATAAATTAACTTATTATGATCTCATTAAAAGTTTTCACATACCATTGAGCACAAGAAAGTCCTTCTTGGGTTGAGAACCCTTCATTTTGTGCACATGAGAAACCTCAAAACAATATTTCATGTTTTATTCTTCATCTCAAGACCTCAAAATTCACAAACAAACTTGAAAAAAAAATTAAAATATTTATAAATGATCATTTATCCATTCATTCCTTGGGAAATGAACCTCATATTCTATTTTATCACCATCTCTCTCTTTGTTCCTTAGGGTTTGGATCTATAGTTCATATTATGCCTTAAATTAGACCTTCTATCTATTTTCCAAGAAATTTCCACCTTACTCACATATCCTAAAAAAATTCCAAATGATATACCACTAATTTTTATCCTTCATAGGTCTTAACAACACTTCATGGTACCTTATTACATCAAGAAGGGTCTAGGATTAGTCTGATTGCATGCTTAGGCTTAAGTCCTTACCCCTGTAGGTTTACCTTGAAACTTTATTGAGTGTTCCAAAACTTCATATTAATTCTTTGGAATTATTAAACATGCACTTATACCTATGTTTATCCATATTACTAGACCACCATCTTCATACCTTCTCATAGGGTCTCTTCATGTGATGATAAAACTCATGACTAGGCTTCTCAAGCTCTTAAATCTTGAAAACTAAACATGATATTCATTGATGATTTAAAATTTTGATAATATGACTTTTATTGTCCTTATATAGTAGCATACATATGTATAAACTTATTCATACACATGCTCATGATATGACAATGCTCCTCAAGACTAGTGCTCAATAATATGCTTACCTTGTATCTTGGTCTTGACCTTAAAACATGTTATCAACCTCAGAAGAATTACTAGGTTGACATAAAATTATATATCAATTGAGATATAATAGGTTTACTTCAAATTATCTTTTGTCATAGTACTTCCTCATGACATACCACTTCATCATACATGACATCAACTTTGACCTTGACATTAATGACATCCATCTTGACCTTGCCATCAATGACAACATCAATTCCACAACACAAACAATAGGAACATACCTCAACAAATGGCATTATTTTATAGGAATATGTAGCCCATTTACTATTAAAATATATCTTATACTGATCTTCTTCTTTCACCAAGACATGATTATAACCTGAGTAGCCATCTAAGAGAGATAAGCATTAAGAACCTACAACCACTTGAATAATTTTCCCCATGGAGGGTAATGAATAATAATCCAACAACGAAACCCTATTAAAAACACTAAAATATGCACATAATCTGATATCTCCACTCTTTTTTCTCACATGGACTAGATTAGAAACCCATGAAGAGTGTTTGATAGTGAATATGATTCTTGATTCTATCAACTTGGTTAGCTATTTTCTCATTAGTATATCAAATTTAATATTAATATTAATTTGTATTTGTATTAAAATCTTGGAAATTGGATAAATCTCTATGGTATGTATAGTTAATGTAGGATCAAACCCATTAATATCACTATATTCCCAAGTAAATAAATAAATAAAATCTACATAACTCAGAAAATGCATCTCTCTTAGTTGACGTTCATACCTTTCCAAGATTAATAATATTATCTTTGAAGATAGCCACTTTCTCATGATGTTATTATTTTTTATACTTTCTCACCTTATCCTTTCACATTTGAAAATTCTCATTTAATATGTTCTCAATAGTTACCAGCCCTTTAGGAACCTTATTTGATCTTAATTAAATAATTTGATCTCCATAGTGATCCTACAATTTAGCCTAGTTTTTATAAGAAAACTTTTATTTTTGTTTATGGAAACATATTATTTTCTTATCACACTCAAAAACCTAATAATTGACATCATTATTTGGTATTGATGGACTTACTACCACCTTGATATGTGGTTGAGTTTTTGAGTTCATGACATCATTATGAATGTTGAATTGAGATCTAACTAAATGTAACCTATCAACATGCTGATTATCCTATCTTAGAACTGATTGGATGTTGAAGGCTAATAAATATTCAATAAGATCCCATACCCTATGCTTTTAATACTTTAACATGGATTCTTGGTAGCACTCTTACCTTTCACTAGGTGGATTACAAGTCCACTATCTCCAAAAACCTTTTAATTCATTAAATTCTTTCTTTCTTTCCAATTGAAGCCCATATATAAGAGCCTCATACTCATATACATTACAAGTGAAACTTAACTAAAATATGATTGTAGAATATTAATTATCATTTGAATGATAAACTAGTATTACACCTTCCCCTACTCCATTATTACTTCATGAACCATCAAAAAATAACTTTCATGGAACATCACTATATTCACTTGACTTAAAGAGGGTTGGTATGGTTGTACCTTATTCATGTAAATAACAGACACCTAGAAAATATTCTTCACCACCTCTATATGGATCATACTCATGGTTTTTTTCTCCTCACTCATCAAGGAAAATATATGATATGTCTTCAAGAGGTAAAATTTGTTCTTGATCATTATGATGATCCTTTTAATTAGTGATGGTGAAATTTAAATTTGAGATTATTATATTATATGGTGTAATATGAGATTTAGATATAGGTTCAAACCTAAATCTAACATTAGTGTCGTATCTAGCTCTAAAATTTAGATGTGACCAATCAAATGATAAGTAACCCTCAATCTTGGTTGTGAACTCTATTTACAAGCATAGATTAAAGAATGGTAGAAATTATATTAAAAAAACATATTGATAATAATATAAGTTATAAAAATCATGAAGAGTAAGGATTAAACCTCTAATCACACCCATGGTATTAGTAGCTAAACCATCTAATTACAAGACACCTTTACTATTAGGCTCATACTTTAAGACTAATTTATCATGTATTTATTTAGCCATAATTGAGATACTTTATCCACTGTATATCATGAATTTGTGTACTATGAAATATCCAATAATCACTAAAACATAAAAAGGAGGTAGTTTACCATATTTGCATGGCTTCCTACTAGGTTATGTAAGAGTGTTTGTGAAAACTAAAATTTCTCTTATTGTTGATGTTTTTGAAATATTGATTTTTTAAAAATCCTCTTGAATTGTATTTACCATTGGCCAAGGAGATCCAATGTATCCCACATAGGAATAATAACATTCAACCTCTTCATTTGGTCCACAATGTTGGTGCAAGAGTTGTTAACCCTTGGTTATCCTCAAGGAGCTGTCATATTGTTTTGAGCTTGTATAATTTAGTTTATAAAATCAACCTTGTCATTATTATTTTTCTAAGTTTCTTGGGATTTAGGATCGACATTAACATATTTTATTCCTTGAGACATATAATGCATAATGGTTTCACCCTTGCCTATATATTGATCACCATAAATTTCTATTTTTTTGGATCTTGTATTGGCTTCTATAAAAGTATCACCAACCTTAATTTTTCTTCCCAAATAATTGACTAAACATAATATTCTTATTTACAATTTAACATTATGGCATCAGACTGGACTTACTCTCCATTTTTCCTTTCAAGATGAGGAACCTCATCTTATGTCATAGAAGGAATGGTTCCATTATATATCATACAATCTTAATTAAACACCTTATTCTAATTAAAATACTAATTATGAGGAGGATCCAATTAATAATACCAATAATTATCTTCTATAAATTTTTTTTGATTAGGTACTAGAGTTCTATAAGTGGAGGTAGCATTTGGATTGTAGTTTTTATATGGTATAACATTGGTAATCTAGCATTTCCTTTGGGAATTAGACTAAAAACGTGGTCTATTTTGTTGATTGGAATGATATAAACAATATGGATCTTGGTAAGGTATATATTAATTATTTAATACCTCTTCATAGCCACCATATCATTTTCAAGAGTCTTGAGTATTCCTTCTACATCACTTGTTATGTTTGGTTGACTAGGAGTAGTCAAGTCATGACTAGTTATTGTAGGAATGGGATTAAGAGTTGGGGTAGGGGTTGCATATAAGGTAAAAATGGCATGAAATGTCTTGGTTATATCTTTCATACTTTTATGAGGTTATTTTTAGCTTTGATGGTAAGGTCATAGGCTTCGGGTAAGGTTTCTCCTCCAATAGATTATATCATAACAATTATGTCCCTATTCAATGCCTTGAGATAGTAGATGAAAGCATAATTTTGATTAGGTATCATAGTAATTGGTATCATATCCCATGTTTTTTAAAATCTATAATTAAATTCTTTCATGAATTCTTATGTATTTTTCTTGATATTAGTTAATTATTTAGCTAGTGAGAAATGATCACTCGTGTCTTCAAACCTCTTGCTCAATTTCTCTCCCAATTAGTAACATCAATAAATTAAATTAGGAGATAATTTCATATAATAATCCAAATATTTTCCCTAAAATGAGATTAGAAACAAACTAATGGCCACATTCTCTTGAGTGATTTTGTGAATTTTATAGAAAATAGACATATCCCTAATTTACTCAATGGGAGTAATGGTGTTTTCTCCACTAAAGTATGGGACACTCTTGATATATTTCATAAGAATATAACCATATCTTGAAATTTTTAGAGGGGATTCACAATTGAGAGGAAAAAAGGGGAGATTTTTAGCCATCTTTCTATATTTAGGAGAGCATGGAGTATAATTTATTATTATGGAGCTTCTTTCTAGGAGTCTTGGTATAAGGGGAAGAATAAAGAGCTCTATTTCTCTTGATTTAAAATGAATTTAATTAAAAAATAATAAAAAGGAATACCTTTATCTATTGATCTTATAGTCTCCTTTGGCACAAAAATTGGTTTGATAGTCTATAACCAAGAGCTAAAACCTTATTGGAGTCACCATATGTTACACATAGGCTATTATAACTACAATTTTATTAAGACCAACATCAGTATTAGACAACCTTATTGAAATTATATCCCACCGGGTGTGCCATAACTATTATTTATCTAATTTTAACCTCTAAGAAGGGTTTTTATGACCTCTTAACTAGATGATAGCATGGAATCACTCCTAGGTTGTGGGTGGCCTAATTAATGAAGTCAATTTATAAATTGGGATAAATCACTTGATACTTCACCCAAAAATACAACTAACCTAATGTAATTGAAAGGAAAAGGGACAAAAAATAGCTAAAAATAGAAAGAAAACATGGAGGTGATGAACCAAATGTAGTGTCCTCTAGTTGGAAATGCTTACACTATGAAATGACAAGGTTAAAATATATTTTTATATCTTCAAGACAAATCCTACAATATGAGTTTTTCATGTGAAGGTTTTTTCTATTACTATAGATAAGGTGATAATTAAAAAGGCCTAATATTAGACACTAATGAAATTTCAAAACATTATATCATAGAAACATGTCATACACTTCATATGACCTGTGGAAACATGACTAACTCACATAGAGACATGAAAAAAATGATAAATTCAAGGAATTAATATCACTATCACAAAGTATTCATCAAAAATTCATTTCAAAAACATTGTATGTAATATGAAAATAGTATAATTCATCTTACATTGGTTTCAAAGGAAATCAAAAGTATTAAAATTTGTAGGGATTCACCATAACCACTTTTAGGATAAATGAAATGCCTCATTTATAGAAGAATTAATGGGATAGAGAAGGATTAGATAATATGAGAAATCATGAACCATTTTTCATCATCAAATGAGTTTTAAAGTAGAAATAATTTGACACCAAGCCTCCTTGGAATGTGTTATCATCTTGTTCCTCAACCTTCTATTCCATGTGTTGGTGAAGTTTGTCATGAATGATCTCTCCTAGTAGGTATCATATTACATTGAAGTATATCACAAGATTAAGACAAATTAAATACTTTAATCTTTCCCAAACTACCTTAATTTATCCAAACTACTTAAAAATTCAATGTAATCAACTTACTAGTCCTGATCCTTGGTCTATTTACTTGGATTAGAACACATTTCTCCTTGGGGTATCACCATTCCATTTATTTTATCATGGCTCAAGATAGACCTTGGATTCACACACAAAAATTATCTTTATCAAACTTACCTTAACTTATTCTAAACATATGAATAAGACTATATTTAATGACCATTGATGGCAAGATTAAGTGAATTGACCCTATTTCCAACTAGACTATCCTAGAAGGCTTTGTAAACAACCAATAATGACACAGTGCCTATCATCTTGAGACCATCCATGAAAAATAAATGACCTTTATGATGGATATAAATAAAGTTAAGATCATGCACACCAAATTTTTTAATGATACGCATCAATGGTGGCCAATTTTAGATAGCATCTTTGGTGACCTTTTAGTATTGCATGCTTACTATGCATCTAGACTAGTGGCCTTGACAATCCATTAGGTTGTGGGTTCATGAATGCTACATTAATTAAAAACAAAATAAAATATTAACTTTACATAAGCATTAAAACCAACCTAAAATAATCTATCTCAAGACACACATCACATACACATGTGTCATAAGACACTTGGAATAAAGTCAACAAAAGAAAGAAAACAAAAAACTTGTTCTCTAAGCACTTAAGGGAAACAAAGACCTACTCTACTATGTAAAAAAATCCAAATCCAAACTTATTAGGATGGTTTGAAATGTATACCACTGGATGGGATACTCAACTCCTCTCCATCATGATTTACATGCTCAAAGTCATTATATTATTTTTAACCAATGACTACATAGGAGTCCACTCCATAATGTATAAAACTTGGTATTCCCACTAGGGTTGATCTTCATCTTCATCCCACTTTAATACAATATATCCTTCTTCATATGTTATTTCAACAAATTTCATACCAAAGTTATTATTCACTTGGGCTTGATGTCATTTTATGGTATACATAGCATGATTTCATGTATCTTATAAGGCCATCTATTCTATCAACCTTATTTCTATGGAGTCACTATCCATCATCTCAAGTTGATGAGATAACTCTATGGCTAGTAGTTTAATAAAAATAGTTATCATGGACTCTCTCTCCCATAAATAATCATGTAGGGTGAGTTTCCATTAGTCTTATTGGGGGTGATCCTATCATCCCATAGATTTATCCTCAAATTAGTGTGTCTAGCTCTTTGATTATCTTCTATTAATTTCTTAATGATTCTAATCAATTTATTATTGGTGGACTCATATATCCCATTACCTTGAGGATAGTAATTAGAATAATAACTTAGATATATACCATGCTGTAGATCCCACTGAACTATTCTTGCACCACTAAATACCATTGAATTATAAAAAATTATTGTTGAAAGAACTCCAAATATGGCCAATAATCCTTCATAGAATTCAAGAATTAAAATTTCACTAGCCTCTTTGAGAGATATTGCTTTAACCCACCTTTTTAAATTATCAATCGATGTAACCACCAATTTATTTCTAGAAATTGAATGGGGGTTGATAATACCAATGAAATCAAGACCCCATTTCATGAATGACTGATCCACATAAATAGGATTGAGAGGAAAGGATTCAATCTTTTGTTTACCTAAAAAATAATTCACATTTTTGACACCTCCTTACCCATGTATAATATTCCTTAAACAAGACAATAAAATAACACCCATCCCTCATTACCTTTGTTGATGTGGTCTTAGATGTGAAGTGTCCTCTAGTTGGTCCATCATGAAATTGTTACAATAACTTGTCAATATAATTACCTTCAACACACATCAACAACATACCACTAATATCCTTTCTAAATAAGACTCCATATATAATAACATAGGGGTAATATTGAAATCTAAAGTATTTTCTCTTTATTCTATCCAAACCTAAAGGACACTCACTCGTTTGAAGAAATCTTATCATATCTTGTGGCTAAACTGGAGGATGTAAAGGTAAAAATGTATTAGAATAATATTGAAATTCCAAAATATCCTCTTATTCTTATTTAAGATCTGATTCAAAGCATTCACATGTACCACTTCCTCTTACCAACTTAGTAGCCTTGATATCCACATCATACTCCATGACATTGGTTACCCATCCAACTCTTTTCTCATTTAAATGCATACTTAAAAATAAGTCTCTTATGCTTTTATTTATCACCATGACATGAATTTTACTATTATAAACCATATGCCTAAACTTATTAAGGCTCATTATGATTGAAAACACTTGCTTCTCAATTAAGGTATATATCTCTTCATAATCTTATATAACTTGACTAAATAAGGAATTGGGATACTTAAGACCTTCACTATTATTTTGCATCAACATGTTTGATATGGTGTAAATGATAGAAAAATCATACAAGAAAAAATCCTTTGAGAAATCAAAATTGATCAACATTGGTGCTTGTGCAATGGCTTGTTTAATATCCTCAAAATGGTTTTTTCCATCTTTAATCCAATTAAGAACTTGGTGTTTCTTCAACATGGTTTTAATATGCTTCACAAGGCTATAAAAACTAGGTATGAATCTCTGAAAAAAATTATTTTACCAATAAAGCTATTTAAACCCTACTTATGCTTGGGTAAGGATAACGACACTATGGTATTCAACCTTTCAAGACTTATAGGAAGCCCATTTTTAGAGATAGTGTGGCCTAATAACTTACCCTTATGAAATAAAAGAAACACATTTTTTTGGGTTTATATAGATTCCATATTGCCTACATAAATCAATCTAAGGTAAGATATATAATCACTAGCATTCTTTGAGAAAACCATTATATCATCAAGAAATATTAGCACCATTTCATTAATCAAGCCTTAAAAATTCATATCCATGGATCTTTAGAATGTATCCCCTACATTAAACATCCCAAATGGAATTATTTTATAGGCATGTATACCCATTTAGTAGTAATGGATATCTTATATTGATCTTCTTCTTTCACTAAGACTTGATTGTAACCTGAGTAGTGATATAATAGAGAGAAGCATTGAAAACCTACAATAAATTGAAGAATTTTCTCCATGGAGGTTGAGGGATAATGATACATAAATCAAACCCTATTCAAATCTCTAAAATTTACACATAATCTAAACTCTCCACTCTTATTTCTCACATGGACTAGATTAGTAGTCCATGAAGCATAAATACTAAGAGGGGGGTTGAATCAGTTCCCTTAAAATAATAATTCAATTTTACTTATCATTCATGAAGCATTTATTCAAACACACACATAAACTAATGCATACACAAACATCCACATAAACATACAAAATATGAACACAATATATATGTGGGAAACCCTCATGTGGGATAAAAACCTGCTAATACACAAATTTCAATCTAGTCATATAAGCAATGAATCAATATTTTGAGAGGCACCAACCCCACAAGGAACACTAACCCTTCACTAGTCAAGCACCAACTCAAATAGGCCTCTATCAAGAACCAACTTGAAATAAGGTACCAACCCCCTAGGTGAATCATCACCAAATCATTTCATCACCTTCTTTTGTTCTCCACACTCTTCTATCTCTCTCAAATAGTCTATTAGGCCTCTTCACTCAATGAGCCCTCTTATTGATAGATTTAGATCATATGACCTTAATAATAATCTATAGAATCACTTTATAACCTCATGACATATGAAACAAACCTATATTATAGTCTTATATCCCTCTACCTAGTTTAACAAATTCTACTTCATTCATTCATCCCCTCTTATTTTTAACTAGTCAAATTAAGCGTATTAGACCTTTTTCTTATATTTGACTCTTGATTTCACATACCTTGGTTATCCATAGACCTATACATACTTGGATCACCATTTTAATATATAAGAAAACACATTTAATATGAGAAACAACCACTACATAGGTCAGTCACCACTCATAAGGATCAAAACCACCATTAGGCCTAAAGGAGACCTAATGCAATTAGGCCTTCTCAAAGCACACATTTCACATTAACCACCTTGGAAAAACATGAAAATAAATAAAAATATTAAAAAATTCACACATGATTAAATTATACCCCTTAGGTCCCTAACACCATTTAGCTCATTCATTCCTTGAACCACACCATTAGGCATACTCATAATTAGGCCTTCTTACTTCCATAAAATTTGCCAAACAAAATTGAATCACACAACTAATTTTATAAAACAAAAAAATAATTAAATCACACAAATAGAACCTAAATTACCTCAGTTTCATCACCATGTTCTTGAAACAATGAAACACGTGGCTTAATGCTTTTAACTCACTCTTGCAATGTGACCACTCAGAATTACCAACTAGCTTAAAAATCCAGTCATTATTATTTGGCCACCAAAAACTATACAAGAATATTTTATGACTCTAAATTTATTAATAATATCCTAAAATATCCATTGAACATTTTCATGTTCATTATACTCTTTAACTATGGGCAAATCACCTCATTCTCATCTATGCTAGATGACTACATGGAACTATAAAAACTTCAAAACACAGTCATGAAAATAATGAATTAGAAAACCTATTTGAACATTTTTATGAAATTTAAATTAATTAATATGATCCAAAAATATTATTATGATATCTTGAAACAAATATATTATAAGGTTAAAAAGCAATATTTGTCTTACAGACCAATCTCATGGCTTGAGTGTATATAGACTTCATTGTGTTAGACAAGTCAATTTGAGATCAAATTTATACCATACACACACATCTCCAAATATTATATCCAATATTGATATATCTTATATGTATTTAAAAACAACCTAGTGTAATTGGATCCATCCCTAATCCATGTCAACGCATCCCTAATCTCATTCCCACTTTTGCCTAGATTTTTTCACTATCTCCCTCACTAGGCTTTTTAGTGATAGGTCAAATTGCATGATTGGATAAGAATACTTGAATATATAATATAATTAAAAAAAACCATAAGAATAATATATATTTTCTAATATTCAAATTTCATCCACTTAGCAACTTTGACTTGGTCAACTCTACCTACTATAGCAAATTTCTAAGAAACGTAGTTTTTCTTATAGGGTCCACTCACTCATTTGTTATAATAATGCCACATAGAGGTAATTTGGAGAGTCATATACATTATAAAATCATAAAAATAGGTCATTAAATTCATTATAATATATTTATATGAATATCTTTCATATTGGGTTATTATTAGGGTTTTAGAGAGGGTTAAGACCACCTTATAATCTTAACCATCATCCATAAGGCTTGGGACCTTAATCCAAATAAAAATGCTTATAAAATTGATATATAATAGTTACCCACCATCCATTAACTTAATATTATCTCATTAAAAGTTTTCACATTCCAACGAGCACATGAAAGTTCTTCTTAGGTTGAGAACCCTTTATTCTATGCACACAAGAAACTTCAAAACCACATTTCATGTTTTCTTCTTCAAATCAGGACCTTAAAATTCACCAAAAAACACGAAAAAAAAATTAAAACCTCTATAAATTCTCATTTTTCCATTCATTCCTTGGGAACTAAACCTCATACCCTATTTAATCACCATCTCTCTCTTTGTTCTTTAGGGTTTGGTTCTACATTTTATTAAGCCTTAAATTAGACCTTATAGAAATTGTCTAATTACTTTCCAAATTAATAACATGTCATAAAATAATTTCACATGATATACCACTTATTTTTATCCTTCATAGTTCTTGATAACACTTCACGTTACCTTATTAGGTTAGGAAGGGTATAGGAGTAGTCTTATTGCATGCTTAGGCTTAAGTCCTTACCGCTATAGGTTTACCTTGAAACTTTACTGAGTGTTCCAAAAATTCATATGAATTTTTTGGAATTATTAAATATTTACTCATATCTATGTGTATCCATCTTACTAGATGACCATCTGCATACCTTCTCATATGATCTCTTCATGTGATAATCAAAGTCATGAGTAGTCTTTTCAAGCTCTTGAATCTTGAAAACTAAACCTGAAACATTCCTTAATGCTTTTAAATTTTGACCATATTCCTTGTATGTTCATTATATAGTATAATACATATGTACACACTTATTCATGCACATGATCATGATATGACAATGTTCCACAAGACTAGTGATCAAAAGTATGCTTACATTGTATCTTGATATTGACCTTAAAACATGTCATCAACCTCAGAAGAATTATTAGGTTGATTTAAAATTATCTCTCAATAGAGGTAAAATAGGTTTCCTTAGAATTATCTCTTGTCATAAGACTTCCTTATCACATACCACTTCACCTTCATGGCATCAACTTTGACCTTGACATTAATGGCATCCATCTTGACCTTGACATTAATGACAGCATCAATGCCAAAAAAAGAACATACCTCAAAAAATGACATTATTTTATAGGTATATGTAACTCATTTACTATTAAAATCTATATTATATTGATCTTCTTCTTTCACTACAACATGATTGTAACCTGAGTAGCCATCTAAGAGAGAGAAGCATTGAGAACCCATAACCACTTGAAGAATTTACTCCATGAAGGGTAAGGAATAATTATCCATCAATGAAACCTTATTTAAATATCTAAAATATACACATAATCTGATATCTCCACTCTTATTTCTCACATGGAATAAATTAGAAACCCATGAAGAGTGTTTGATAGGGAGTATGATTCTTGATTCTATCAACTTGGTTAGTTATTTTCTCATTAGCATATCATACATTAGTATTAATATTCCTTTGTATTTGTATTAAAATATTGACACTTATATCAATCTCTATATTATATTGGGCTAATGTAGGATCAAACACATTAATATCACTATAATAACAAGCAAAGATATAAAAAAATCTACATAACTTAACAAATGCATCTCTCTCAGTTGATGTACATACCTTTCCAAGCTTAATAATCTTATCTTTTAATATATCCAATTTCTCATGATGTTATTATTTGGTATAATTTTTCACCTTATCCTTTCTCATTTGAACATCGTCATTGAATATGTTCTCAATAGTTACCAGCCCTTTGTGAACCTTATTGGATCTCAATTTCACAATATGATCTCCATAATGATGCTAAAATTTAGCCTATTTTTTACAGTAAAAATTATCTTCTTGTTAATGTAAACATGTTAGTAACTTATCACACTCAAAAACATTCCAATGGACATCATTATTTGGTATTGATGGACTTACTACCACCTTGATATGTGGTTGAGCTTTTGAGTTCATGACATCATTAGGATTATTGAATTGAGATCCAACTAAAGGTAACCTATCAACATTTTGGTTATCTTCTCTTGGAAATAACTAGATATATAATGCTTAAAAATATTCAATAAGGTCCCATAACCTATGCTTTTAATACTTCAACATGGATTCTTGGTAGCACTCTTACCTTTCACTTGGTGGACTACTAGCTCACTATCTCCAGAAAAAATTGTAATTCATTCACTCCTTTCTTTCTTTCCAATTGAAGCCCATATATAAGATCCTTATATTCATAGGGATTACAAGTGAAACTTAACTAAAATATGATTGTAGAATAGTAATTATTATATAAAGGATAACCTAGTATTACACCTTCCCCTTCTCCATTTTTACTTCTTAAACCATCAAAGAATAACTTAAATTGAACATCACTATCTTCACTTGATTTAGAGAGGGTTGGTATGGTTTTACCTTATTCATGCAAGGAATAGACACCTAAACTATTTTATTTAACACCTCTATATGGATCATACTCATGTTTTTTCTCCTCACTCATCAAGGAAAATATATGATATGCCTTCAAGAGGTAAAATTAGTTATTGATCATTAGGATGAATCTATTAATCAATGATGGTGAAATTCAAATTTTATATGCTTATATTATATGGTGTAATATTAAATTTATATATAGGTTAAAACCTAATTCTAACATTAGTGTCATATCTAATTCTAAAATCCATATGTGACCAATCAGATGATAAGTAACCCCCAATCTTGGCTATGAACTCTACTTACAAGCATAGATTAAAGTAGAGTGGAAATTATATTACAAAAACATCTTGATAATAATAAAAGTTATAACAAGCATGAATATTAAGGATCAAACCTTTTATCACACCCATGGTACTAGTATCTAAACCATCTAATTGCAAGACACCTTTAGTATTAGGCTCATACTTTAAGCCTAATTTATCAGATATTTATTTAGGCATCACTAATCTACTTTCCCCAATATATATATCATGAATTTATTTACTAATAAATATATAATAATCATTAAAACATAAAAAGGAGGTGGTTTGCCATCTTTTCTTAGTTTCCCACTAGTTTGTGTAAGAGTGTTTGTGAAAATTCAACTCTCTCTTCTTGTTGATGTTTTTAAAAGGTTAATTTTTTACAAATAATATTGAAGTATTTACCTTTTTCTAGGGAGATCCAATGTATCCCACATAGGAATACTGACATTCAACATCTTTATTTGGTTCACAATGTTGATGCAATAGTTGTTAACCCTTAACTATCCTAAAGGAGCTGCCACATTGTTTTAAGATTGTATAGTTTGGGGTATAAAAGCACCCTTCCATTTATTATTTTTATAATTTTATTGGTATTGAGGATATGAATTAACATATTTTATTCCTTGAGACATATAATTCATAATGGCTTCACCCTTACCTATCTATTAAGCATCATAAATTACTCTTTTTTTGGACCTTATATTGGCTTTTATAAAAGTATCACCAACCTTATTTCTTCTTACCAACTAATTGAATACAAAAAATCTTCTTATTTACAATATACCATCACGGAATCAGACTAGAATTGTTCTCCATTTTTCCTTTCAAGATGAGGAACCTCAACTTGTGTCATAAAAGGAATGCTTCCATTTTATATGATAAAAGCTTGATTAAACACCTTATTTTGTTTAAAATAGTAATTATGAGGAGGGTTCCATTAATAATACAAACATTATCTTATACATAATTATTTTTATTAGGTACTATAGTTCTATAAGTTAAGGTAACATTTGGATTGTAGATATTATATGGTCTAACATTGGTAATCTAGCCTTTCCTTTGGGAATTAGCCTAGAAAGGTAGTATATTTGGCTGATTGGAATGATAGAACTAATAAAAATCTTGGTAAGTTATATATGACTTATTTACTACCTATTCATAGCCACCATATCATTTGAAAGAGTCTTGAATATTCCTTCTACATCAGTTGTTATGTTTGGTTTACTAGGATTAGTCAACTCAGGACTAGTTATTGTAGGAATGGGAGAAAGAAATGGAGTAGGGGTAGTATATCAGGTAAAAATGGCATGGGAGGTCTTGGTTATATAGTTCCTACTTATATGAGGTTATTTTCAGCTTTGATGGTAAGGTAATAGGCTTTAGGTGGTTTCTCCTCCCATAAATTGTATCATAACAACTATGTCACAATTCAATGCCTTGAGATAGTATAGGAAAGCATAATTTGGAGTAGCTCTCACAAGAATTGGGATTTTATCCCATTTTTTTTTAAACCTATAATTGAATTATTGCATGAATTGTTTTTTATTTCTCTTGATAATAGTTCATTGTTTAGATAGTGACAAATTATCACTCTTATCTTCAAACCTTTTTCTCAACATATCTCCCAATTAGTAACATCAATAATTTGAATTAGGATCTAATGTCATATAATAGTCCAAATACTTTACCTTAAATGATATTACTAGTAACTTAATGGCCACATTCTCTTCAGTGATATTGTGAATACTAAAAAAATTAGACATATCTCTAATTTGCTCAATGGGAGTAATGGTGTTTTCTCCATTAAAGTATGGGACACGGTTGAGAACTTTTGTAGGGATATCACCATGTATTTAAAATTTTATAGGTTATTTACCATCAAAATTAGTAAAGGGCAGGTTTTTAGACATCTTACTAGATTTAATAGAGCATGAGTATAATTAAAATGGAGCTTCCTTCTATGAGTTTTGGTATAAGGGGAAGAATAAATAAATCTATTTCTCTTGATTGAAAATGAAGGTAATTCAAAATAATCAAAATGAATATCTTTGGACCTCGGTTGTGTAATCACCTTTGGCATGAAAAATAGTTTGATAGTATATATCCAAGAGTTAAAAACATCTTGCAGTCTCCATATATTACATGAAGGAGGTTATTACAACTATAATTTTGTCAAGACCAACATATATATTAGATAACCTTGTTGAAATTCAATCCCAACTAGTGTTCCATAACTATTATCCATCTAATTTTCACCCCTAGGAAGGATTTTCATTCCTTCCTTACTAAATGATAGCATGGAATCACTCCTAGATTTTGGGTCGCCTAATTAGTGAAGTGAATTTATAAATTGGGCTGACTCAATTTATGCTTCACCCAAAACTACAACTAACCTAGTACATTTGAAATGAAAAGGAACAAAAAATAGCTAAAACTAGTAAGAAAACATGGAGGTGATGCACCAAATGTAGTGTCCTCTAGTTGGAAATGCTTACATTATGAAATGACAAGCTTACAATATAATTTTTATATCTTCAAGACAACTCCTACCACATGAGTGTTTATGTATGAAGGTTTTATCTATTAATATAATTAATATTATTATTCAATAGGCCTAAGACTAGACACTAATGAAATTTCAACACTTAATATTAGTAAACTATGTCATACACTTCATATGACCTATAGAAACATGTCTAACTCACATAGAGGAATGAAAAAGAAGGACAAATGTAAGTAATTAATATCAATATCACAAAATATTCATCAAAAATTCATTTCAAAAACATTGTATGCAAGATGAATATAGTATAATTCATCTTAAATTGATTTCAATGTCAACTACAAGTATTAAAATTGGTAGGGCTTCACCATAACCACTTTGAGGATACATCAAATTCCTTTCAATACCTCATTTATAAAATAATTAAAGGAATATATAAGGATAGGATAAGATGAGAAATCATGAAACATTATTCATCTTCAAATGAGTTCCAAAGCAAAAATAAATTGACACTATTATCATCTTCTTCCTCAACTTTTTATGCCATGTGTTGGTGAAGTTATTCATGAAGAGTGGTGTTGAAACTATCTTGGTAAATTTATTCTCTCTTAAATCTAACTTTTTTTCAATAATTTACATCTCTTATTCTTTGAGGGAAGTTATAGGTTATTCACTTGAAACTTGGCATAGTTGAGAACCTTATATGCCCACCCTACCCTTTGCAATGCTTCTCCTCCATTAAGATTTTAACTTAAAATTCATGGTTCCTTTTCATATTTTCTCTTACTATCAAGGTCATACTTCTCAATAAAAGTCTGGTTTGGTGATTTAGAGACCTCCACCATGGTTTATTTATTCAAGGAAGGTATTATAATTGTTCATAGAACCTTAGCTCAAGCATTAGGAGACACCTTGAGGTCATTTTCTCACATCTTGTCATTTATGCCTTCTTGAGCAATTTCAGCCTATGTTATGACTGTGTAAACTTCCCAAATGATTTTTATATAATTAAAACACTTATACCATGGTTCAATGAACCCTTTCAACTAGTTATGAAGACTTATTAACCTCAAAACATTGAAAATAGGCTTAAAAAGAATCTTTAGAGGCCATTTTCTTTACATCTTTAGCTCCCACATGCCAAAATTATACTATATCAGATTCCTAGGGTATTAATAGAGGTTATCAAAGTGTTTTTATATACACATCAATCCATTTTATGTACTTTTTGAGCTAAACTACTCCATCAGTTCTTGTTCATTGTTTAACAAGGGTTTTAAAGGTACTTGAGGTCCTAATGATGTTCATAAAGTTTTGGGATTTAATTTATGAACTAATACCATGAATCTCATGTATAAAACCATAATTTACTTCCATAGTGTGATAAGGATACTATTCAACTCCTCGTACAAGTTCACACATATTAAAGTCACCTTATTTGGTAATGCAAGCTTGAATGCCATAGTTCACTCAGATCTTCTTCCAAGTCTAACACCTATAAATTCCATTTTTTGGATTAAATATCATATCTATAATTGTTTCTATATTAATTTAGGATAGAGGTAATCTTATTTATTTTATTTAGGGTCATTCAAGGTGGAAAGTATTCTAAACCTACCAAAACCCTACCTGTAGATTCTCAAATGATTTTTGCATCTCTTAAAAATGGAGATTTTTCCCTTATACACACTTAAAGTGCCAACTAGATGTTATATAATAGTTTATATGGATATTATAATCCTAAATTATCTAATGAAATCACCCATTTTCACCAATGATCTTAATAATTCCTTAAAAATGTTAAAAATTAAGCTTATTGGGTTTTAGATCATCTTTCTACACCCTTAACTTCTTAACAATTATTCATAAAGTTAAATTACATAGTCAAACAAATAATTTCACTTATTATAAGTTTACTAGGGTCCCCTTATTTTCAAAAAATATTTTGATCTCTCTCTCTCTCTCTCTCTCTCTCTCTATATATATATATATATATATATATATATATATATATATATAATCATAGCTAAAACCATATCATAAAAATCATCTCAATAATTAGGTTAGTGGTATGATGCCATATGAGATAATCTCAATGAGCCATTAACATAGAAAAATATGTACAAAAGTAGATCCTTTGAACAAGAACAAAGTGATATGATGCCACATGGCACCATCCCAACAACTCGTTATCCCATATATGTTTGTAAAAAGTATAAATCCCTAGGTAATTATGTGATTGGGATTATTCCACATGGTGAAATCCTGTTTTTCCACATCGTTATAGTTTCCCTTGTATCCCAATATTTTGTTAAATCTTTAAGTGAGTGATATGATGACATATGGTGAGATCTCACTTACTAAGGGTATAAATAGTCAACATGCATAAAGGCCCTCATTTTGAGAAGTGTAAAATCATGGTCTAGTTACATGGGGTGACCTTTTAAACAAAGTATTTGATGAAAATGTATCCAACAAGACATGAGCATAAGATTGACAACATTTCTAGCCATCAAAACCATCAAAATCTAAGAATGGACTGTGCACCCAATCTTATTTATAGAATCAATGTAGAGTTGTATTTCCTCACTAAAAGTGATTTTAAAAGGTTTAATTCAAGGTAAGACTAACATCAACATTAACTAAGATATGGTTTGTGTGCATTGGGATCAAACATAGAGCATAAAAGACAAATATATGCCTTTAAATGGCATGATCTCTACTATGTAGGACCTAGGAAGATGGAAAATCCAATCACAATTTATTTCAACGATAAAAATTTAATTGAAACATGGTTTTAATTACACAATACCTATGTATGCCTTAAATATATCATAAATTGAGTTTCCCCCTCATCTTCATCTCCCAATTGCATTGATGATTTTTATAATTGCCCCAATAATGGGTGAATTTAAGTTTGAACTCCTTAGAGCTACACACATATACAATATCAACTCTTGTAATGAAAAAAGGGATGGTTCCCTTAGAATAAATTAGATTAGTGGACTAGATTGGCTAGTTCTCCTTAGTTAAGTAGATTGGTCATTTCCTTCATGCATTTTTACACTTTCTATATTCTATTTTTGAGTTGAGGCTATTTTTAAGCCATGTCTATAACTCACATGATTATCTAACAAGTCGTAGTTAATCCTTTAAATATAAACATCTTTATTTTATAGCCTTTTAATTTGATAGACTTGGTCCTCACATGTATGTGGTGACCCTATTTTCCTAATTGGATCTATTACTTTATCCCATAAAATCTCACACCATCATTTATTTAGAGTTGTGTTATCTTTATCTCAACTAAGGACTAATTTATCCATGTATTTATTTGTTCAGTAGAATCAAGTTAATTTACATTGTAAAGTGGGCTATTCTTTCTCTTTCTCCCTATCCTTCCTTTTTTTCTTTGTTTATAATTTTTTTAATTAGATTAGTTTAGAATTTATGTAATGAATCATTAGTGTTATATCTTGATTTCTTGAAGATCTATTTATTATTATAATCACATTGTTGAATACCTTACATATAATAGACATGTCCAAATCAACTAAATTTTCATGTTATATATGTATGTTGATTCCCTTAGGTAGTAAGTTCCAAATTTAGAATTCATTTTAATTTATCTAAAATGTTCACCAAATACCATTGATATGAAATGGTCATAATGAGCCAACTGGGTTACCCTACGCACCAAGCTCTGATAACCAAGACCTTGGGGAAGTATTTCTCTCATGATATTTTCTTATTTTTAGGGGAGACATGGAATAATGACCCATACATATTATTTTATATGTCTAAACACCTCTCAACATATATCTCTAAAAGGAGGGCCTAAACTAGATTATTTTAGACTTATTATTTATTTTTAAGAAGTTGCCTAGTTATTTCCTAGGTTCTTATCTTAGAAAAATGATTATCTGAATCCTCCAATGTCCCTTTCATGGATAAGAGGATGTAGTTATCCTATGAACATTCAAATACCTTCTTATGAATTTCCTAAAAAATGCCATAAATTATGTGAGAAGTATATTTATGGTGGGGTTAATATGACTAAAGAACACATCTAGGCTTTTAAAGAAGGCACATTCAACATAAGGATGTGGATAATCACCTATTCCCATTATCATTAGATCAAATGACCTATTATTGGTGCTTTAGTCTACCATAAGGGTACATCACCACTTGGACCATATTTTATAATCTATTATTTAACCATTTTAATGTGCACATTGACCCTTTTGTCTTATTTTATCAAGTTTCCATAGCCTATAAAGAGCCTAATGAGCCAACTAGTGTGTTCAACCATAGATTCCATCAACTCTAAATTGGGTTGAAATATTCTTTCCTATAGGATGAGGATATATAAATAAAAACATATCTCAATACCTTGGATCCTATAACTACCATGTTCATTAAGATGAACATGTATGCTCTTGCATCATTAGTAGTGGTTTACCAAGAGGCTATCTATGTAGAGAAACAAGTAATGTCTCAAAGAGTTAGATTAGACACTTCCTACCATCTATCATAATGGGATATTAATTCCAAAGATCATTTTAATTACATGTTTTTAATTTATCCCATGGATCAATATGGTCCTTACAACAAAGTATTTCCCCATGACTTAATCTGGCCAAACCTCCCTAAGATAAATGAGATACTTTCTTACTCTTTTAATGAATGTAACTCAATTAATTCTATGTATAATCAGTAGGTTAATTCATATTATTTTAGTGATAAATTATGTTTGGGTTCTATTACTAATCAAATACCATTTTTTAGGAGATTATCCTTAGGAAATTCACAATCCAAGATATGAAGCTACATACCCTAGTGCACCATGTGGATTCTATGAACCTGGTTGTGTTGTTGATGTTGAGATGATCATACACACTGAGAACATCCCATTCCAATAGCCCATTATATTATTTCAATGTTGTATTAGTGGTGATGATAAATCTAAAGATGAGGAAGAAGTTGTAGAAGGTGACCTAGTGGCCAAGAGGCAAATTTATGAAGAGTTTCCCACATAAAATGACCAATCTAACATCTCTTGCACTCATATAGAATAACCATTATAAGAACTAGATAAATTAGAGGAGAAAGATAACTATTATGCATTTTAATAATCCTTCTCATATGCTCTTGCTTGTGCATTTAAAGATCTATTCCAAGATGATAAACATCTCTTTAGAAATGATGAGGCCTTTCCCACATCATCAAAAGGGAATGAAATAGATGAAAAAACCAAGAAAAATGGGGTTATCCCTTTGAAGGCTATAAGTTTTAAGAGTTTGAAATTAATGATCCCTCTCCTTAATTCAATGTTACCTTTAAATTAGTCAATAGCACTCACATGTTCCTCATAATAGTAGAGGTAGTCGATCCTAAAATAGGAAGTTCAGAAAATTTAGGATTGAATGAGGAAGAGTTCCTATTTAGGCCTAAGATAAATTAATATAAGGATATCATGAATTACTTTAATGACACCATAAACATCCCTGATTACCTAACACTAACATGTTCTACATTCAAGGTAGCAAAGATGTTCAAGATATAAATAAAATACCATAAGCATAATGGTGTGAATAAAGAAGTCATGCTAATGGAGATGTAAGCTAAGAATGATCCAATCCAATGTGGATCTTCACATACTTTGGCCACTAATGATAAGTTTATAAAGTCTCCAATATCATAATAAATTGAACTTATCCCATTCTTCTAAATGACAAAGGCAACAAAGAGGATGTTATGCATATTCCTATTTATCATAAAAAACATGTCACTTTTAGGTTAGATCTTCCAATCATCTTGGTATATATGAATTCCCAACACTATCCTTTACAAAAACATAATGTATGTGCTAACAATATTTCCTTCACCCTATCCCAAGTCTTTCTACAAATTAACTATAAACACACTACTAAATTGCAAAATCTTAGTTTGTTTAATTTTCTTGGAAATGACATTGATAAATCTTAGTGGGATAGTGTATTCTATTATGAATGACAACATAGATGAAATTAGATGGCTAATTTTCCCTTATCAAAATCCTAAAAAATTGGTTATCTACTAATTCAAGCATGTGTTTGCTTGAAAACCCTAGTGAATAACTTCTTTTCCTTTCTTGCTTTGTTTTATTTTTATTTCCTTCCTATCCCTTGTTATCTTAGGTTTTATTTTATTTATTTTTTATTTAGTTGTTGGGTTTTTCCCAACTATTTTTACCTATGGTTACCATATTAGTCAAATAAATTAAAATATAGGTTATTGCATAAGTAACATAGATGGCACTCAAAGAGCTTAATAATAGTTTTGCTTGAAAATCTTGTATGAAATTATTCTGATTACTTTTTTCAATCATAAATTTTAAAGGCTGATGATTATTAACAGAACTAGTGGATTCAAAAAAGTTATAATCTTATTCAAAACCATCTAGTACACTTAATGAAATATCTAATAAAAACATAACATTACTTCAGTACTTATTTGTCTTGAGTTTTCATGAACTTTTTGATTTCTTTGTACTTGTGTCTTGGTCCCCAACCCTCTATGGATGAAAATACAAAATATTATTTCAAAATAATTGAGCTAAAAATTAAAATCTAAACCTTTTCCTTGAAAGGGTGATCTTGGCAAGCAATACCATAGGCTTTCTAACTTGGTTGGTAGTGGATCAAGGCCTTTATAAGGGAGTAGAGGTATCTCTATCAAAAATGTAAGCACCTGGATGGTAGCAAAGCAATGCCCACAACACTTCCCCCTAGATAAAATTTAAAAACTCTTTCTCCCTTAATTGTTTTGGCCTGATACAAATTTGGATTAATGCATGTAAATATAAGTAAAAATGAAGTAATCACTTGATAATACACTTAGATGGTCTTCTATTATATTATTAGCCAAATATGTCACTTATTCATATAGAATTTAGTGCCTTTGAATTCTATTTTTTAGGTAATTGCTTGAAGCTAATGATTTCTATTCTTATGAAATCAGAGATTTTAGATTCTCAAAATACCCAAGAGTATTTCCCAGTAAGATTCTCCATCTATTTCACACACAACACACCCCAATTTTAAACTAAAAATAGGAACCCTATTTTTGACTTGGGGTTTGGTTTTGTACCTTAGGGAGTTTTGATGGTTGATTTTTAAATTACCTTCTTAGAAATGCACATTTTTCTATATGTGAAGATTTAAAATTAAATGAGCTTTATTTTTTGAGCCAGACCAGAATGATAATAAAATCAACATCCTAAATACTTGGCATATAAATCACATCTAAGGATGTAATAATTCAAAATGTATGAATTCTAATTAATATATTAAGTCCTAATATAACTTATAATTGTGTTTTAAAATAGATTTTAAAGTTCCATTTTAGGCCATTTCACCTTAGGTCTATGAAAATATCTAATTATTTATTTTTTTATGATTTTTTCTAAGTAATTCAATCCATTTCTACTTTAATTTAAGGCTAAACGGATAAATGTTTATAAAATTTTATCCTTAACTTAGTTATTTTTCATTAAAATGGATGAAAATTTTATTTAAAATGGTTTGGTTTTGCTAATTTTATGTACCTTTATACTATTTCATTTGAACAAACTCAGTCATTTTATTTTAAATGAACTTAACCATTAGATTTTGATTTAATGTTACTGACTCAGAATTTACATTATTTTGCCTACAAGTACTTGAAATAATTTGAGTTCCACATGTAAACTTTTCATGTCTCCTAGTGACCTAGGCCTATTTGAAATGGCTTTCAACATTTAGTTGAATTTTAAGATTTTACCCATCAAGCCTCTATGCCAACAAAGCTTTGATCAATAACATCAATAGGATGATGCTAAGAATCAAGATCCTATAGATCCACTAATATTGATCAAAACCATACAATAAAAATCTTCTAAGCAAGTGGGTTATTAGGATTCTACCATGTGATATCATCATGATGACCTACTAAATTGTAAAGATATGTATAGAAATAGAGCCTCTAGGCAAGTGGACAAGTAGGATGCTAGCATGTAGAACCATCTTAGTAACTTGTTATACCATATATTTCCATGAAAAAATAAATCCTTGAGAATGTGGGTGATTGGGATTATGACACATGGTGAAATATTATTACTTCATATCTTGGCATAGTCTGTGCAACCTAACAATGTGTTAAAGCTCTAGGTGAATGAGATAATTTCACATGATGAAATATCACTTACCTATGATAAAAATAGTAATAATTCATAAAGGTCTTAATTTTTATTGGCATAAAATCATAGTCTAGTTTCATTGACTGACCTGTAAAACAAAGTACATGATGGTAGTGCATCCAACAAGACATGAACATTATATTAATGGTTCATCTAGTTATCAAAACTATCAAAAGTGAATAATGGACCATACATCTAAATTTATTTAAATAATCAAGTTGGAGTTGTATTTCCTCACTAAAAAATGATCTAAAATGGTTGAATTCAATGTAAGGCTAGGTATCAACATTGATTAGGATATGGTATGTGTATTATGATCAAGCATAGAGCATAAAAGATAAATATATGCCTTGAAGAGGCATGATTTCAACTATGTAGGAAATTATTAGTTAGATATTTTGGATTAATATATCTAATTTCATCTTGAAAATTTTAATTGAAGCATGGTTTTAACTATGCAAAACCTATGCATACCTCCAATCTATTAGAAATTAAGATGCCTCCTCAGTTACATCTACCAATCATATTTCTGATTTATGTAACCACCCCATTAGTGAGTGAAATTGAATTTTAAATCCTTATGAATGTCCACCTATATAATATTACCTCATGAGATGTAATAATGGTTTGCTACCTTATATTATACTATATTAGGAGACAAAAATTATTGGTTCTCCCTAGTTAAGCAAATAAGTCATTTCCTTCATGAATTTCCCTACTTTATAGATTATATTTTTTAGTCAAGTATATTTTTAATCCATGTATTTAACTAACATGATTATCTAATGAATCCCAATTGATCCTTTCAATAGGAACATATTTATCTGACAACTTTGTCATTTGATAAAATTTGTCTACACATGTATATTGTGACATTATTTTCCTCATTATCTCTACAATATTTTCTCACATACTCTCACACCATCCTTAGTTATATTTTTGATAGGTCTATCTCAAATAAGGATTATATTATCCATGTATTCATCTAATTAATATAATCATGCTAGTTTACATTATAAAGTAACATCTTCTATCTTTTTCTCCTTGCCCTTCCCTCTTTTTCTTTTTCTATTAATCTGATAGATTATATTAGTTTAGAATTTATGCAATCTATTATTAGTGTTATATCTTGATTACTTAAAGATCTATTTATTAGTGTAAGTGCATTGTTGAATCCCTTGTATGCAATAGATGTGTCCAAGTCAACTATGTTCCATGTTATATTTGTATACTAATTCCCTTACGTAGTAAGTTCCACATTTAGAATGCATTTTGATTTTTATACAATATTCACTAAATACCCTTTATATGGAATGGTTAAAATAATCCAACTAGGTTACCCTAATCACCAAGACCTAGTAACCAATACCTTGGAGAAGAATTTACCTCATGATACCTTCTTCCTTTCAAGAGAAATAGGAATTAACAACCCCTACCTATTATTGGACATGTTGAAACACCTCTCAACACCATTAATGTCTCTAGATAATGATTTTATAATGTAAAACAATAATTTATTATATATAATATGATAATTAGAGGGGGAAATGAGAAGGGTCTAAAACCATAAAAATTGTGAATAATGTCTAATTTAGATCAATATTTGACAAGTATACAAACATCCTAAAATCATATAATTTAATGACTACTACATAGCCACCATGTGGATAACTAAAAAAAAAATCCATGCTATAGCACATAGATAATTTCACATCTATTAATATTTTGAGGCTTATGCCACATTACACCATGTCAAAAAACCTTTTTCAATCATGTAGATGCCATATGGAGACTCAACAACACATCACATCATTACAAAAATCATTCTAAAATCCCACATCATGCATGTACACCTATCAAATTTTGATACATATTAAAATCAAGTTGACACATTTTCAAGAGTGAGAACCATCACTTGGAGTATAAAATGAACCATTAACTTTATTAATAAGGGTCATGTAGCATCTAGTCCCTACTTATTTTGTCAATTGTATGGAAAATTTTAATGTTAATTATCTTTAATTATAGGACATTGGATAATTTATGAAACATAAAATATATATGTAATGTAGGGCATTTTAGAGGTTAAGTTGTAGGTCAGTAGAGAAAGTATTACATACTATGAAAGAGCAATCATTGTTGCTAGATGTGAAGAGTGAGTTTTATGACTAAACAAAATTACATAAATATATAATAATACAAATGTTAAAGATAATAAAATATTAATTGGAATCATATAATAGTTGGAAGATAGAGATGTTATTTTTTTAATGAAATTTAATAACATATATAAAAAATAAAAAAAGTAAAAGGTAATGCAATAATTAAATTTAAATTACTATATATAATATTAATAATATACATAATTTTTTTAATAATATGTAGCATATTATATGGATAATAATACTTAATTTTATTATATTCAATATATACTTATTATAAATATATATTACATTTATTAAATTTATATATAATATTTAATATATATTCTTATATTATATTAATATAAAAAATATATTATAAATTAGAATATATAATATATAGATATAATAATATTTTTTAATTATAATAATTTAATATAAATAATGTTTTTAATTTGATCAAGTAAAAAGTATATGTTTTATAAGGATCCTATAACTAAGTTCAATACACAACAAATATAACATAGAAATAAAAAACACGCAAACTAATATTCCTAATTAAAGAGTCTTTTAAAAAACATCCCATAAAAAAACAATAAACTCATGCCAAAATTATACCAGGAACTAGCCAAGACAAAAAACATACGTAAACCATGTTTAAGTAGGAGACTCTTTAAAGTCTAAGTAATTTACCAACATGGTCAATATAGTAAGTTCTTCTACCAAACCAACCTTCACCAATTTTTTCTAGATTTTATTTATGTCCTTTTCTTTAGTGTAGGATGTTGGCTCTATTTTATCCCTATTCCCACATATCACCACATTATTCCTCATGCTCGAGCTCTTAATCCAAACCACCATAATTAGTGTCTTCACCTTCTTCATTTGGGTTGTCTATGTTTTTAAATCAATCAAATTTCCATGACATGCCTTACTCCCACACTTCACCCTTACCTCAACATGATGGCTTGGGCCTTTGTGATATGGTATCATTATTACCAATATAATTGTTTATACTTAACTATGAGAAGATGCCATATCCATGAAATTATGAGGGTATTGATATAATTATTAATTAGGTTCACAATCTAGGTTGGTAGATTGTTAACCTTATGTTGTTCCTCAAAACTCTTTGTATCGACCCCTAAATTGACAATTCCATTAGCCACCTTATTACCCTCCCTATACACATGTCCAATGGAGACTTGTTTTCATAGTTTTAGTAACTTACAAGTGTCCTCAATTTATTTTTTTAATAGACTAAGAGGATGAACACTTTATAGAGAGGGCATTGAGAATGTTAAGGGAGTCCTCTTTAACCATATTTTTTTGTGCCAAAATTCACCACCAATTTAGTTCCAAAGAGATCCACTCTTACCTTGACCACATGGTTAGTTTAATATCCCATGGATCCTACATAATCCATAATAACTCCCCATGTTGTGTCTTAAATCATGCCCCCCATTGACCCAACCTAGGTTTCCCTTGCCTACCCCATTGAGTTTAAACTTATACCAACTCACTTGAGGTGTGGACGATTTCACCTTGGATATATCCATCTTTAGATCCCATTTTATGGTTTTTGGTTTTATTTTATAACCTCTAAGGATAAAATCCTCAAAGTTGGAAACTATAGTCTTGTATTTTGGAGTAAATGTCTACCATTTTTTTAATAATATGCACATAGATCCTATGAGAATAATATTTAGTATGGGCTATTTTATTAGAAAATATGAAATCATTATTGGATTTATATACTTCCCAATAGAGGTGGGGAAGGGAGAGGTACCATCATAAAACTAGAGAGGCTAACTTTTAGGGTGGTTTAAACTAAAAAACCAAGTCCAAAGGGGAGTTTGGTTTGACCTAAGAAACACTAAATTATTATAGGAGTTACCATAACTTAGAAATGAAGGAGTAGTCCAAAAGTATGTGAGACATTATTTACTCATTGTATTTGCATAACAAACATATTTTTGGGATTCTTAACCCTATTTTAGCCATGTTATCTATGGTGAGGATCTTGAATTGAGATACCAACCAAAATAAGATGTTGATCTTGAGAGTGAAGTTTTTCATCCATAAAGTACTCTAGGAGTTCTATTCCTCTTTGTTCAAGAGCAACAAGTAACGTAATTTCATAAAATAGTCATCACTATTCTTTTTAGGTCAAAAAAGGCAATCCTTTGTGGGATGGATAGTAATGTTGATCAATTGGAGGGTAGAATTTAGGTCATGAAGGACCAAGGAAGAAACACTTGTATCAAGTTAAGCCTATAAACTCTTCCACTTATTATAACGTTCACTCCCATCCTAATAGTGTTTTACTTTAACCCCTATACTATTTTTAAAATCGACACAAACTTCAAACTAGGGATATTTTTCACCCAAGGGGTCTGATCAATCTAAGGGTATTCATATAAATAAACATTTTCCATATTATCCACCCTCCATCTATAACCTTTCTTAGGAAAAAAATTCCTAGCTGAGATATATTTCTAGAAGGTAGAACCAACCTTGGGACCCTCCTCCCATAATAGGCTATCCTTGTCCCTTCCTTCTAGGTAATTATTTTTTATGATTGTAGTCTAGAGATTATCCTCATTAATCACCTTCTAACCTTGTATTATTAATGATCCCAACATTTTGTAGACCCATGCCTTCATTAGCTTTAACAAGGAAAAGTTTATCCTAGTCTACCAAAGTGAATCTAAACCTATCTTCATCCCCTCTATATAGAAAGTTATGTTAGATATATTCTACATTATTAGATACCTTGCTCAAAATTTGGAATAGAGACATGAAAACGCTAGGTTACTTTGGATATAAATTTTTAGGTGCTAGAGTTTTCCAGCTTTGGTAAGAAGGTAACTTTCCAACCTAAAATATTTTTTTGATTCTATCTAAGAGTGCATATTTTCATATAATAAGGGCATTCCCAAATACATAGAAGGTAATTTACTAATATGGAATCTAAGTATCCCTATAAACTTCTTATGCAGTCCTTTTAGGGAGTTTAGGAAGAAAAGTAAACTCTTGATATAATTTATACATTGGCTTAACACTAATTCATAATCTAATATAATCTCATTGAAGGGTTTAGCTTTACAAACAATGGCTTTACCCATCAAGAATGTGTCATTTATAAACTATTCATGGGTGACCAGGGGTATTCCCAAGGTGACTCTAACCCATTTAATCAAAACCTACCTCTTAGATGCTTACAAAATTATATCAAAAGTATTGTATATGATGATGTAAAGGTGAAATGAAAGAGTGTCCCCTTGCCTTAATCCTTTCCCTAACAAAAAAATACCCTTTTGGTACTTCATTAACAAAAATAGAGAATTTACGAGAGGAAATACAAGAGAAGATATGATCTATAAATGTGTTATCAAATCCAAATATTTTCAACACCTTATCTATAAATAACCATGAGACCCTATCATATGCTTTTTTCATGTCTAATTTAAAAAACATACCTTATCTGGATGAATTAGACACTGAGTGGATAACTTCCTGAAAAATTATTATTGCATTAGTGATTTGTCTACTAATCACAAATGCACCTCATCTATGATTTTGTCTAGAAATGTTTGAAGTCTTAAATCTAATATTTTAGATCAAAGTTTGTAGACAATAAAAAAAAGGTTGATTGATCTAAAGTCCTTCATCTAGTTTGCTCTAGGTTTTTTGGGAATCAAAACTAGGAAAGTATTATTCAATTCTCTGATCATTGTTAATACTCTAAAGAATTTGTACATCATTATGTATACTTTGAGGTGAATGATTTACCATAACTTATGGGAGAAAAAATGAGGGAGTTTATCCACCCCTGGGATTTATCTCTTTCTAAGGAAAAACCACTAATCTGACTTTTTTTGGGGAAGGGGTTTTGAGAAGATCTAGATTTTCCTTTTGGTCAATAACTCTAGGGATTATTTGTAATAGTTTTTATTTTATTTCCTCTTTCCCTAGGATATTTTTTAATTTATTATTTTTAAATAGTTAATTATATGTGAATTAATGACATTCTTATCTTCACACATAATTTAATATTCACACATTAGATTTGAAATGTAATTGGTATTTTTTTCCTCGATATAGCATGGTGGAAGAATTTTTTGTTCATATCCCCTAATTTAGACACAAACATCTAGACTTATGCTTTCAGAACACTTATTCCTATGCTTCAAGGTTGTGGAAACTATATAGTAACTATTTTTACTTATTAATCATGTATTAATTGGATCCTTTAGTGGTGTATATGTCTTATATAAAATACATCTCACTTTATAAAGCCTTATTTTGTGTGAAAATGTTTTGAAACACTTCTCTATTATAGGTTTTTAGTTTCATCTTAATAATTCTCAATTTTTTAGCTAGTATAAACATGTCTGATTTTGATAATAGAACTTTCCACCATTTTCTAAGGGTCTCCTAGAAATCAAGGTGAAAGGTCCACATTTTATTGAATCTAAAAGGGATTTTTTTAGGTTGTGAGTACTTGTCCCCTAATAACAATATATGATTTTGATCTAAACTAATTATGGTGGGAGTCAACAAATAGCTAAGTAAGTTGATATTCCAATCTAGAGAAATAATAAAATGGTCTAATCTCACCTAAATAAGATTCTTCCAAAGTCATATATTAGTTGAGGTAAAAGTATTACCATTTATCTCAAAATCAATAATCCCTTCCTCATCTTTGAATTCATTCAAGTCAGACATACTTTCTATAAATTCATATATTCCTAAATTTTTCCCTATGGGGTTAAAGATGATTTGAAGTATCCTATTATAATCCATTTACATCTTTCATTATTCTACCTAAACTTTGCCAAATCATGCCAAAGTTTCTTCTATCATAGCATTGAGTTAGGGGCATAGATATGAGATAATATCCATTCCAGTTTTTCCTTCTTTTCTCTAAAAAACTACCATATGATGTTTGTTTTGGACAAGAACTTATCATTAGAGAATCAAGGAGGCCTAAAAAATTACTAAGCTATTGGAGGCCCCATTGGAAGAAATAATAATACATTAAAATTTTATTCCATATGTTATCCATAACTTTATTGAGAGATTCACTTGACATTTTAAAAACATGAATGATCAAAATTTGGGGATTATTCTTTTTTATTAGATTTATGACTACTCCCTACTTATTGGGGTTATTAAGGCCTCTAAACTTTCATGAGATGATCTTCATTTTTTGGTAGTAGTGAAATGTCTCTTAAGGGTTTTTTGAGTACCCTTGGATATTTCACTCATAGTCTTCTTTTTCATTACTACCTAATTAGGACATCTTATTATATTTTGGGGTCCTCTCAAAACTCAATATTATTCTTTACTTTCCTAGTCCTCACTAGGTTCCATTGTTCCTCATCTATATTCTGAATTTTGACCCTTGGGGAGGAGCATTATCCTTTCTTGATCCCTTATTTATATTAGTTAAATATGGGTTTTATAGTGAGGGGATCACTTGATAGAGAGGGGCTAAGCCAAACCCTCCTTTATGGTTCTTGAAACTAGTTATGGGGCACCCTATAATTAGACTCCTTAAAGGTGACGATCCTCCTTCATCAAAATCTATCTCCTCATTCATGTTACTCTATATTTATTCCACTTATACCTTCTAAAGGCCTTCCTATCGACTTTATTTTTTATTCTTTAATATGGACAAACTGTTAAAATGGACCCTATTTTATTCTTTTACCTATTTTCTATTATCATATCAACATTAGGTTTTTCAGAAAAATATTGGAAGCCTAGACACTTATCTAGATCTGATTTGTTAACTTTTATTTTCCATATTTTTCATAATTAGAATATATTTTCTCTAATTACCTCAAATTACTAGAGTTGAGAAAAACTTTGGTGCTTATATGGATCCCATTCCTCATTGTTGTCAACTCTGTGAAGCTTGATGAAGGTTCCCCCTCATTTTTAAATCCTCTATCTCATGCTTTTCATCATACCCTTTATAAGGCTGAAGAGCCTCAATAATAGTCAAACTCTAATTAGACTTTTGCATTAGGTATGAATGATTAATATGGATTTCATGTAATACATGTGAATTTTTAGCTTCCTCCAGTATGTTAGATTTTTTCTTAACACACATAGGCTTCTTTGGTTGTGATGAAAGAATGTTAATGGGGTTGTCCTTGGTTGAGTGGATAAGAATTTTGTGGTTTTTATATATGTTTGAGTCTCTTTAATAATCAATGGGTTGGGTCTACTCCATTTATTTGGATTTGTTCTTAATGAAGGATAGGAGGGGTTTTTCTACCAGTATGAACACATTTAACCTTCTTTTTATCATTCTCATATTATATTTTGTTATTAGGTGAATGGAAATGGGTTGTCCCATGACTTTGGCTATTCTCATTATTACCTCTAGTTCCCATAATTTCCAAGGGGATATTTGACAAAAATACACACATAGATATGTCTTATAATTTAGATTTGTTTAATTTGGTACTAGTTTTCTATTTTCTGATGCTTAGATTCAATTTTACTATTAACCATAAACCCTTTGATAAGAATTAAAAAATATTTAATATTAATGAATTTGATCAGAAATAATTTATTTTATAGGGTTAAAAGTTCTATTTAACCCTTTATATTCCAACATCGGTTGGCCCATTCTCTAAAAGAGTTAATATTTGGTCTAAAACCATTGAATCTAGACAACATAAAATTTGCAAGTTTTACAGTAGTGTTTTCAACAATAGTGTTAGGGGCATTGACAGATACCTTATTCTTTTCCATAGAAGGATCCAACTATAAATTTTATATCTCCAAGTCCATAAGCCTTTTACCTAGTACATGGTTAACTTAGTAAAGTGGATTCCATCAATTTTTTAAAGGTGTTTATATTTCACTATGTGGACCCTCATTTCTTGTGTGTTTTAAACCTTTACCTCCCCTATGATCACCATGGTTTATTGAGGTGTTTCTTCTCCCCTATATAGGGTCCCTCATGTCTCTTGTGTCACTTTCCATGGATTCATGCCCAATCCTTGATTCAATAATTTGATCTTTCATCGATGCCTCATGCTTCCATCCTCTTGCTTCTATGGAATTTATATATATATATATATATTTCATGGAATATAAATAATAATGATTCTAATACATATTTATAATTTTATTATAATAATTTATAATATTATTATGTAATAATATAATATAATTAATGTATAATATTTATAATTATTATTAATATATTATTTAGTGTTATAATATAATACAATAATATATTATTATAATCTTACAACATTATACATTATTAT